>JBAMCE010000278.1:360000-669208 GCA_037075305.1 Drosophila kanekoi
CTTGATCAATGCCAGAATCGCCTTCTTCGCGTGCAGGCGGCGTTTCCTCATCGTCGTCCTCCTTGTCTGTGTCATCGTCTTTGTCATTGTCGCTAGCATCGTCGTCGTCGCCTTGCTGATCATCATCGCCGCCGTTGGGTCCATTGCATACCTGTTGCTGGCGTCGCTTCTCCTCTTTCTTTTCCATTTTTTTCTTCTTTTTGCGCTCGCGACGACGAGCTGCGGCCGCTTTGCGACTTTCCTCGCGCGTTCGCTCCAAATCGAGCTCTTCCAGCAATATGGAGGCATTCTTGTTGGCCTTGACCGCCTGGGCTTCCTTGGCTGACCGCAAGATTTTCATACAGTCGTAGCACTTGTCAGTCAACTCTTTATCGCTAATCGTTCCAATGAACCGAATCATTTCCTGGTCCGAGGGAAACTGGGACACATACTGTACCATCCATTTCACAATTTTGGTGTGGCCCTTGCGATAAGCGGCCATCAGGCAGGAGACGCGTCGATTATCCTGTGAATCAATGTCTGCATTGTGATTGTACAGCAGTTCCACGACGCTCAAATGACCACCGTGAGCCGCCAGCCAAAGAGGTGAATTACCCTTTTTGTTCTTCACCTCTACGCTTGCGCCGCGCGACAAAAGGAGTTCTACGAACTTTTGGTGCCCCTTGTCGGCGGCAATAGTGAGCGCTGTATCCCTCGACGTAGGCACAGGCGCTGCGTTTACATCGGCACCCTTGTCCAGCAGTACACGACCCACTTCAATATAGCCGCCAGATGCGGCCTCCATCAGCGGTGTCAAGCCGGTTTTGGCGCGATGCTCGACATTGGCCCGTCGATCGAGCAGTAAACTTACCACCTCATGACGTCCCTGGAAGCAGGCGAGCGTCAGTGCCGTATTGCGATTTGTCTCAATCTGTGCGTTTATATCAGATCCCTGATCCAGCAGCAGTTTAACCGCAGCCGTATGTCCATTCATGGCAGCCAACATTAATGGCGAAATTCCCAGTTTGCTGCCAGTACGAGAATTGATCTCGGCGCCATGGTTGAGCAGCAGTTTAATGATGTTCACATAGCCACCACTGGCGGCCAAACTGAGTGGCGTGTAGTCGGACACATTGCGATGCTCCTTATTGGCACCGACGCCGAGCAGTAGCTCGACCACTTCATAGCGACCGCCAGAGCAGGCCAGCGATAATGGGGTGTCCTTGGTGCGTTCTGATTGCGCCTCTAGCTCAGCATTATGCTTGAGCAGAATCTCTACAACCTTTTCATGTCCCGCTGTTGCTGCCAGTATCAGAGGCGTGAATCCCTTTTTGTCGCGATGCTCGATATTTGCCCCCCGACTGATGAGCAGCTCCACCAGCTCCTCATGGCCACCAGCGCAGGCGAGCGTCAGTGCCGTATCATGATTTGACTCTGTTTCCGAATCAATCTCTATTGTTTTGTCCACGGCTGCAACCGCCAGCTGATTTTGTAATTGCGCCTGTTGTTGTGCAGCAGCCGCTGCTGCTGCTGCCGCCGCCACCGCCGTTGCTGTTGCCACCGGCTGCTGATGCTGATTAGTATTGACTGTTCGCCAAGATAATATTTTTAATTAACAAGGTTATGGTTTTAGGGAAATGATATGCGATATATACCTTGACTTCCAGCTGGTGTTTGGCGGAAACCGGAACAGCGTCGATCCTTGCGAGATTGCTTGTCAATTGCCTTCTTGGCAATGCCGCCCGGCATTGACTTGGGGGCGCCAGCTGTCCCTGCTGCTGTGTTAGGCGTGGACATTGGCCAAATGGATAGTTCATTTTGCTGATGTTGTTGTTGGGTTGTCTGCTGCTGCTGGTGCTGCTGCTGCTGTTGTTGTTGTTGCTGCTGCTGCTGCTGCTGCAGCGCAAACTGTGTGAACTGCTGAGGCACTACAACGGAGCCACTATGCGTCTGTGTGGACACCTGGAAATAAACATAAACATATACAAATATATATATATATATATGTATATAAAACATCAAACTGATTGGGCTTGCTCTAGTCGACTCACCTGGTGCTGTACGCATGTAGGCGCCTGCATATGTGGCGGGGGATGCAGCAAAAGCTGCTCCTGCAAATTAAAGTGCTTCTGTTTTAGACTTTGGGGAATGGGCATCGCCTGAACACCAACAACAGGACCGACGGCGGGTGATTGCCGCTGCTGCAGCAGCAACTCTTGCGCCACCTGCTCCAATTCACTTTGCGTAGATGGTCGCTGCTGTTGCTGCTGGAGCAGTCGCTCAGCGCGTTGCTGAAACATATGCTGCTGCTGTTGTTCACAATGTAGTAATTGTTGTTGATGGCTCTGTTGATCTGATGTCTGATCGCCCAAAGCCTGCTGCTGCGATTGTTGTTGTTGTTGCTGCTGCTGCTGCGGCTGTTGCGCCATGTTCGGTGGTAGCTGAAACAAAAACTGCACAGGCGGCGTATTCTTGTCGCCGCTCTCGACGTTGTATACAAAATTGGCAGCCGGCTGCTGTTGTTGCTGCTGTTGTTGTTGTTGTTGCTGTTGTTGGCCGGTTGCCGCTGCGACGGCTTTAATGATGCGTGCATTCGAGTGTTGCTGCTGCTGCAAATGGTGCAGTTGTTGCAGCTGTTGCTTCAACTCGGGATCACCTTCCAACGTCATTTGCTGCTGCTGATGCTGCAACTGGAACTCGGCGGTGTTGGGCAGTGCTGAATGAATTTGCTGCTGCTGTTGTTGCTGTGTGGCAACACCAGCGGCGGCATTGTCCGCAGAGAACGGCAATAATGCAACAGGCGTCTGCTGGTGCTACACAGAGTGACAGATATAAAACTTTATCTCGATAATACAGCTATTAAAGATGCACCCATACCTGCATGTTCTGCAGCTCCTCGGGATCGAGCAAGCGTTGCTGCAGCGACTGTTGCGACTGCATGGAATAATCCAGAAGAACGAGATTCGCTTGACGCTGCTGTGCGTCCGTTGAAGCATCACCGGCACTCAATAACGCCTGCGAGTGCTGTGCAGCTGCCGCTGCCAATAGCTGCTCCTGACCGCTCCATTTGCCGGACGACTGTGACCAATGCCCAGTGAATCTTCCCTTGCACATCTGATTAAGGCTGAACTCGGCGAGTTCTGGATAGTGCAGATTGCTGGCCAGCTCCTATGTGGATGGAAAAAGTTAAAGAAAATGTATTTTCCACACTTTTCATAGCCAGCCGTATGACCAAACTTTTCAGTTAGTTTATTGGTTTGTGTAAATACCTGGAATATGTCCTCCATTTCACCAGTTATGTCATACTGTCCTCCATCGGCCCCATCATTGGCAAAGTGTTCAAGGCCGGCATACAGCTCCCCAGCTGCAGCCGCTGCATCGTCTGTTAGCAAATATATTATAAATCAGAACGAGTTGGTGATCCTATGCATGTAACTTACCACACTGCTCTGAATCCTGGCGCTGCTGGCTGTGAGCTTTGGCGTGTACAGCTGCTGCAGTGGCTGCTGCCAGTTGCTGTTGAAGTAGACTATTTAAAGCTACATTATTGGCGGCCGCCGCCTTAATGGGCAGCATATGCATCAGTTCAGAATTAGGCAAATCCTGGCGGAAATCGCATATTGATTGAGACAACACATCGGGTTTGGTTAGTATAAGATTCTCCAGTCTTGTTGATATTTTGCGTTGCTTTGGAGGCAGAGCGGCACCACTTTTTGAGTTGGCGTCGCTCTGATCGCCAACGGCCACATCGACGTCCAGGAAAAACTCGTCGTCTTCATCGTCGTCGTCGCCGCCATCGTCTTCGTCAATGTAGTCAACATCCCCATCCGCATCATCGTCATCATAGGTAAGTTTATCAATTTCACCGCTTTGGGTATCCGGATCATCTTCATCGTCGTCATCGTCCACTACCTCCTCCTCTATGATAGTGTCAGTCAGCTCAATAGGTTCCGGTGGCAGCGTATTTTCTTCACCATCGGCCTCGCCCTCATCACTCTCGATATCGGTAGTGATTTCGTCGATTTCCTTATTTGCCGCTGTCACCTGAGCCGCCATGGCCGCTGCAGAGCAGAGCGTGGCCAGATTCTTCATTTCGGCCCGGGTTTCGACACGTTCCATACTTGGCGACATGATCGTCTCTTCCATTTCAGGCGGAGTCTCAGTTGGTGACTTAGGTTGCTCGCCAAAAAAATTGTGCATCTGCCAACCATCCTGTAAGAACTTCAACCGCGGAGCATTGGCCAACTTATCATTGAATCGGGCCAGCGAATGGCCACCCCTTGACTCATTGACCGCTGTCTCAAGAAGGCCACGAAAGTCCTCCATGGCAGCCTTGTGCTGCAACACTTCACTGCCAGCTCCTTCCAACGGCGGCTGTTGCTGTTGCTGCTGATCGCCAAAGCTGTTACCAGTGCAGCCTGTTGGGGAAGCCATGGGCGAGGCCGGCGAATTGGAGTAATCGACAACAGAGGCGGCGCACTGCTGGTGATGCAATTGCAGATGCTGCTGCAGTTGTAGCTGCGTTTGCTGCATTTGCTGCTGTAACTGAAGCTCCTGTTGCTGCTGCAATTGCTTTTAATCGTATGAATTGTTCATTAGTTAATTTATTAGTTCCTGAGCAACGTGTAATTTGATTGAAAGCGAAAAATAAACTTAACCACATGATAGTCTTACGTCTTTAAAGTGATCAAACAAAGCATATCAATATTGTTTTGCTTGATTTGATTTCTTGATATTCGCAAGTACTCAAGTAATTTTATTTTAAGTTTAGTTTGGTAGAAGCGCTATCGAGAGAGTGGCTAAAATATATTAGCAAACAAAAACTAGTTTTTACTGAATCTACAAAGCCGATTGAATCCCTGACATAATATTAATATAAATTTGATGCTAATTTGAATTATAATATATTTGTATAGACAAATAACATTACGTGTCACAGGATCCCTTAATTTTTGATCATTTTAAAGCATTGTAAGCCTCTACCTTGAAGCAGTCATATCTATTATGCAGTGTTCTCTCGCGAATTAAAACGATTCTAATTTATAGACGATTCTATTTACAGAAAGTAATTATTTCTGAACAGATTTAGTTGAAAATTATATAAGCTAATGCTTACCAAGTTGTTGTAAATGGAGACCATTTGATTCTGCTGCAGAGGCAACACCTGGCCCTGCTGTCCCCCTGGTGTTGAGGCAGCCGATGTCTGGGCTGCTAATGCAGCCGCCTGCTTACGATTATTCTTGTTGCTGGCCTTCACCTTCGGACGATCGCAAATTGCCGTGCTCTGCAGCACTTCCGATGAGTGGGTTATTGCGCCAGAGCCACTAGTATTGAGCTGCAAGCAAACCACGCATAATTTAATCAATCATGGAAAACAATAAATCTATTTGGCAATTACCGCCGGAGTTTGTGAGCTGTTCTCGTTAGCAATGTATGTACTTTGATTGCTATCATTGGCAACGGCAACTGAAAGCAAAAGATTACGTTGAGAATGGTGTTTACAGCGTCTTTCATCTTCAAAATACCTTTTGGATTGGTTTCCGAAATTCCGTCGCTGCCATCGGTAGCCTCGCAGGGTGCATCAAAGCCACGACGCCTCTGCAAACGAGAATCATCTCCAGCACAGGCAAACTGCTGATGCTGTTGCTGATGTAGTTGCTGCTGTTTGTCATCCCCGCCTAGGGGCTGTGAGCGCACTTGATCAGAATGCTGTTCCAGTGGCAAATCAATTGCCTCCAGCGGTAAGCCAATAGTCTTTAGCTCGTTTAAAAGCTGGCGATTCTTGCGAGAACCAACACCCTTGAGCTTTGGCTGCTGTTGCTGCAGCTGATGCTGTTGTTGTTGCTGTAGAACAGGTTGCTGGCAAACCGTGTGCAAGAGAACAGGTGGCGCTGGCGGTGCCTTTTGTGGCGGCGTAAGGGAGTTTATGTGCTCCATGTCCAGATCAAAATGCTTGCAGGGTACCAGCTGAGCACCAGTTGGTGGCAGTGTCGTTTGTTGCTGTTGCTCAAATCCGGGCTGCAGATGAAATAGGCGCGATTTGGCAATAAGGCCCTCCTGCTGTTGTGCGCTCAGCGTGGTCAGGTCAATACCACCGCCACCGGCACCACCCACAGCAGAGACATACTCTTCTGTGGCTGAGGCATCAGTGACGCTCGAAGCAGTAGCCGCCGTTAGCTGAAGCTCACCAGCATCTAGAAAATCACCAGTGCCTAAGGCCACAATGTTGCTGGGGGAATTGCCGCTGAATTGCTGCTGATATAACAGTTGCTGATTGTTGGCGCGTGCTGCCTCAGACACCTCGTGCAGGCCGGGAGGGGCAGTCAACTGTTGCATCTGCAGCTGATGCTGTATCTGCTGTTGCAATATCTTTTGCTGACGTATTTGATTAACTGTCTGGGCACTTGTGCCCGGAGTTAGCTCTGTGGGTGAGATGTGCGGATAGCGAAAGAGCAGCTCCACAACACGTGTGTGGCCACCCTTGGAGGCCTCGATCAGCATTGTGCTGTTGTCCTTGAGCTTGTGAAAGGGATCGGCATTGTTCTTGAGCAACAGCTCAACCACAGACTGATGTCCGCCGGCGCAAGCCAGTGAGAGAG
Organism: Drosophila kanekoi; assembly: GCA_037075305.1. Lineage (NCBI taxonomy): Eukaryota > Metazoa > Arthropoda > Insecta > Diptera > Drosophilidae > Drosophila > Drosophila kanekoi. The sequence goes on from JBAMCE010000278.1 coordinate 366,579, forward strand.
GAGTGTGATCATTGCTGGTCGTCTGCTTGTTCACATTGGCGCCCTTTTGTATGAGGAACTTAACAGTACACAGGTGACCGGCACGACAGGCTTTCATCAGTGGTGTACGCCCACCTTCGGACTCGTGCTCCAGTTCAGCGCCATACGACAGGAGCACGCCGGCAGCATCTGTATGCCCATTCTCACAGGCATGCGTTAGTGCTGTGTCTCCAGTTTGCGTCTCGGCGTGCACATTCGCCTTGTTCTGCAACAGGAAGCGCACCAGATCGGTGTGACCTTCCTGTGAGGCTTCCATGAGTGGCGTAGAAGCGCCCAGCTCTAAATTGGCACCTCCGTTAATGAGAAAAGCGGCCACTTCGCTAAAGCCACCACAACAGGCAAGTGTGAGGGCAGTTTCCTGGGTTTCCTCGGTGGTGGCATTAATGTTAGCTCCCTTGCTAAGCAGCAGTGCCACCATTTCCTCGTGCCCTTCACGCGCTGCTTCCATGAGAGGCGTGTACCCTTCATCGTTGACCTCCTCAATGTTAGCGCCGCGCTCGATTAACAGCGTTGCAAGCTCCACATGACCACCACAGGCAGCAAGTGTGAGCGGTGACTCAAATGAATCAGTTGGCATGTTAACCTGCGCTCCAGAGTCCAATAATAAGCGTGCCACCTCCACGTGTCCGTCCATTGAAGCCTCCATTAGTGCCGTGTGCATTTCATCAGTTTTATGCTCCTGATCAGCGCCCGCCTGTAGGAGAAAACGCACCATATCCAAATGACCCTTATAGCAGGCTAATGTAAGTGCGCTCTCCTTAAACTCATTCGAGTGGGTGTTGATGCCAGCGCCATGTTCGAGCAGCACCTGGAATGGTTCATTCCGCATTAATTTGACTTTTCAAAACGAAGCTCAATAGTTATAAAACAATAGAATAAAATATCTCGAATGCATCAGATAAGATCAAACTAAATCATGGAATATACGTTTCCAAGTTTCGAAATCAGTAACTCGATTATCGAAATTGGCCGCAAATTAATCAAATCTCGGATTCTAATCAGTTGCTGGCTTAAAATATTTATTATACGGATGAAGAAATGCAAAAAATTAAAAAAAAATAAATAAATAAATAATTTACAAAAATATTTACCTTGGCGACTTCCACGTGGCCAGCGGAGGCAGCCTCCATTAGCGGTGTATGTCCATTCTCGTTCTGCTCCTCAACGTTAGCGCCATGCTTTAGCAGCACTTTCACAACGTCCACCTGACCCCCAGCGCAGGCGAACATTAGAGGTGTATTTCCAGTTGTACAATGCGCATTTACATCGGCGTTGTGGCTAAGCAGCAGTTTAACAATGTCTAAGTGTCCGGCAGAAGCAGCTTCCATTAGTGGTGTCGAGTCTTTTTGTCCTTTGTCCTCGACTTGAGCTGCTGACATAGCCAGCAAAACCTATTTCAAAGAACAATTATCAATTGTTTTTATCAAATAACAATGCTTAGTAATTGAACAATTCGGCAACTGCTAACTGACTTCGCTACTTTTCTGCTAATTTATTGGAGTGAATCTGTTAAAAAAAAAAAAAAAAACTCATGGAACTTTGTTCCTGCTGCTTCTAGCACTTTATCGAAATATCGATAGCTTGATAATTTAGAATGGCAAATGTGTGCAACATGAAGTTGCCACTCATACAATAGAATTGATGTTGCCACACCGATCTATGTCGAGCCGAATCAATATGCCAATCAATGGAAACGGTTAGTAATCGATAGCAAAATTGTTTTAATACTTTCAATGATTAAATCGTTTTTTGAAAATCATACAATCTTGTTCTTTTTACGTTATAACTATTTTTTTTTATAGGAATGCTTAAATATTTCTAAGGTCTTTGAAATACAAAATCTTGTCCTTCAAGCAGTCCTTCATTGTTTTTATGTAACCACCATTTGGCTAATACATACCTGTGCCAGCTCATAGTAGCCCGCGGAACAAGCCATCGACAATAACGACTCGCCCTCGTCCGTGGAGGCTGCTGCTTCGTTTAAATTGCCTTTGCAAAGTAATCGCTTCACCGTGTTGACATCATTGTCCGCGCAGGCGTTGGCAAGGCTGCGCGAGAAACCACTACTGTAAATTGCAGTTTAATGTTATAAATTTGAAAAATGCAGACGTACATCCATATCGGATGGCTACTCATCTACGGTTTACTTACTTTTTGTCGCGCGGACTGTTCGCACAACGCATTTTGGTTAGCGCCTGCTTCGTCTCATCGATCGCGTGGGTGGCGTGCCGAAGTACGGGTGCCTTCTCGTTTGCGGCTGCCTCCAGTAGAGCCGTGAGATTACTTGAACGCTTGTTGTTGGGCTCAAGCATAAAGTTCTTAACCTCTGGCGCATCTTCGTCATCATCCTCATCGTCGATGTCCTCATCATCAGCATCGTTATCTTGCAGTACGTCTGTCAATGACGGTGTTTTGAGCAGTGTTATAACATTTTCTGTGTTAAGAGTAAGAATTTTCATATGCTTACCAATCTCTTCATCTTCTTCCTCGTCATCGCCCTCAGATTCATCTGAATCTTCGGATTCCTCTTCCGTCTCGTCATCATCTTCACGCACTTCGCCTTCCTCATGCGGACAGCTATCGCGATCAGACTCGGGTATATCATCCTGAAAACATACAAATATATATATATAATATATCTTAGAATTTGTTCGAATTGTGTTAAATAAATGTATGTTTGTGCTCGAGTTAAAAGATGACTGAAGAAGGCTGCTGGAAATTATATTATTAAAGCTTGAACTAATCAGTGGAGCACATTAAGAGCACATTCTTGTTGTCTAAGGCCAGCAATATGATGCTTTGTGTGTTGTTACAGAATCCAAGTGGTAGTAGTGGTAGTAGTATTTTTGTTATAATTATTATTATTGTTTTTATTATTGTAAAGAGTAACCCTTTTTGCTATTGGGTTTAGTAGTTTTGTAGGTAGCCTTAATCAAAGTGCATACGACAAAAACATGTAAATCGTTTTGACCAAACTTCCAAACAATTTTCGTTTAACCTATGAAGCACTTGGTTAAGATTTGTTCTTGGTTTAGTTTGGGTTAAGTAGAGCTAATTGGAAATTTAGACAATCGGTCAAAATAAATTGATAACTAGGTAACTCTTCGATTATAGTTTTTTAGAGGCACTTATAACGCGAAACTTACCAGGAGATCTGGCCTTAAACACAAGAATGCCAATAGGATCTACAAATAAAGAGAAACGTAAGAAACATACATAAATAATAAAAATAACTAAAGCGAAATATGCATGTATGTTAACTAAAACCAGTTCAATACGATATTGACGCGGTTCGATCTTTGCTTGGCTTGAAAATCAAGGAACACATGTTGATATTACTTGAACAAAGGACTGCAACACAAAGTCCATGGTGGATAACGCACGCCGTACCAAATCTTTAACTGAAGCACGCATTATACTATCAAAAAGTGACGAATTAACCATTCTTGGGTGGTATGAGTAGTTGTCAGATATCAAATGCAATTAGAACAAGAATTTTTTGAGTTATTTTAATTGTCAAAGATCATGAAATATGATTACATTTACACGGCGTACTATTAGTTTACATTTCAATTTACTGTACACACACGCAACTGCCTGAGTTGTGTTTAGTACAGTTAACAAATATTTTACACAGATAATTCTCTAAATATGCGGTAAATCTTTTAGCATAAAGCGTTGCCAGATCACGACAAAGCTGGTAGCACAAAATAAAAAAGAAGAAACAACAGCAAGACCATCAAATTATTGTTGCCCGTGTGCTTTTTGCTTTCATTCATTACCATTTCCATTTTATTCCGTTTCGGCGCAAATACACATGCAATACTTTGCACCTATATTGGTTCGTGCGTGCGGTGCTTGCTGGTTTTTTATTACAAATTTGCAAGTCAAAGGGGAGAAGGGAAAAACGGTTTCTTTGGAATTTTAAGAATAGCATGAGTCATTCCATTCAGTTGCACTGTGATAGCCGTTTAGAAATATGTACGCATGCTTATGCATATAATGTTAATTGATTTATATACATATGTATGTAAAATCATATACTCGCACAAGATGGAATATACAAGTATGTATGTGTATGTGTTGCGCCCAGACCAAAATATTAAAGGAAATTATGATTCAATTAGCATCGAACACAATCATACATATTTGTAGATGCATGCACATATAATTGCCCGTAACCTTCAGTGAATGAAGGAACGGGGCATACGCATTTTTAAATACAAACGCATGTATATAAGTATGTAAAGTAGAAAATGTTAAGAACAAAACTCAAACGAGTTCAATCGCCGTCGCCGCTGCGACATGCGTTTTCTCTGCTTTTTCTCTCATTTCGGGCGTTGGAGTGCGTAAGTGTGTACATGTATGTACATACGCACATGTACATGTGTGTGCATTTAGTCTTATTTTTATTGAAAATATATTTTGCACGTTACTCTCAAATTTTACAAATTAACCTTTTAAAAAAATGTATATAATATTAACCGGTCATTACACTCAACGTACATTTTCTACGTTGTTTTTGTATTATTATTTTTTGTATCTCTTATTTTGCTTTGTAGTTTTTCACAATTGCTCTTCGCACACGCTTTATTTCGACAAAAACAACAACAGGAACAGTAAAGGAGATTGGCGTTGCCAGACTACCTAACCGCGAGTGTAAATTTAACCTGCAAACAACGCAGCATTCAAAGTGCCACTAATCCAACAACGTTGAGCATGAATACGTAACTCATTAATGAACCGTGAGAAAGTGAGACAGATAATATGCACTCGGTGGGGGGTCAGTAATATTGTTAATTGAATGGATGTTCGAAGTTGAGAATTATCTTAAGCATCCACAATGAAACGAAAGATCTTGCTAATGACCTTTTGGATTAAGTAGACAACATATATGTACATATGTTGATATGTGTACAACAATATGTGCTATATCCACAAAAGGCCAGACAAAGAAGTATACATATATATTTATATTCTTACAAACGAACAACAGCAGCTGCACAGCTGATTTTCGTATGCATGAATATTTTACGCGAACGAGTGTAATTCACAATGCACCACAGAGAAGAAAAAAAAACCAAACACCGAGTCATACCGAAACGTTACTTGAAACGGGTTTTTCAGCATGCTCAAATGAGTGAGACAAAGAGAAAGAGGGAGAGGGAGAAAGAGAGAGAGGTCGATTTATTGATTTCAGATGAAAACTTTAGAACAACTTGTATATATCAAATGGATTCAGTATAAGGAAAATTGAGTTCATTAATTCTAACGAAATTGATGCATTCTATAAATATACAAAATATGTCAAGAAGCGACTGTTCAGACAGCTGTGTTACCTGAAACCGGAACAGAGTAGCTTTTAGAGAACTGCAGGAAATTAAATTATAATAGCGAATGGAGATGAACGTTTCTCTGATCTATTTACAAATTACTTTAAATTAATTTATAATACAGTGAAAAAAGTATATATAAATATATAAACAATGAAAAATAGCAACCTTTAGGAGGTCAATTTACGTAGTCTCAACTCGACGTTTTTTAACCAAATGCTCTTATCTCAAGTTGAAACGATGAAGCGGTATAACTCTGACGTGTGCTTAAAGAATCGAATTCGAAATCAGCTTGTTTTTATAATGTAATTGGGGGATAAGGAAGACTTTTGTCAAAAAAAAAAAAAAGAGAGAGACATACAAATTGTACATTTCAGAGCCTTCGCCAGCGTCAATTATTAAAACATGCTAACGCAGGAAAAACCACCTGTTACGCCTCTCAATTTTAGTTCACAGTATGAGAAATGCAAGGTGGTATATGTAAAACGGTCCTAAATACTCAAAGAGAGAGTCTGTGATTTTCTCAGACCTATCGACCGCGGTCCCACACATACGCACAAAAGTTTCAATTATAGGTTCTAGACACTAGCTCAAATACGCAAAAACAAAAAATTCTTAGACAACTTAATATGTTTGAAATATTTCACTCACCTCGGAGACAGACTCCTCCTCAGATTCAGAAAGATCTGTGGTGACGGGCTGCGGATAGAACTCAGTATCCGTATCTGTATCCGTTGTTATGATGTTCTGCAATGCCGATGAAATGGCATTCACAATGCCCACCGACGATGACAGTGGCGAGGAGTTTGATGATGTGGATGATGAGGCGGCAGCTGAACGATTCGCAGCGGCTGCTGCAGCGGCAGCAGCGGCATTTGAAATGGCGCCCACATCCTTCAGCTTTTGCTTGAGCACAGCGACAGCTGTTGCCGCCGAGCTGCTCGTTTGCGGCGGCAGACCGAGGCCAACAGCAGCGCCAGCGTTGCTATCGGCAGCAGCGGCAGCGGCTCCCATTAGCAGAGTTGTTGCTGCGAATTTCAAATGCGCAGAGTCTGTGCTGCTAGCGGGGGCGGCACCTGATCCTGTTGCTCCAGTCGAAGGCGTGGCATTTTGCTGCTGCTGCTGTTGCATGGCTACCTGCCGCTTGAGGGCTGCGTAAGCAGCTCGCGTTTTTTTCGAACTGCTTGACGTGGGTGCGGGTGCGGGCGCGGGCGCAGAGGCAATAGCCGCTCGAAATTTGGCGGCTGCAGCGGCCGCAATGGGTGCGTTCATGGTTGCCGTTTCACTTATTGTTGTGTTTGTTGTTGTTGTTGTTGTGGCGGGCATGGGCGTGGCTGTGGGCGTGGTTGTGGTGCCAGCTGTAACGAATGCGGCCGCAGCCGCATCGCATTGCGCGTTTGTTTTGCTGGCAGCCGTTTTAGACATTTTGTTGCTGTTGTTGGTGTTGTTATTGTAACTGGTAGTACTGTTAGTATTGGCAGTGGCTAACGCGCTGTTGTTGTTGTTGTTGCTGCTGCTGCTGTTAACTTTTAAACTGACACTTGTGCTGTGGCTGCTACTGCTGCTGGTGGTGCTTTTCAGCTTCAATTGACTCAGCTCAACTGCAGTTGCTGCTGTATTGGTTGTCAGATCCTTGTCAACAACAGTCGGCTCATGCTTGACAGCCTTCTTCTTACTGCTGTTGTTATTGGTGTTCTTGATGTTGTTCGCAATGAGCGCAGCCGCTATCGAGTGTCGGGCGGCTGCAATCCGCGGACCGGCGTAATTCACCTGTCTGACGTTGTTGTTCTTTGATGCTGCAATTCTTTGTGCAGATACGCTATTAGCTTTAATTTGTGTTGTTATAGTTGTTGTTGTTGTTGTTGCTGCTGATGCTGCTGCTGCTGTTGTTGGTTTTGCAGCTGTTGTTGTCTTTGTTTTGTTTTTGTTTAAATACGCAGAGCGCACGTTATTTAAATTCAAGTTCAAATCATCGCAATCATGATTTTTCGCATCATTATTCATTTTAGTCTCGGTTGGGCTTCCTTTAAAATCAATTCACGCGTGCTTGCCGTGTACAAATACGAATTTTTTAACAAAATATTAAATAATAAATTACTTCAAAGAATTTGACATTTTGGGTTTTTTTTAAATTTTTTTTTTTGCTTTTTGCCATTGACAAAAACGCCAAACACAATTTCGTGTATTTTTTCGTATTCTTATACAAAGCGTGCTGCGTTTTTATCGATTTTGTTAAGGAATTGAGCTAGATTATATATGTGCATATATAAAGATACACGCACACACAAAAACACACATGCACATGCACAGGCAGATCGCGACCGTATGGCAACGCTGCGCATTCTTTCACTTCTTCAGCATTGCACACTCATTCGTTCGCCGTTGTACATATGTATGTACATACATACATATATACACTCGTTTTAATTTTCCGTTTGTCTAATTCACGTTTTCGTAGTAACTTGTTAAAAAAAAGGGGGAAAAAACACAGAAAAACAAGGCTAAGCACCTATTTAATAAATAAATAATTTAATTTTAGTCCTTCGCATGGCTAATCGATGCGCAATTGGTAATTTTGAAGCTGGCACAGCGTGCATTTACGCTTTATATAATCTCGTCAAGTACACAAAATAAACGTTAGATTCTTGCTGCATTTTAGACGAATTATAATAAATATATATATTAAATTGCAGTACTTTATTTATAAAACTTTTTCGAGCATTTTCGACTTCGCCCCAAACGAGCGCAGGCAAAAAATCACTTTACACATTTTACAGCGAACGAAACCGAGCGAACGTCGCGTCAAAGCGAGATAACAACTGCCAACCAGCTTGTCAGTGGCACAACATAGTGTATGCACAAGCGAGAGGACGCTACTAAGTCGAGCGAAACCACAATCACACGCACGCCAAAGTCGAATAGCAGGCGGACGACGACGAAGGCAAATTGAGCAACTAAGGGAAAATTTTTCTTCGCTTCTATTCCGATGCAATTTTTCACCAATTTAACGCTGCGTTAAGGTTTGAAAACATGCACAGCGTATGGGGCACATGTTATGCAATACTTTTACAATAGTTTCGCGTATTACCGTTGCAAATTTTTGGCAAATAAATAAATTTTTCAGCAGCTTTAAAATTCACTGTCTGTCATTCAGAGTTTCGGATCGCCATATTATTCCCGGATATTGAATTGAACTAGAACGCAACGGAATAGATGAACCAGTCTGTTCCAATCATTCACGACGTAAATATTGTTACGATACGTAAGGTTTTGGGAAACAATTTACGCAGCAATTTTCAGAAAAAATAATAATACTGTACAAATGTACTTTGTACTTATATATAATTTATATCGCATTAGTAAACAAACATTTTCTAGCATTCTGATATGGCAACTCGCCATGTTGCAATTGTAAGTAATATATAATAATTAATTGTAAATTGTATATTTATATATTCAATACTTCTGATTAATTTTCGCAAAAGAACAGTAATAACTTAAGAAAAGAACATAAATATGAATAACATTACTTAAGTCATAATTAATAAGCAAGCATGCGAAATTTATGAACAGAATCTAAACATTTTGTATAAAACACTTCTTATTTTATTGAAAGTTAGCTGCCACGAAATTTCTTATCACATAGTTAACATTGTGTGTAGTATTTTATGTCAACAGCATACTGTCCCTAATTATCAGTTAAATACCAAATGCATCGCAGCTATCGAAGAACAGCTTAACTAGTGTGAACGAGCTTAAAACCATTAGATTATTATTGGCTGTTTGACTTTGCTATGGCTTAACAATTTAATAATAATTTTAAGAAATGGATTAAGGAACAATTTGTAATTTATTATAATCGTTACATCGATTGTAAGTTGCTAGTGCCGGCGATAGTTGTACATCTCTAACACGTTCATACATATTTTTCCATACGCAAACTACGTGTCCACTTGCCTATAATTTGTAAACCCTAAAAATGCATACTGTTTTAACCAGAGGAAATGCCACTGTTGCCTATTCCTTAAGCGTATTGGCCTGCCTTACTTTCTGCTGCTTTATATCTACAGTGTTTCTGGATTATAGAACCGATGCTAAAATAAATACCGTACGGGTGTTAGTGAAAAATGTTCCCGATTACGGTGCATCAAGAGAGAAGCACGATCTCGGATTCGTGACATTCGATTTGGAGACAAATCTAACGAACATTTTTAACTGGAATGTGAAACAATTGTTTCTATATCTAACGGCAGAATATAAAACTACATCGAATCAGCTGAATCAGGTTGTGCTCTGGGACAAAATTATTTTGCGTGGCGATAATGCTGTTTTGGATTTCAAAAATATGAACACCAAATATTACTTCTGGGATGATGGCAACGGCCTGAAGGATAACAAAAATATAACGCTGTCTTTGTCATGGAACATTATACCCAATGCCGGCCTGTTGCCATCGGTACAATCAACCGGAAAGCATGTATTCAAATTTCCCGCAGAGTACGCATCATCCATTTAGAATCTTAAATTTTTGATTAGAAACATTCAATACAGTTGTATTTTAATGTACTAAAATAAAATCCTTTATATTAAATACACATATGTATCGATTGCGGGCCTAAATGATTATAAAATGTTGCTAGAGAGAGAAACTTGACAATTTACAAACAAGTCTGGGGTACATTGATACTGATACTGAACGTGAATCTATATATATATATATATAAATGTATACTACTAGAACACATTAAAATTTTACATAAACTCATAGCCGCCATCATCAAAATTGCGATTGCCCACCATGGGGCCGCCGGCACCCATCTGATTCGGCTGGCCGCCCATTTGCGGACGAAACTGATTGCCAGGCGTTTGATGCTGCAGCAGCTGCCGCAGACCGGGATTGTTATTACCCAGCATGGGACGCACCATGCGCTGCTGTTGCTGCTGAGGCACCTGTTGCTGCTGCTGCAGCTGCTGTTGCAGATTGGGATTCGCAACGGGCACGCCCAGTGGCATGCGCTGCTGCTGTTGTTGTTGCTGCTGCTGTTGCTGCATCATATTCATTTGCATTTGCGGCTGCATGGGTATGCCGCCGGATCCATTGCCGCCGGGAGCGCCGCCCATTTGCATGTTGAGCTGCGCATATTGATTATAATGCGGCTGCTGCTGCTGCGAATTATCCTGCTGCATTTGTTGTTGCTGTTGTTGAATTTCCATGGGCGACTTGCCCTGTTGCTGCTGCTGCAACATTTGCTGCATTTGTTGCTGTGGCGGCATTTGCTGCTGTTGCTGTTGCATATTGCCGTGCGACTGCTTCTGTTGTATCACCTTGCGCAAACGTTCCACAAACATGGACTGATTGTTGGGTATGAAGCCAAGAAAGGCATTGCGATCGGCCGTATATAACAGGATGAGTACCTTAATATCGCAGGCGGGCGCATTATGCAGCGCCGAGAAGTGCACGCAGCCTGCAAAGCCAGAGGTCATCATTTTAGCCAGCGAATCGAGCGCTTCGCCCGGCGTTGGACGAAACACGACCATTTTCGAATCTTTCAGAAACTGACCGCCAATGTTGCCCACCAGATGTTTAGGCATTAGCTGCATCAATAGCTTCGGCGGCCAATTGTCGGCCTTGATTTCGGGCTCGCCATCCTTGATATTGGTGCAGACCGTGCACTGCAGTGAATGAGGTATTTTTTGCTGATCGTTTTTAATTTTCTCCGACCATTCGAGCACCCCGGTCCAGATCTTTTCCCGCAGCGATGATTGCTCCTGTGGCTGTTGCTGCTGTTGTTGTTGCTGCTGTTGTTGTTGCTGCTGTTGTTGTTGCTGCTGCTGCTGTTGTTGCTGCTGTAGTTGTTGTTGTTGGGCCTGCTGTTGCTGCTGCGGGGGAGCCTGTTGCTGCAGCGCGGGCACATTAGCAGCACTAGAGACATTAGGCAACATGTTGGCATTGGCATTGGCGTTCACCTGTTGCTGTGGATGCTGTTGTTGCTGCTGCTGCTGCTGTTGTTGCTGCTGCTGCTGTTGTTGTTGCTGTGCAAGCTGCTGTTGCAGCTGATTGAAATGCTGCTGATTTAACATTTGCAATCTTTGTTGCTGCTGCTGTTGCTGCAATTGTTGCTGTAGCGAGTTTACCGATTGATTGGGCGGGGCATTAATCCGTGAAATCAGCGCTGAATTGGGATTCTGGTTTGGCTGCAGCGGCATATTGTTGCCAGCTGTTTGCATGAAGGCCGGACGCTGACCGGGCTGATTTGGATACATCCAGCGATTTTGGCCGGGCACAACATTTTGCTGAAAGCTCGCATTCTGCATTTGATTGGGCACAAATTGTTGTTGCTGCTGTTGTTGTTGCTGCTGTTGTTGTTGTTGTTGCTGTTGCAGCAGTTGCTGTTGTTGCTGGGCATTCATGAGGCCTGTTTGCGTGCCAGCGCCAGACTGCTGTGCTTGTTGTTGCTGTTGTATAGAGTTCATGTTCATGACCTGCTGCTGTGGTGCACCACCTGGCTGCTGCTGCCCTGGAGTCGTGTCCATGGGCATGTTTTGAACCTGGGACGACTGCTGGCCATTTGGATTATTGTTCATTGCCTGCACGGATGCTACTTGTTGTTGAGGTGCGCCCATTTGATGCTGTGCACCCGCTGTGCCCGCCACGGCCATGCTGTTGGGACTGGGCGCACGCTCCTTTAGGCTGTAGCCCTTAAGCAGCACCAAATGACGAATATTCTTGGCATAGTTCTTGGTCGTTATGGGCTGATCGCCGTCGGCCTTCATGAATAGCTTGAAAAGCACAGGCATTTTGCGTGGCGCAATGATGGATAAACTAATTTTGCGTTCATTGAATAGTGCCGCCAGCTGCTCGCAGGATTTGCCCTTGTATTTCCAGGACTCGTTTACGGACATCTGATACGGCGGACTGTTGCATATCAGTATGCAATGGCGTTGCAGATTCGCCTGTTCCAGTATGTGGCGCTGCTCGTTGATCTCATCGAAGCATCCATGGGCAGCAGCAAAACCCTCGGCCATGTGTGCATGCGACTCCATGCCGCCACCGACCAAGGGCAGACGCTCAATTGTCTCGATTACTTTCTGTGGCTGAACAAAGGGGCCATATGTGGTACAAACGGGCTCCAGGAGATTCGAGGCTGTACGATATGTGACAATGCCATAGAGCGTTGCATATCGTTCGGCAATAAGGAATTCGCGTTCATCAATGGAACCTTGAGTAAAGTGCTCCAGGGTGGGAAGAACGTAGTTTGTTTTTAGCTCGTTTAGGTAGGCTCCATTGATAGCACTGTTTTCTATAACGAACACCACATCGGCCAACGTCAGCTGATCCACTTCCATTTTGCTTACGGGACCAAAAAGCGGCTACTTGGGTAAAATTAAAAAACGTTTACTGCGGATTTAGCTTTCCTCTTAGCCCATATCGACACCTTTTGTTCATCTATCGATAGGTTTGCCATACTTGCTATGTGCGTTAAATTAGTGATGTGCGTCAAATTAGTGACGGTGACTTTTGTGTTGATTTTTGGAACTTGGATTAAATGCATTTATTTAATTTTTTTAATAGCAACACCAAATTAATATTAAAGGAGAATTGTAAATTATGAGCTTTCTACATTTAATTGTTTTTTATTTTATTTTTTTTTTTCAATTTTAGCTTATAATAAGGGTACGCCAAGGGTTTAGGTTAGGTTAGGTTATCACCTTTCATTAAATAACCTTATTCAGGGTTAATTACTCCGAATCGCGCATATACATAGCCAATCTTAAAAATTTAGTCCCAATGGTCGGTACCTTTTTTAAGTTATTTGGAAACGAGTGCAGCAGCCCCGCTGCTATCACCATATAAAATTTCCGGAAAAAAACAACCATGTTCTTGAACTCTAATATCTTATCTCAGGGATAATATCACTCATTGCACGCTATATCATTTTGTAGATACATGTTTTAAGAAGCTATAGGCATCAATTTTAAGAAGATGGTTGGTACTGCTTTTGAGAAAATTATTTAATTGTAAACGAACCTCATATAGTTAATTCATAAGGTCTATCGACTGCTAGTTCCAACGCGAACTGAACCATTGTTGGGATTCAGTGTTGAACAATTTGACAAATTATTGTGCGGGATCAAATACATTGGAATTATATGTATTCATGAAAAAACTAAAATATCTAACTGAATGAGACAAAATCAAATTATATGAGAAGGATCCTGTCAAAGTAAGCCGTGAAATCTGTGAGAAAATCTAATTTTGTATTCATATTACTTACATGGTAACACAATAAAAACATTTCCTTAACATTGTTTTTTTAAAACAAGGTGGTATATTTTCACATAAATTGCCGCAAAGTGCTCGGCAGCTGTGCATATATGTTGACCACTTAATCAAAATTCCTTAATACCAATTAAAAAGGAAGAGGATTCGCTTAATTAAGCAGCGACAGCCAAAAATTCGTAATTAGCAAAAGCTATTGAGAGCTTAGCAGGCACAAATTAAAAATGGGGCGGCAGTTTCCGCACCTAAAGGATGAGGTGGTAAAATTAAAAGTGAGACAGACGGCACAGTCTCCGCGATGCCACAGCCACAGAAGCCACGTCAGCGAGATCGGATTCCACAGCCGCAGCAGCCATAGATGAAGACGCAGCAACCATGGATGCAGCAACAGCAGGTGCTACAGCTGCAAAGGGGTCAAAAATTATTGGGTGACGTTTCTTGAAAAATCATTTGACACGTGTTTCACACTTTTGCTATATCTAAGCTTCCTCGGTAGAAATGCGATTCAAAGATTTTTTGGGAGAAGTTTCAAATTATGTCTTAAAAATAATTTTCAAAGCTCTACCATAAGAACATAATATGCGTGTTTGCGTGATTTGGGAAACTCTACCCACAAAAGCGAAAATTGTATGAACGTTTTTTGATTACCATCCGATCGGATTCAAAAACATTTTCAAAGTTATTTGAGAGAATCTATTTTAGACGTGTCACGGACAAGGATAGGTTAACGCAGCTACTATTAAATTGTGCAGCACTGAATCCAAACAGTGGTTCAGTTCGCGTTGGAACTAGCAGTCGATAGACCTTATGAATTAACTATATGAAGTTCGTTTACAAATAAATAATTCTTTCAAAAACAGTACCAACCTTCTGCTAACAATTAATGCCTATTAAAACATGTATCTACAAAATGTTATAGCATGCATTGAGTACTATTATCCCTGAGATAAGATATTTGAGCTTAAGAACAAGGTTGATTCCTTGCGGTCATTTTTTATCTTACTCTTTACTCTTTTCCAAATAGCTTAATAACAGTACCAACGATTGGGACCAAATTTCACAATTGGTTATGTGAAACTATCGTCTTTAACCGTGTCTAAGCGGCACTCGAAGCTATTATCCCTGAATTAAAATATTTAAAGAATGGTGAAAACCTAATTTTTAAGCCCCATGGTTCATCCAAATCATAAGCTGCCTTTCAAAAACAAATGAATATGGCAGCACATTTTTAATTTGTTGCAACATCGTAATAAAATGTATTTCGTATTGTGCTTAAAAACATAAATAAATGCATTTAAAAGTGAGTGAATCCAGCTCCGGATACAAGTTCAGTTGAAGCCACAGTCGCTGATTAGGCGCCCGTACTAGTTCCCTTAAAAAGTTCAGCCGTGAACCAGTTATCGCATTACCTATCGATTTTTATTAAAAACAAGCCAATTCAACTCTTAGTTTTGCCTGGTTGTTAACGAGGAAATAGTAAAGTATAAATTGTAATTTATAATGTTTGGGATAATTTATGAACATATTTTACAATAGGCGAGGCGATATGTCCGATGAAAGCAATTCAATAGGTGACAACGAAATTGATCCAATGGAGAACCAAAACATGATACCCCTCTTACCAAGCTACAAGCGTCAGAGCTACGTTTGGGGTTTCTTTAATCCAGTGCCTGACC
This sequence comes from Drosophila kanekoi, assembly GCA_037075305.1. Classification (NCBI taxonomy): domain Eukaryota; kingdom Metazoa; phylum Arthropoda; class Insecta; order Diptera; family Drosophilidae; genus Drosophila; species Drosophila kanekoi. Next base: position 381,908 of record JBAMCE010000278.1, read on the forward strand.
ATTCGGACGTATTTCGATGTAAGGTGTGCAGCGAAACCTTTGGCAACCGTACACCCATTCTAAGCCGACATTTACAAACTGCGCACGGCATCACGGAGGTGATAAACCCTTTAATGATCTTGTCCATATATTTAATTACGTTCTATTGGAAAGCAGCATCAAGAGGATGCCGTCAAAAAAGGTCGACCCAATCGCAGTTTCGTTTGGAACTTTTGCACCAAGCTGGATGATAAGCGCGCCCTATGTCATATATGCAAAAAAGTTTTGTATTTCGGTGGCGGCAACACCTCCAACATAACAAAACATTTGAGACGCATGCATGCCGAAAAACTGGAGGAGGTGGTAAGAATTTACAAGCATAACCAAAAGATTCTTTTCCTAAAAAACTTGATGGCTTTTAGGCCAAGCATATGCCTCGCAATGTGCGTTGGGCCATGGAACAGTCGGTCAAAAAGGAGCGCAGGGGTTCGAGCTATGTGTGGAATTACTGTGAAAAATTGACCAAAAACACGGTGCTCTGCAAGTTATGTAATCGACGTATGCGATTCCATGGCACGGCGAATGTTATAACGCACTTGCAACGGCGGCATGACATAATGGATGAAACGACGCCGGTGAAGGTCGAAGCGCCGGATAAGATACAGGAGGCGGCCACATCCAGTACGAATGAGAATCCTATGTTGCGCACCTGCCGCAGGACCAGCCTCAGCGGCAGCCTGGTTTGGAGATACATCACACGCATTTCAGATGATACCGTGCGCTGTCGAGTTTGCCTCAAGAACTTATCATATCAAGGCACTAGCAATCTGCAGCGGCATCTGCATCGTATGCACAACATTGCGTGGAACGGCCAGGAGCCGATTGGATTAATCAAAGTGGAAGGACATCAATCGGATGACAATTCATTTTTCAACTTTTGCGAAACCACCAGCGATCCCAATGTCTGGAAGTGTCAGATGTGTGACGAGCACTTTGAGCACAATGAGAACCTGGAGGAGATCATAAGCAAGCATATGATTAAAATTCACAGCGCTGCCATGCGCGGAGAGTCGACTGAAGTATGTTAGAACCAACTTGTTATACCTATGTATAGTTGAGCATTATTAACATCTATGTTAGCCTGTTTGTTTTTTGTCAAACTTTCTACTCAGCTTCTATCATATACTTATAATTTACCAATTCGTTTTTTGCTTAGGACTACGACGATGATGAGGAAGAGGAGTTTGCCGCCATCTATACCGAAGTTGTTGCGGAAGATAGCAATGCGGCAGCCGCTGCTGTTAGTGCGGGAGATGTTAGCGAGCAAGCGGAACTAACAAGCGCCCTTGCTGAGGATGCGCTTTATGATGACCTAATCGAAATCGAGGAAGATGTGCACCACGTTGACGAGGTTGGCGAACATTTAATTGAAAATAGCTTTCATGCAGATGCATTGTTTGCACAGTCCGGCGAAAATGTTGTTTCGGATTATAGCAATGACAGCACCGACGCCCAGCTAGTGACCACAACCATACAGGCTGATGATACACCGCTAATGCGTGAGCTGAAGGAGGATCTGTTACGTCAGCAGGCAATGTATTTCAGTGAAAAGGCCGGTTTCTATCGCATGCAAAAGTTTCTCGTGGCGCAACAGGTGCGTAAAGAGCGGTTGGAAATTGAGAAGCTTAAGGCCGGCCAGGAGCAGCGGTATCCAGATAGCTAATGTCTCAACCAGAGCCTTCTACACGATCCTACTTATGCAAATTTAAGCATCTTTTAATCGTTAAGTGTAATGTAATTGTAATTCAAGTTGTTACATAGACCGCCATCTACTATCATTATTGTTTAATCATAAATAACAAAATAATTGTGTGTGCATGCTTTTCAGTTGCCTTCAACAACATTCATGTCAAGTAAAAGCTTCTTGGTCTGCAGATCAATTAATCGCCGCTTTGCTCTGGCGAGCTCGGCCATTTCATTGTAATATATTGTTTCCGCTTTTAGCTTCTCGTCCAGTTGGGTCGTTGTCTCGCCCAGTGAGTTTGTGTCGTTTTGGTGGTCCATCGAATGGGCCATATTCGATGGTTCCTCATCACAATGTCGGGATACCATCACGTCCGAATTGTCCACAACGTATTCGTAGAAAGGTCCCTGAAGTGAAACCGAAGTAAACTAATATCAACATTTGCATTCGCAGCGTATTCGAGCATATGTTCTGCCTATGCCTACCTCATCCTCCATGTGATCCGTGACCTTCTCAATGATGCTATCCACATCGTCAAAGTCGACCTTTTCCAATGGATCCAACTGCCTACGCTCCTCAGATTGCATTATCTCCTTTTTTGGTGATATCAGGCTGTGTTGTGAGTAGCTCAGGTTTTTGGATAAATTGTGATGACGCCGGATAATGTGTCGCATCAAATTGGACGACGAGTGTTTCGAGGATAATGTTTTGCTGCAGTGCTTGCATTTGGCCATAAACTCGGATATGCGCACAAAGTGCGCCCACAGCTTATTATTTTTGCCAATCACTTTATTGCGTTCGGCATGATGATGTTGCTCCTGGCGCACCTGGTGTTGATTGTCAATGATGGTGCGCACCGCCGTTTTTGTTTCCCGCTCTCCCAGATTGGCCTCCATGTGTACATCTGGTTCCGGATCTGGTGCATTCAATTCTTCCCTTAGCTCCGCTAGCATTTTACCCTCGTCACCGGCGAATATTGCTCGCGCCAACTGTTTGTGATTCCTGATTAAGTGGCGCGTCAAATTGGAAGAAGTGTGTTTGGATGAGAGGGTCTTGTCGCAGTGCTTACATTGCACAATATATTCGGTTAGCCGGTGAAAATGTGACAGCGCTTTGGCATTTCGGCCAACCATGATTACATTTGATGTTTGTTATTTTGATTATTTCTCATACGCGCACAATCAACACAATTATGTTGCTCCGAGTTGGCTTGGGTTAAATTTTTCTAGTTCATGTACAGTAGGGATGTCAGAAGTTCAGCGATTTATCGATTATTTCCAAATATCGAACGAATGTTGAAGTGTGCTGTCGCTGGTTCGTATTATAAAAAACTAGTGAATGAATTAATTAATGTTGTATCGATTACATAAAGTGGACAGTTAATAGGCTAAAATGCAACTCTGCAAAAAGTGCTGCCCATCGCTGTCAGTCGATAACCTAAAAAATTTTTGACACGAGGTTGTGCGTGTCTTTTCCTTTCTTTCTCGCTTTTTACTCGAACATGGGTGAGTCGTCGGCTAGTGCAAATTGTGTTAAAATATCAAGAAAATCGACTGTGAAATGCATAAAAACAACATAAATGTGTGCAGAATACGAGTCAGCTAACAGTACACATCTGTAGCATAGAACGAAAATGATTTTTAGCTAAAATTTGTGCATTTAAAGTTTGTGCAGCAGGCAGCACCGCGTGTTGAGGTTTTCTTGATATTTCAACGGGGTTTTCTATGAATTCCGAATTTTTTAATTGTGTGCATATCCTTTTGCATAATTCAAGGTATTAGCCGTGATAGTGCACACAAGCGTCGCGCCACTGGTGGCAAGCGCAAGTCGCTCCGCAAGAAGCGCAAGTTCGAGTTGGGTCGTCCCGCTGCCAACACCAAGGTGAGTTTTATACCTGTCCGCGCGCCCGCCGCCATTGTTGTTTTTACACACAAAATTATCATAAGATGATGTTAACGCGTGTCAACTGCAAACGCACTCGACTTGTTCGAGGGCAACAATCTTTGATGATCAAAAAGCATTATGTTCGGACTACTGATTGCAAATTAAATAAAAAAGTGAATTTTCTATTTGGCAACTTTTGCTAATATCTGGCAACTCTGTTTATAAATATTTGCAGCTTGGTGGTGCCCGCGTGCACAAGGTACGCACCCGTGGTGGCAACACCAAATTGCGCGCTCTGCGACTGGAAACTGGCAATTTCGCCTGGGCTTCAGAGGGCGTTGCACGCAAAACGCGTATCGCCGATGTTGTCTACAACGCGTCCAACAATGAGCTGGTGCGTACCAAGACGCTGGTGAAGAACAGCATTGTGGTCATCGATGCGACGCCATTCCGTCAATGGTACGAATCACACTATGTGCTGCCCCTGGGTCGCAAGCGTAATCCCAAGCACGTGCAGAAGGAGGATGAGAACGATGTGTTGACCAAGAAGCGCAGTGACAAGGTCATGAAGAAGTACCTCGAGCGTCAAAAGTATGGCAAAGTGGAGCAGGCTGTGGAGGACCAGTTCACCTCTGGTCGCATCTTGGGTACGTATTCTGGATAGACAGCTAGTTTTGAGTGTCCTTCAATGATGTAAAAACCCTAGCGATCCAACTAATTTATTGCATCAATCTTGTTTTAAGTGAGATGCAAGCCAGTTGGGCGTGAATCACGCTTGTCATAGTTACTCTGAGATCTCTTCTCTTAGATTATTATTTGATTTGTAATATTATCTGCACTATTTTAATGTAGCTCGTATTCTCTATATCCAAACAGCTTGCATTTCATCCCGCCCCGGCCAGTGCGGTCGCTCCGATGGCTACATTCTGGAAGGCAAGGAATTGGAATTCTACCTTAAGAAGATCAAGTCTAAGAAATAAACACACTAAATAAGAATGCAAACTGACAACTGATTTGCAAACAAAAACAAATAAAACGGCTTGTTTTTTTATAAGAAGAACATTTTACACATTTTACTCCATCGATTGTGTATGCGTGTGTGCATAAAACTATGTAAAATAGTTGTTTATAATTTTTAATTGGTATTAAAAAGAGAAAACAAAAGTGGAATAGATAACGATACCGCCTAGATTGGGCTTCGTGCTATATTTATTGAATATCTAATAGTACTCGATAGGTTTCTAAGATATTACCTTGAATATCTTTTGTATTTAATAATAATCCTTTGAGTTTCTAAGCGATATACTATATTTGTATTCCCATAAAGTAGTTTGAGTAGATTGTGTTGAAATGTGTTCCTACTACTTCGCTTTAAGCATATTCCGCTGTATTTAGATATGTTCTGTATGTGAATTATATTCAGTCGTGAAATATGTCTCTTCGGTGTTCGGTAGGAAGGATTCAAGTTATATTGTTTCCAATTTTAACAAAAAAATTGTTATTTTTAGAGTCGATTCGGATATCTTTCTGCTCTTGTTTTTTGACGAAATAGTTTATATTTCGGATATGCTGGAAAGTTTACTTTTCGAAAATTCTTTCAGTTGCATATTAGATCATCTATCTAATGCACCTATAATAGTATGCTCATATCTCAGCTACCAGAAGAAAGGCGTTAAACGCGAAAACTGAAATAATATAATTCTATTTAAGATTTAGTTAAAAAACAACTGGAAATATATTTTTATTTCGGGAAGCCACCCAGAGGTCACACATTTAAATTGGAAAACGACGAAACAAAGTTTTAAACAGACTCAATCTTTTCATGGTGCTTACAATGCTTTGCTCGTATCTAAGAAGCACAGGGAAAATAGTTAATGCCGAGCATGGGTAAGATATCTCGAAAAACAAAAAGCTTTTCAAAGAACTATATTTTCAACCGTTCGTTCCTACGACAGCTATATTTGTTTAAAATCTGTCATCCGTTGACAATTATTAATTGTTTTGAAGGGTTTTTAACTGGGTGTGTTTCATTTGGTGAGTGGGGGGAGGGGAAAATGTTTAAAATTATTATTTAAGTCCCATGGAAGATCCAGCGGATGCTGGAGTCAGGTGGTATTGCTGTTCTCCAGCAGGCCAACTGCTAGGTTGTTGTTGTGAAGGTGGAGCCTATGCAAGTATCTGTTGCTGCTATTGGTGACCTCGTCACTGACCCATGGCATCTTGAGAACACTGTGGATGGAAACATTGTCATGTGTGCCTTGGAAACGATGAGGAATGACGTGTCATTAGCATATATATGAGGACCATAGTAAAATTAATAAATGCCGATTTTTGTCCAGATATCTTGATAAACAAATGAATCTGCTTTTCGACTGACGTTCCAATGGCAGCTATATGTGCTCCGATTCAGCCGGCTCCGACGCATATAATGCGTGCAATAGAAAGAGGAACTTATGCAAATTTACATGAAGAAAGCCTTAAAACTGAGAGACTAGTTCGCATATAAGCAGACAAACGGACATGGCTATATCGCCCCGGCTGTTGATACTCATCCAGACTATATATTCTTTATGGGGTCGGAGATGTCTCCTCTTATACGTTACACATTTCGAGACAAAACAAAACAAAACCAGGTCTAAACAAAGACCTGACCAGGTTAACGAGACGTTGACTCAAACTCTGATTATATTTTATAAGATGCACTCACGAACCGCTAATAAATATATATTGATATTCATTGTAAAAAGCAGTTTCGATTTATACTTAACTAAGATATATATTCATAAGGTATATTTAAATTTTCACTTGTTTCTCTATGCAACCTGACTTCATACAGTATGATAAAAAATATATATATATATACGTAATTAATAACAATAGTTCAAATATCATTCGTATTAGTTGGCTATAATTACATAACACAAAGAGGGCGGGTCGTATTGTCGTAATGCGCAATGAATGTACACATACAATTACAATGAAAATTCCTAGAAATTTGTACTGCCAATGACAATTTGGGATTTGTGGTCGCCGAATATATAACAAAATAATTTTTAAGGCAGCGTCTAATTTGCTGCTGCTGCTGTTACTGCTGTTTGGAGGCGTTGGACATAGCTCAGTGCTCGAAGAGCATCGTCATGAGGGCCATTAAAGCAATGCCAAAGACTAGCGCCAGCAGCTGTTTGACAGACTCTTTGCGCTCGTCCTCCTTCAAGAGATCTGGTAGTACTGTGACCAATGAAATGTGCAGGAAACCGCCAGCGGTAAACGGCATGATCCAGGATGTGCGTGCCTCTGCAATAATCCTAAGTTAAGCAGAGCTTTAAAAGTTTCTTCTGATGCTTACCCATGGCTGATGTGACGCCCGAACCGCCAATGGCCACCAGAGCACCAAGCAGGCCGGCGCCCGCGGTTAGCAACTGAGCGCGAGCCGCATCCCAGCGACTGAAACCGGAGCGCAGCAGTATAGCAAAATCGCCCACTTCATGTGGAATTTCATGCACTTTAAAGAAGCAAATAGATAAGTTGACTCTTTAAGATACCTTCGCAAAACACTTACGCAGTATGGCGAACGTAGCCAGGACACCGTGCCTGAAGGAGACCAGAAACGAACCGGCCACTGCCAGACCGTGTGTAAAATTATCTATGGAATTTGCCAGCAGATTCAAATAGCCGGCTACTTTCTTTGGCTGTTCCTTGTGCTCCTTGGACTTTTGTTCGCGTTCACGCAAAAAGCACATCTTGTCCACATCCTCAATGTCGCAGGCACCACAGTTCTCCGCTGTCTGGCCCTCGGGCAGCTTGCCCCCATGACGACGCAGCAGACAGTTGGCAATCTCGACGCACTTGGGCTGTGGATTCTCCTCGTCGGCGCTGGTATAGCCCGAGAAGATTTTCTCCACAATGGTAAAGATGAGTATTCCAGAAAGCACCCACAGGCCAGAGCGCAGCGATGGATGACTGTTGGCGTCTATAATAGCCGAGGGGAATTTTATGATAATATATGATGAATATGTCTTGACAATGGATTACTCACTCTGATTATCGCCCTCCCAGGCCTCTGGCAGTAAATGTAAAAAAACATCACCCAAAAGTCCGCCCACCGCAAAACTGAGAAGCACACGCAAAAACTTGGACTCAGCGGCTATAAAGGGACACAGATATATATTATATACATATATATTCTAGTTCGCAATTGAAATAATTTGAGACTTACGATCTTTGAAGCCCTCCTTGGCCATTTTCTCCTCCGTTGGTATTATGAGCAGCGGTAAGATGCCGCTGAGCCCAATCACTGCGGAGCCGAGCAGTGAGAATATCCACGGTGTGTACTCCATACTTTTGAAATATTCTGGCACATATTCATTCACCAGATTTGTGTAAATCAGCCCAAAGTGCTCGTCAAAGAAGTTGCTGCTGACATTCATCTTGAGAAGTATTGGAATTTACCCTTGCACTTGCTCTGTTTGGTAATATCTCCCGTCTTACTTAGGAGGTGTTTACTGTAATTGATAGTTCTCCTTGGCTCAGTTAATACCTTGTCATGACCTCTCCAACTGCAACGCTTGAGCCAATTTAATTGATTTTCGCCTTAACTGTAAGCCCACAACAAGCTAAATATGAAAATTGAAGAGGTTAGTTATTATATAAACATTATATATATATTTATATATAAATATATTATTTTTAATTTGGCAAATCACACGAGAATTTCGAGTGTATTATTATACGTCAATTTCAGTTAGTCGAGCAACAAATTTCCCAGCCTAGTCGCCTAGCAACTGCGCTTCGCTTCCACTGATATAAGATTGATGTACAAATCCCCCCCATGGAAACCAGACGATGGACGTCACATCGGGCAACAGCCGATAGAGAGACACATCGATAAGCGGGGCTGGTGTAAAACTCAAGTATCACAGCTTAACTATGACCAGATAACTAGATAGCTGTGTAAAATGTGACAGTTCGCCCTAAGTCGGGCGGATCATTAAAGATTTCGGGCCCATCGAAGGGTTCTTTGCATGGCACAAGAAAAAAGCTTCAAATGTATGTGCACAAGTCAAATTATTACTTATACATATATACATACATATTTATCTAATTATAATTTGATATATGCATAATTTATTGACATTTTTTAAATTTACTTTTCGATCTCTTTAGATTCCCAATTAATCATAAATATGCAAGAAAATGAAGATTATTTATAGTGATCGTTCGGTTGAGTTGACTTTAACTTGAAATAAAAATTATGTTATTCCATGTACTTTTTATCCCATATTTTTATCTGCGGGAAATTAACATACATATATTTAAAGATATATAATTTTTGATAAATAAATTAATAAATATATATGACCTTCGTGACACAACTCCAAATAAAGTCCACAAGTTCTATTTCCCAAATGCCATTTAGAAACACATTTTAAGAGGTAAGAGCATAAGATCATGAATAAATTCGCTTAATTCATAGACAGCTAAAGCTAACTAACTATTATTCTATAGACTTAATGTTATATGCATCAATATCTATAAAAACGTCGACTTCATGAGTATGAGTATTACTGTGAAACATAGTAGATAAGCCCTGAGCTTTGTAATGCGATGCCCACCCCATGGGCAAATAAAAAACACGTTTCACTCAAGGAAGACGAGCTCAGATTAGCACAAATTCACACAAAAAACACATACGATTATAATCGAGAGCTCAGTTTTGGGGAAAATCTGTTAAAGCACTTTCGAAGCACAAAATCCGTAGTAATGAAATCCGTTGTCGTTGGCGAGCAGCAGGAGACTGAACTGATTGGGAAAATGTTTCACAGAGTTCTTTGTGAAAAGCCAACATATTTGTGGGGAAGACTTGTGGTAGAGGTAGCTGCGCGGGCAGGGCTTGTGATTTACGACCCATTTTGAGCTATTTTTGCTGTTGATTCCGATTTGATGTGCACAATGCAGCTTAAATTGTTCAGTTTTTGATAGCGATAAGATAGATATAAGTAGACGCCGACCAAATGGCAATACGAGTGTGTCCAAGATATAGACACGATACAGACGGCGACTCATGTGCGTCCGAGCTGCTGCTGCTGGCTTGGGGAGGGCCTCCAAGTGTCAGCGCAATGTCAACTATGGATAAATCTATGCAGAAACGTGAGCAAATGGACTGAAATTGTGATTGATCACGCGCCGTGGGCGGGCAAACGGGTATCGCAAAAATATCACGTATTCGTTAACAGTTTAACCAAATGCCGAATTTGGCATGGCAAATGCGTTTAAACGGTTTCGATTTAACGCTCGCAAGCCAGCAACTGGCAACTGCTCACTAAGCCCGCCAGCTGGGCCCGTTAATGTCACAGCTGCGTCGACGCCGACTGCGGACACTGGGGGCAGCGATTGCGTCGGGGGTTTATCTGAGGCTAGTTAAGAGAATTTAGTTTTTTTCCAACGTTCTTACACCCTGTACCTATAAGTTCGGCGGTCTTTGTTATACCCTGGATACCCTGGATCCATTTAAAATGGATAAAAGGGGCATAATGTATTTGTGCAAATGTATGTAACAGGCAAAGGAAGCATATCCGACCCCATTAAGTGTATATATTGTTGATTAGCAGCAATAGCTGAGTCGATCTAGCCATGTCCGTCTGTCTGTCCGTCCGTCCACCTTATTAAAGAACACATGTGGTTAGATATATATTGGCAGCCCAATATTGAATGCCATCAACAGCGCTGCAATTGCGATTGTATTGCTTTCTGTGCTGTGTGCATGTGCTGTTATTTTAATTCGTTTTCTCGTTGAGGATCAGTTGTTGGTATGGATGTTGGGTAGACGCGACAACGAATAGTGACCTGTTGTCGGAAATCGTTTTTTTTTTTATTACTGCTAAAGCAATTGAGCCCGAAGAGCGACCTGCCTTTGGTATTGGTAGAAGGTTATGCGCTAGTCGGAAATTCCCGACTCGAGCCTCTAACTTGTTTTTCTAATGTATTACGTATTTGGGGAACAATAGTGGCTAGAGACTTAATATTTAAAATGTAGGCCATTCTAGATTATTTGAGATTACATCGATCACATCACCTCGTTGCAGGTTATTTAAGGTTAGCTTGACCTCTAACGTAAGAAATCAGAAGTTATTGCAAGTTAAGAATTATTTAAATTTTGGCTTCCTAGTTCTACTCCAAATTGAAAATATTACTAAAATCGGATGAAAAACGACCAAAGTAAGTTAAGAATTATTTTCTTAATTTAAATTGACGTATAAAAGCAAGTTCAAGCTTTGAATGTTTGTTACTTCAGATCGACGCTCGGTACAGGACATTTCCTAATTGAGTCGATGCTGGGTACAGGGTATTTACTAGTCGGGTACTTATTGTCGTAGCACTCTCACTTGTGCGACTCCGTGGCTAATCAGCGTTGACGCGAGCTGTTTGCTGGTAAATAAATGCATTTGGTTATGAATAGAAAAGTTTCAGTTGCGGTTCGGCTATCAGCAGCACACGATTTGCCACTAAATGCTATAAAAAAGATTACGATTATATCTACACAAAGAAATCGAAAACCAGTTTTAAATGTTTGTTTGTTCTACGCAGGCCGAGCGGTTATTATTAATTTTGTTACGAATTTGTAATGCTTTAAAATATACACATCGGACCGCGTAAAGTAAATAACTAAATTAATAATCTGAGTCGCGCTGCCAATCTATTATAACTCACTAAAATAGGCCTCTCGATGTACGATATTGGGATTTAATCTTCCGTTTTTTCCATGGCATAAGAATTCTTTCTACTTGAATCAAATCCGTTTCGTTCTAATAAAAAACTGAAATGTTAGGATAGCTTGAAAAGCTATAGAAGAATATAATGAAATTATACCTACATTGAAACAATGTCATATAGTTTGTCACAAGTTATTTCGCTTATCAATTGAGAGTTTTTCTGCCCTTCAAGATATCTTGACTAAACTTGTCAAATGCGGAGCACTTTTTCATATGTCTTTAAATACCACATGGAAAGGAACGGAAAAAAATTGCATATTTTGTAGGAATTCAACTCTTTAATAGATATCTAGACTAAAGTTATTTTGGATAAAGCTCGAAAACTTTATTTATATAGAGGGTGAGGAAATTATTTTTACCGTTTAGAGCATGAGCTTTTAGCTTTCATTTGATTTGGTACTTTAAAGTTTGGAATGTTCCGTTTGCTCTAAATATCTTCAATGTGTGGAACTTGAGTGTACCTAGATATCTAATTTGAGAGAATCTAATTTGTGCTGAACACACAGCGAGCCACTTGTCTAAACAAGCTAACCCGAAGAACAAGGTGAACACGGTTAAGACCTGTATTTTGTATATTCTGCTTGTTTTTATTTTGTATTTTATTGCCTTAGGCTTAAACTGAAACACACAGAAGCGTAAATCAAAAGGAAATACGAAATAGATGGGAGCAGAGCTCATGATATCAGAGCAGAGACCTTATATATGACTACGTAACGCGAAAAAAAAAACAGAAACTCATTTCAATTATAGAAATTGAGACACACACATGCACACACATATACACACACACAAACACATATACACATCTATATTGATATGGAGGACAAAAGCCTCACATAGCTCGATCTTTTTTTCGTGTGCCTCTCGAAAAATTGACAAGTACCGCGTCGCCGGCTGCCGGTGCTTTGAACTTGATTTGTGGCATCCGTGTAGTTGTGGTGTTGTATTTTTTGTTATTTTGCATTTGTATTTGTTTATCTTCCACATAAAACACAATACAATACGCTCTGGCACTCACTTGATTTGCGGCTAATGCGGAAATTTATGCTCCTAGCTTTTATTTTTCTTACACAAAAAATCGCGCGACTTATCGCGCCAGCCACTTGGCTCGTTCTGTCTGATTCTCTCGCTGCCCCGGCTTTTAAATATGCCAGCACTTGCTGCAAATTAGCCCACTTTTTGAAAGAAGAGGCGTGATATTGCAATAGCTACACCCTATGCAGGGCGTATCCCCCCTGAATCTGAATCATGTTCAATCATTTCAATACGAAATTATCAGCTTATATTGTGGTTTACTTGATTTTAAATGACGTCGCTTATTTTGCGCGCTGCACTAAACTTGTAAATACTAGATAGAAAGAGTGAGTTTGAGACATGGCTGCAGAGAGAGAGAGAGAAAGAGAGAGAGAGAGAGAGAGAGAGAAGAGAGAGAGAAAGAGGAAGAGAGAGAGAGAGAGAGAGGAAGAGAGAGAGAGAAAGAGAGAGAGAAAGAGGAAGAGAGAGAGAGAGAGAGAAAGAGAGAGAGAAAGAGGAAGAGAGAGAGAGAGAGAGAGAGAGAGAGAGAGAGAGATATAGAAGCAAGACCAGTACTGTAAATGAACAAGAAACATCAGATATCTGCGGGTTGCCAAATATTGTATACCCCAGCAATATGTTTCTTTAATTAGACACATAACGGATATTTCATAAAATAACTAGTGTGGTAAATGCTATAGTCAGACAGAAGGCTGATAAGATTTTGTTGATATATGAGGAGCATTTCGATCGAATTTGTTAAGTTTGGTCAAGATATTATAGAAAAAACGTTTCGTATAAAAAACCGGTGTTTGATAAATCAATTCTATGATGTAGTATACTGAGGCACCAAGGAATTTTTGCACAGAAACAGACTTGTTTGATGAAACTTATCAAAAATAAATAATAATCTATTAGCGGTTGGACATAAATACAAAGTTACAAATCACGTGACAAAATTATAATATCCTACTGGCAGAGTATTAGATCTTGGTACCTTTTCCTAGAGCAGCTATACTGTTATAAATATTATTCGCTATACTCCTGTAGACCTAACACAAAAGTGTTCGATCTATTCCAATTATATATACATACATACATACATTCATACAAACAAAAACAGAGTGGCAGAAAAAAAAAAAACAAAAACAACAGCTGCAATGGCGATGTGATAAGAGCACCGCGTGAGTCGATCAGCTGTGCTGGCAGCGTGGGTGAGAGCGATGCAGAGCGTGCATGAGAGTAAGAGTTGGCGGCATTGAGAGCACAAGTGGAAACATGGCGTTGCTTTGTGCTCTCCCTCGTATGCATGCCATATATACAGAGAAGCAAATACATGTACTTGTGCATATATAGATATGGTTATGCACAACAAAGAATTGTGAAATTGAAAAGCATTTCGATTTTAACGGCAAGGTTTATAAACTGTATTTGACTACGAATCTTGTTCAAAATGGCGTAATTGCGGCAGTGTAACCAGTTTATCATACATCAGCCGAGCAGTTGCCATTGTTGTTGTCTGGCGTGTTATCGCGTTGATTATGGTCAACAACAACAACAAGTGAATCGGCCATACTCGAGTGGTGCTCATCGTGCACAGATTCTCAATAATAAGTTTAGTGCTGTTTGCAAAAATAACTAATATGGCCGCTGTGTCTGACGTTGTATCGCAACTTGAAACTTTTCAACACACACACATACACACGCATACATACAGACATATGAAATTGATTGTGGGTGTAGGTTAGTTACACTTCCGCCATACCGTCTCTAGTTGTTTGGTTGATTGCAGCTTACACTGCCGCAGCGGTTGTTTTCTTCTTCTGCATTACATTAATGTGGGAATAGTTTGCTTGTCTATTGATCGAAGCAACTTCTTTGTTGTCGTTGCTGCTTTTTCTACGTGAATATGCGGAAAATATGCTTAATGCGCAGTATCGATCAATTTTGATGACGCTGTTATTGCCCGGCCACTAATCTGCACTGAGACTGAGTAACGGGACGTTTATTCGATATGCTTACAAGCTTAACGTTGTTGTTTTTGATTTAATTGTAACACTTTTGTTCAGTTTGTTAGTATTGTGACCCAGTTGAAGTTTTCGAGTAACGTTATCAACTCTTGTTGCTGCGACGCGGGCTGTTACAGCTGAAATGAAACAGGTACGCGTAATATACGTACTTTTTGTTTTGTTTTGGGCCGTGCGAAAAACAAACATGGCGGCACAGCACAGCTGATTGCGGTTAAGCACGATCTATCGATAACACAAATAGCGATAGTTGCTACGTTATTGGTTTTAATTCCTTCCATCGAACGGGCACACTGCTTATGTGGTATGCAACAGCTGTTGCAGTTGTTTCATATTTGCTCTCGCGCTTTGTTTATATTTTTTTGTTGTGCTTGCACCTAATAAAAAAAATAAAAATACGCAAATATTACGCGCTATCGTATTATTTCGGTCAAGTGAATTTTGTGGGCGTGTGTGCTGTGTATGTGCATGTGATTGGTGCGTACTGCAATGAGTACGGACGATTTGTTGGTGCGCCATGACAAAAGCGACGACTCTGCGTCAACGTCGCCAGCAACGCCAACGTCAACGGCAACGCCTGCGCCCAGTTCGTCATTGAATCGCCTGCGCGACACATTCCGTCGCACCGAAAGCATCTCGTCTCATATTTTCAGTCAGATTTCAACGCAATTCTCAAATGCCGCTGCCGCCGCGGCCGCCTCCGAGGTTATCGATGGCACCACCACATACCCTGATACGCCGCAGACGGTGGCAACTGTGTCCATTACGCCAATGGGATCTTCCGCACAACCGAAACGCAAACAGCCCGGTATGTTCATTTTATATACAGGAAAGCTCTACAACCGTGATAACTGGCCCGACAGTCATCTCTTTTGGGCGGTTAGTCTTTTTCTTAAGCTCCAAATTCGGTCCTCTAGGAAAAAAAATATAACAGTAGGAGGCCGGGAATTTTTCTAACTGGAAAAAGTAGCCAAAAAGAAAGTTTTCTACAATCGAAATGTGATTTTTTAAAGCCCTTACAGGGACTGGCAATGTTGCTATCCTCGCACGTGAGCTTTCACTGTACCCACAACTAATATTATCACGCATCTCTGCGTTCATGTGCTATTCGATATGAGCCAAAATTGTTCTTGAACCACCCTAACGAAAGCTCGTGCAAAGCTGCGCTACGCGAAGCGTGCTTGACAAATCAATAGGAGCTTTTGCGTCAGTCTGAGTCAACGCAACAACAGGATAACTCAGCGCAGCGTTTAAAAATACAACATAAATGCAATCAATTATTATTTATAAAGTTTGAAATATAATTAAATATAGAAAGTGTTAAATTAACAAGTGAGCTCTAAAGCAGCTGCTAAACCGACAGCCCAACTCAGCAGTTTTTCACGTATGTTGCAAGCAACGCAAGCTTTTTGTATGCGCTCATTTTGGCTATTTTACTTTTTTGTATGCAACTAAGAAAGTAAGTGCAACACGATGCGTGGACTGGTTGACGAGGCAAAGAAGTCAAAATTTGGCACGGCCAACAACAACAATAATAACAACAACCTCAACCACAGCAGCAGCAGCACCAGCAGCGGCAACATGGGTAGTCGTGGCAGGACAGCGCTGGCCAGTGCCAGCACATCTCGATCCTTGAAGGGTGTTATTAAAACGCCCACAACAACAACAGCAGCAACAACAGGCGGTGCGGCCAAAAAGCTGTCACCGCAAGTTGCCACAAAGTCCAAGGCAGCTGCGTCATCAACAGCTGCAGCAGCAGCAGGAGCAGCAACAACAACCACAACCACCAGTGGCAGCAGTAGCTCCAGCGTGAAGTCCAGCGCCGCAAAAGTCCAAAAGGGTCAGAATCCACCCCCACAGGCGCAGTCAACGCCCGCAGCAGCAGCTGCAGTAGCAGCCGTGCCCCCTCCTGCACCCACACCCGCACCTGCAGCAGCCTCCCTGCAGCCACAGTCAACGCAGCTGCAGCCGTACAATAACAATAGCAACACAATTGCTTTACCCAAGGCATCGCATGCCAATACCAACGAGGAGCTGGCCGGCGGCGTCCAGGACACCATTTACCTGTGCAATTTTCGCGTATCTGTGGACGGCGAATGGCTGTGCCTCAAGGAACTGCAGGACATCGATGTAGCCAACGGACAGAAGACGGTGGGCGGCGGCGCAGCGCTTATAAATGCAACAGGAGGTGGCGGTGCGGGTGCTGGTGGCGCCACCGGTGCTGGCCACGTGCAGCAGCGTACACAGACGCATCATCATCAGTTTGGGCAGCGCAACAGCAAACGCTACTCGGGCCTGTCGACAACCAACGGCGGTGGCACATTCGAGGATAACGGTATTATGGCAATTGAAAATCTAATCGGTCGCCGTCTGTGCGACGTTGTCGGCTCAAATGCACTTGCAACGGCAACGCAACAGCAGCACAAAAATGTCGGCCTCATCGGTGGCACATTAGCTGAGTGGTCGCATCTCTGTAGGTTGCTTCTTGCCGTCTCTCACACTCTCTCACACACACACTCTCTCTGTCTCTCTCTCTCTCTCTCTCTTTATTTGCAAGCGTTATACTTTCTCTTTCGTTCACTTTGTAGTTGTTGCAGTTATGTTGAGAAAATGTTAAACGCATGTTAACTACGTTTATGCTATGCAAAAAACACTTCGATTCTAATTTGATGCTGTTCACCAAAATCCGGCAACGTCAAATAATCAAAAGCCTTCAATGCATTTTGCAGAGGGTCAATCGTCAAATTGAAAAGCTTATTCATTTGGCCGAGTCGTCAATTCAGTTAACATCTGAAATCTTTTTGGTAACATCAGTTCATTTAATGGGCCTGTTAAGTAGGCTGCGCTTCAGCATTTTATGACTTGTTTGCTCAACTGATCCGGTCACATCTGCCGAATTCATGAGCTTATTAAGTTGGCTGCTCCTCAGTTTTCATACAAGCTTAGCTAAAGCTTAGAAAATTTGCATTTTTTGCCACGAATTGGAAAATAATTTTTGTTACAAGAATATGGTATGAATTTTGTAGACTTTTAAATGCAATTATGATGTTTCCCTTTCCCAGTTGTAAAAAGTGGAAAATATTCGTTATTTTCTTAAAAATAGCAATATTATATTGAAGCCGTCCAATTTTAAGAAACTATTTTTGATAACTCTCATTTTCGATCGACTATTGTACTTTGGTGCCCTTCATTTAAAAAGTCGACAGAACTCAGCTAGCATAAGCGTAGTTCTAATCTTAATTTGGCATGTTATTGCATTATATTACACTCTGCTCTGCACTTGCTTTTCTCTGGCCCGGGTCTTGACTCGAGTGGGCTGTACCCAATCTTGGATCTCCTTGCAGCAGCTTGTGTCAGGCCTTCGACTCAAACGTACATTGAACTTTATTAAGTAAATATATTTGTAAAAAAGAAAAATGAAACACATTGCAAAAGGAAACACTGTCGACAGCAATTACTCTTTACTTGCTCTCATCGTCGTAGGTGGTTTCCCAACTGGCTCCGTGTATGGAGGACTGTTTAGGATGTTTGCAAAAACCTTACTCCTTAAGTTATACTTGAAAACTTACCTCACAGACGCCACTTGAACGATCCGTTGAAGACAATGGTGTGGATTTAATTTCCGAATTTTCGGTCTGCGCTTTGGGGTTTAGGCTTACCGAAATATTTGGTTCAGCCCTATAGCTATTTGTAGTCCCTGTAATTGTTGAATTTAGTTTTAAAATGTTGTAAACAAAGTTCGACTAAAGTTTGACTTAAGCACAGTCCGCTTTCAACACACCTGAACTTTTTCTTTCACTGTCCAGTTTGTTTTCATATGATGTCTCCTTTCTTCTGCAATCATTATTACGGTTCGTGTCGCTCTCGATGGGTCTTATCTGTTCTTGTAAGGGCTTAGGTTGATATTGCTTGAGTTTACCAATTTCATACTTACCTCTCTCTCCTTCACTCTCTCCTCCCTTTCTTGGCTGGTGGCCTGCCCGCCCTCTTGTCGCCTATGTTTCCGTTTGTTGCTAATCTTCATTAAACTTTCCTCTGTCGTTAGCTTTATGTCTGCTTCTCGGTTTCTCGCTTCGAGTAATTGTCTTTCGGCCTTTTCAGCTACTGTCTGTTTTTCCTGGTCCCGTTCCCTCTCTCGATCTCGGTCTCTCTCCCTATCTCGTTGATTGCTGGTCTGTTTACTAACGGGCTTGACTCGTTTTTTCTCCGTTTTTCCATAATATTCATAGCGCTTTTCCCGACCGATCTTAATGGGTATGAATTTTCTTGGGAATTGACAAACCAACGATGAAGTAGATGTAAAGGAATCATTCTCATACCTGTCTACGGCTGAGATTTACAAGTAATTTTGTTAAATGGAAATTGATAAAATTGATATTTGGGAATTCATAATTAGGGAGCTTATAGAATGATTAGTGACTCTTTAAACTAAACCACAAAGCAGTGACCTTCAAACTGTAAATCTACGTACAGATATTTTTATCAGTACTCTATCTGCTAAATTAGTTGTGTGGATTATGTCCATATTTGAAGCAATATTTGCTTGTCTTTTAAGATGCATTTTAAGAAGCACAAATACTATATTACTAGGACAATTTTAAATGACCCAAACTATATAATATACTATATAAGTGTTCGGTTTTCTAAGGAGTGCGTTTATATTCAATAAGACCATCAACTTACTTTCTTTTTTGCGAGGCAGCTGATTTTCCATATCAATAGAACCGTTGAAGATCTCGTCCCGATGGCTGCTCACCAGGCTCATGCCAGGACTCAGCTTGAAACCATGCTTAAACGGCATACTGGGTGCGAACATAGCATTACCATGTTGTCGTCTAGACTTTTTGCTTTGAAACATTTTGCTCCAGCAGCTTCTATGCGACTCCGCCTTATCGGGCGAGGCATCTGAAGCTGCTGGAGGCGGGCTACGATCCTCGATTTTTTTCTCCTCAGGAATATTGGGTTTCAGTGCGCCTCGCTTTTTTTTATTCGCCCGATTCCGGTGCATGCAACAACAGATGAGCAGTAAGAGCAGCATCAGCAGAAGCGCCAGAATAGCTGCCGCATAGCCCACATAGCTTTCATCATCGCAATCGACGCATTCCTCTCCATTTGCATCCTTTTCAAGGTTAGTCTCCTCCTGTGCGAAGCCATTATTTTCATGCTTGGACGCCGATCGGCTGTGTTTGCGTCCGGATGCTGTCTCCTTATTATTTTGTTTCACTTTGTTGCATTTATTTTTTTTTCTCTTTTTGCTTTTCTCCGCCATATCCCTAGACCTGCCAAGGCTCTTGTCTTCGGGTCCAAGGTCATAGTCGTCCGTTTCGCTTGGCATACAATCCGGCTCCTTGACATGTGCGGACTGTTCGGTGACTTTCGTTGGGCAGATCAAAGTTTCATAGATTTGCAGTACGCCGCCCAATCCCGGATAGAACATCTCATCCCGGTAGTGAAACTGCACGTTTTCGCGTATCCAGACTCGTAGCTTGTGATTGTAAATCTTTTGGCTCATGCCCTGAAATCGATAGCAATTGCTCAGCGTCTTGAAGAACTTGACCAGTATAAAAGCTGCATCCGGCGAGCGTAGATTGTAGATACGTCGATGCTTAAAGGGCAAAAAGATGTTGCTTAAGTAGCCACTGCTATCCTCTAGCTCCAGATGCGGCAGCGGCACAATCATCTGCTCATTCTGTGCATCGCTATTCGCACAGCTGTGATCCAGCAGGGCACAGCTGGACGCATCGTTCTCGGTGCTGCATGAATCGTTCAGCTGTAGTGGTTTAATCCGCACATTCTTCAGCCGGGAGAGTATGTCCTGTTCGGGCTGCTTCCAGCCATTGCCGTTCGTGTTGAGCACCATCAGACACTGGCGATAGAGCGCCACCAGACGCTGTACCGTGCACAGCTTGAGGCGACCAGCATAGTAGGAGACTTGGGCCACCGGTACCAGATTGTATCTCAAATAACCGCCCAATGCATCATAGAAGGCGCGCTGGAGCAGGCGACGTGTTTCTTTGTCGGACATACGCTTCATCACTTGGTTAACGCTGTTGAAGTACTTCATCAGCGTGTAGATAATGCTGTCGCTGATCAGGCTTTGCGGATAGGACTTGGGCACCAGCAGCTCAAAGTCCTTGCGCGCCGACATGAGCGCAATTTCCTCCGTAGAGAAGCAATGCTTCGGATAGCTGCCAAATAGGTTGGTTCCCAAAAACTTGCCTTCATCGTTAGAACAACGTTCGGGCTGTGTTGCCGATAGCTTATCAATTTCTAAATCCATATCGGGGTCTGTTTCCTCTGGCGTGGCAGCCGCATAATATGTGGCCTTAATGCGATCCTCAATGCTGCGCATCATGTCACCTTTATCAAATGGATCTGCCAGGTGTCGTCGCACTATCTGCTCCTGTTCCTGTTCCTTTCGATTTGGCGCTGATGGGACTTCATTTGAATTTAGCTTATTTCGATACTGATGCAGCTCAGAGCTGAGCATCGATTGCAGCGTCAGCTCGTTCTGAAAATCATTGGGCACCTCCAACGTGGACAGATCGATGCTGTAGATGGGACAACCGCCGGGCGCCAGGAGCAACAGCAACGAGAACAGCACACAAATGTTCATAATAATTTTTTATTGAGTTCTCTCATTGTTTTTTTTGAAACTAAATGCAAAGGCACGAGGCAGCATTTCGAACTAGTAGCTCAGACAGACCTTTTCATCGGCAAAACCGCAACACTAAAACCCCGCTTGGACTCTTCCCTTGCAGCACGTGACACGGCCGAGATTGAGCGCAGCAATTTGGTCAACATTTGCAAACTGGTTGTCAAGGAGCTGTTGGAGCAATCGCTGCGCTATGGCCGCATGCTCGACTCGGATCATTTGCCGCTCCAGCATTTCTTCATAGTTATTGAGCATGTTTTGGGGCATGGACTGCGACCCAAGAAGGGTCTGCTGGGGCCGCGCAAGGAGCTCTGGGATTTGCTGCAGAGTGTCGAAACCTATTGTCCCGAGGCGCAGGATATCACGGCCAGTGTGAGAGATCTACCCACGGTCCGCACACATATAGGACGCGCACGCGCCTGGCTACGCATTGCTCTCATGCAAAAGAAGCTATCCGATTACCTGCAGGCATTGATCGAGCATCGCGAGGATTCATTGCACGACTACTACGAACCGCATGCTCTGATGATGAGTGATGAGGTGTGTTCCGCGTCCTTCTAAATTCTGGAAGCTCTTTAAGTACCTCCCCATTGCCTTTTAGATTGTTGTCATTATGGGCATTTTGGTGGGCCTAAATGTCATAGATTGCAATCTGTGTGTTAAGGAGGAGGATCTGGACTCGCAACAGGGCGTCATCGACTTTTCGCTCTATCTACGATCCAGCTCTCGCAGCGCTGAAGCCAACGAGGAGTCCGGTGCGCCGCCTGCCCAACTGGACGCCGCTGGGCAGGGCAACATGATTGCCGTGTTGGATCAGAAGAACTATATCGAAGAGCTCAATCGGCATTTGAAGTGCGTTACCCCCAGCTAATTAACCCAACTGAGGATATGTTTAAAGCTTCAATATTTTCATAGCGCCACTGTGGGTAATCTTCAGGCCAAGGTCGAGTCTCTAACCACCACCAATGCCTTGATGAAGGAGGATCTGGCCATAGCGCGCAACAGTTTGCTCGCCTTGCAGGCCGAGAACCAGGCCATGCGCCAATCCGCCAGCCAACAGGCAGCGCAAAGTCACTCGGACAACAGCTCCACGGGCAGTGGCAGTGACAAAGACAAGGACAAGGACAAGGTAGACGGCTTGAGCACGGAGCTGGCGGAAGAGCGTAAACGCAGCGCCGAGCTGGATAAGGAGCTCAAGCTACAGATCTCCCTCAAAGCTGAATCCGATATGGCCATGAAGCTGCTAGAGAAGGATATACACGAGAAGCAGGACACGATTGTCTCGCTTCGCCGCCAACTGGATGACATCAAGCAAATCAATCTGGAGATGTATCGCAAACTGCAGGTGCGTATGGACGAGCACATGCACAAACTCACTATTAGAGATGGGCGCAAGACAGGAATATCCTGGGAAATCAAATTAGGGTTGTGTGAAATTTGGGTTATTCCGGAGCTACGAAGAATCGCGCGATGGATGGGAGTGTGGGGAAACTATTTTCCTAAGTCGCACTTATCTATGTGACTCACAAGATAATTCAATTTTGGGCTGGGACTATATTTACAAAATTTCTGGAACTTTCGGAACAGCTTAACGAAGTATTGGGTTTTCTATTGAATTGGGCATATGATGAGACGTTACCAATAACCTGACGTTTTTTGTTAAAAAAAAACTTCGGATTTTGTGGGTAGGACACACTTATAGACCTAACGCCCGACCAACGAACGGATCGCTGAGTAGCATAGCCAAGTTGACCCAGGTGTAAAATGGTACTTTGTTGGGATGGGGAAACCCTGAAAGAAATGCTGGACATAAGGGTTAGGATATCCGATTTTGTTGTCAACCGCACTGAGAAGGAAGGAATTCCGTGAAGAAGAATAAAAGATTTTGGGAAATAGCTCGACAGACATGTTTCTTGTGGTATCCCCCTTCTGTTGCGTCTATCTCTACCATCACAAATACTAAACACTCACATCATATCTCATCTGACATTCATAAGCCTCACTCATTTGGTCGCTAATCATTGGTTTGATTTTGTTTGTTTTTATTTTGGTTACTAAACTTTAACTCAAAATTCATACCCCAAGATAGAGCTGTAAAATCCAAAAAATAAGATAACACCCGCTACTCCCACCGTTTTGAAATTCAATTAGGAATGTGAAGATGAACTTACACAGAAGGGCGAGATGGTCTCTCGTTTGCAAACGAAAGCCTCACAAATTGGTAACATTTTACAATCGCTAGAAAAGAAATACGAGTCCAAGCTCGTCGAGCAGCAGCAGGTGAGCGCCGGCTGCGGCGGGGATCGTTCGCCCAACACGCGACGCCAGCAGAATTTGCAAAAATTCGAGGCACTCACCAAGAAGCACAAACAGGACACCGGACCGCCGATGAAGCGGCTGCACCTGAAGATGGAGGGCATACCTCCATTCAATCCCAACAACTATCGCAAATCGCCAGCCGCCACTCAGATCCAGTTGCAGCCCGATGAGCCAACCTCAGCCAAGACGCCCACATCCGCCAAATCCTTGAACGATGAGCTGGCCGAGGCAGCGGCCGCTGTGACGCAGCATTTTAAGGGCGGCGGTGATGGGTCACGCAGCGACTACGCGCTGTCCCGGGAACAGGAGGCGACAGGAGACGGCGACGCCTAAAATAGCAACAGCTTTAGTTCTATTTAATTGTTAAGAAGGCATTTACTTAAGTGTACAGTGGTTGCTCGCTAATGGGAGCAGAGCGAAATTGGTTTTAAATAGCTGGGAAAAAATACCAATATCAGAACTCAGGCTTTTTTTCAAACTAAAACATTTATCAATATAATGTCTAGAATATATAGTTTTTCTTATGTGACTGAATGATTGATTGATTGACAGATTGCCGTTAGAGCCAGGAGGCTGCATTTTGGACAGCTTTAAGATCTTTCTGAAAATAATTGGAACCGCTTAAACCCTTAAACTGTTGAAGGGAAATCTAGTTTAAGTTCGGAAAATGAAAGAGAAACTGATTTAAAATGTACTGAAACACATGTTGACCGGCCAAAGAGGGTTAATATTTGCTTGTATACTACACTTATATAGGCCAATTTTGTTTTGTTTATTTATTTTAATTGTAAAAAAATAACATAACAATGAGTCCCAACTTGCGAGCGACCACTGTATATTAATTGTGCTAGTCAGGTGTACCTATGGGCACCTGTAAACCATTTAAGTACTAAATTCTGAGCTCTTGTGGTCCGCTAATGGAGCTGTTAACCTAACTGTAACTGAAAGTGCAACTGCTTAACAATATGTCAATAGTTGAGATCTGATATTAAAAATACGTTGCCTTCAGTACTACCTTTATAGTACCATAGTCATGTGTTATATAAATATATATATGCATATTTATATATGTATATTTATATTGAATACTCGTATAGCTCCTTAACAAAAGGCTATTAAACGTTGTTGAAGATTCTCCAAATTATAAGCTGTTAGCTGAATTTCCTTCCCCTCCTCCATCGCAAAGGCCCCAAGTATTCCAAATTGCATTATAATGTACTATAGAGCTGATTTATTATACTATATTCAAATCGATACGCATATGTACTCGCAACTTGCTTTATATATATATATATATCATTTATATATATGTATGTACTTAAACTAGTCAAATGACAATGTAATTATATAAATATGTATGTATGTTTGTATCTATCTATACATGTTAAAGGGACTACATATACACACAGTAATACATATATAAATAACTCTCAAAACCAAACCAAAGAAATAAAACTTATCCTAACTCTAGTCTTTCATTTCTAACTAATACCATATATACCATATATATATATATACATATATCATCTCCAGTTATGATCACGTACAAAAGATTCTCGTATTTTTATCAAATCTTTATCGACAGGATTGCAAATCTTCGCTGACACACAAAACGGAGCTAATGAGCAAATTAGAGTGCCAAAAGGAAGATATGGCCAGCACAATTGAACAATTAGAGAAAAAGTAAGATCATATATCAGTTGAGCTCGGTTCTAAGGGAGAATTTGAAGACAGTTCTTAAGGATTCTGAAGAATGTTCTTAGTCAATAGATTTGTGTAACTTAATATATCTAGACAAAATCGCACGGTTTCTGATCTAATGTTCTAATGCCTTTGCTGACATATAAGAATGTAGCTGCATATATATTTGGTAATGTTGGTAATGTACAAAGTAGATGCCTGGTGAATCTCGTATTTGGTGACTAAAATGTCGAACCCATAGAGCTCTATGATATGGTATTCCGCTGTTGATTAGATATATAGATATAGGCAGATTGGGTCGGGATATCCTTAAAAGCGAACAATTTATTTATGTTCACTTTATGTTCAACCAATCAATTCTTCAAAAGCTATATGACTAATCTGTCCGATCAGTAAGACCCTGCGGATCTATGTCAAGTTTCATTAAGATAGCTCCAAAATGGAGATTTTATTAATCCGGCTGTTAAAAATGATTATTCACTGGAAAACAGTTATAAGTCCAAAGGCGCGATTTATAGTTAACGATGCAAACATTTTTGTAATGTCGTGCTCTATGTCTTGTCGAAATTGGTTATTATATTTATGGGCATATCATTTGATTCTCTTCAATCTGATATTAATACATATTCTGAGGCTGTAAATGAACATTGTGAAGTCTTCAATATTCTACCCAATATATAGAAAAAAGTTTTTTATTATAATAGTATCTCATGTAATATCTATATGAATAAATATATTTCTGCCTCAAACGGTCGCTTATTAAAAGCACATGCCTAATTAACATTTCCTCCATCCCACAGATGGACTAATGATAAAAGCAATTTGGGCGAGATATTGAAGAATACCTCACAGACGCTATCCACCCAGGTGAGCGCGAGCGAGGAGCGCGCAGCACGCGCGGAGGCTGAGACCCGCATAGAGCGGGAATGGCGCGTATCTTTGCAGGAGAAGGAGCTTAAGTTAAAGGAGAAGATCGCCACGCTGCAAACGTGCCTCAAGGAGCTGAACGAGGAGAAACAGAAGAGCGACAAGCTGAAATTGGATTTGGAGAAGGCGCGCGCTCAGTGGTCGGAGGCCCAGACAACGCTCGAGGAGCTGGGCATACAGCTGAGCATGAGCAAACTGAAGATCGCTGAATTTCAGGACAACGAGCGACGCCAGCAGCAGCTGCTTTCCGGCTCTTCGCAGTCGCTGCAGGCGATGCCGGAGACGTTGAGCTCTCCCGGCATTTGGGCGCCCGATTCGATAACTACACAATGCACTGCCTGCACTCGGGAATTCAATTTGGCGCGCCGGAAACACCATTGTCGCAGCTGTGGGGAGATCTTCTGCAAGGCCTGCTCCCAGCATACCCTGCCCCTGCTCAATGCCCAGGGTCAACCGGGCCGGCCGGTGCGTGTGTGCGATGCGTGCTATTCTGCCACTGGCAAATGATCCATAGCGAAGCTCATTTATATTTACAGATATCCTATATAAAATGATTGTAGTTATTTACGAATTGATTGTTATAAACAAATATTGTTCAGCGTCATCATTTTTGTGGTAAACATTGTATGATAATTTTGCTGCGCCCACATATTTCCAATTGACGAGGCCTGCGTTTATGCAATAAATGTATTTTTATATTCCTATTATTCGACATACATTAAGCAAAAGCTGGTTTATTTGCCCGAAAAGTCTGATTAGAGTTCTTCAATTTGAATTTAAGCAGCAGCTGTTTTTTAACAGCTGTTATTTGAATGGAGCCACTGCTAACTTAACAGTCGTGCGTTGGTCACCTTGCCTTTTTGGTATTTTGCTGGTATTTGTTTTGTATACATCGAATATCGATTAATTATCACTGTTGATGGCAATGCACCCCTTCAGTTTGGCGGTAAAATTTAAAAACTTTAAGCACATGAAATTCGAATAATTTATTATAACGCAAAGTTATATTATTGTATTTATCTGAAGTACATAAGTAAATCAATACTCCTTAACCTGTTTATGTGGGTATAATGCTTTTTGAAAATGTATGTGAGAGCCAGATCAGGGCATCTTAATAACTCTTTGTTTAGTTTAGCAAGAAGTTTCTATAACTAAACAAAAGGCCTAACATGCACTAATCTATAATTTTTCCATATTTAAACTCATTAAACGTGGTAGATGTTCATTAGAAATGTTGTTGAAATGCAAATTATTTTCTGTTTCCTGTTTAATGTCATGTAGAAGTATTGTATTATTTGCTGTTTTTAAGAGCATTAAGAATTGAAATCTTCAAATTGTATATTTTATCGATTGCGGGTGTATAAATACAATCTGAGAAAAGATTCTGATGGGTATATTTTTAGGACAAGGTGCACTTTGCAAAATCAAAATCGATTTTGATGAATGAGGGCATTTTGGTCATGGATGGTTGTGCATCAACAGTCTGTGCATATTGGTAAATAAAACATATCTATCTATTTACAAAAATAAATAGTATTTTGTACTCCTCGCTATACTCAAGCCAGTCAAAGTGGACACTAATACAAATAGGACATGGCTGTCAATTTGTCGGCCATTATGTAAAGCCGAAGACGCAGTTTTTTAATTAAATCAAATAAAATTCACAGCTGGCAGCGCCTAAAATAAAAAACAAAAAAAAAACTACATAAATACAGCCCGCGGCCTTTTAAGAGTTGTCATTACCATAACTCGAGGGAGAGAGAGAGAGAGGGTATATAAACCCGACATTTGGCTGGGAACCACGCGCCCTGTCCCAGGCGTACATATGGCCAGATTCGAGAGCCAAACTAATAACAGTTGCCCTCGACGAACTGTCAAAGGGGCGTTTTATGCTTTTTTTCCTTCTTTTAGTTTTCACACATAACTGAGGGTTAGATAACCCTGGTTGGGCGGGTTGAGAGCAGTTGCTCAGCCAGTTGGGGGTTAGCCCATCGAAATCGGAAACAGTTTTCGGTGCCCGAAACAATGGCTGTGAGTGTACTCAAAAAAAACGTTTATCGCAAGATTGGCGACTATTTATAATAAGATTATTGAAAAATTGGTTATTGGATTAAACTTTTAAAATTAACTTGATTTCTTGATTTTCTAACAATATTTAGAAAATGCAGCTCAAAGTATTCTACAATTGTTGTTTTGCTTCCATTTTTTTAATTTTTAAAAATTATTTCTAAAAGAATTAATAAATTATAAATGTGTTCAAGAGTTTTTTTGCAAACAAGCAAAACTTTTTCGACAAGTTTTGGAAATTAATCTTTTTTTTTATTTGAAGAGAATTGATCTCAACTTTTTACTTTCTTCATGCCTATTGCATATAGTAAAATCAGAGATCAAAGATGAACAGATTGGAATTTCTTAAATGAACATTTTTTCCTGTCATTGCAAAAGTCCAAATATTTTCTCTAGATTCTGCCGACCTTTTCATTTTGTTAATATTTAATTAGCTATATAACATTTTAAATTTATTTTCTTGAAAGCAAATTAGTGATTAGAATATAAAACAATAATAATATAATTATAAATAAAATAACTGAAATCCTCGCTGATTTTTCTGAGTGCACAAGGGGCTCAGTAAGAAACGGGCGTTGCCTCTTCATATGCCATATTGTTATTTAAAAAATTACACAAATTATGCACAATATGATGTTATTATATGAAAATAGAAATAATCCGAGCGTGTCACATACAAAGTCAGCACAGTAGCTGCCTGGGCAGGAACTGTGTGACCTTGTTTTGGGCACAATGTGGCCAGCTCAAATTACGGAACGCAGGCATCATAATCTCAGTGCTAACGCCCAGCTAACGATCCTTAAATGCTCCTCGTTTGCGTTAGGGTGTCAAATGGAATTCGCAATATTGTATAAATGCGTGTGTCTGTGTGTGTTTGTGTGAGTGTGTGAGTGTGTGTTGCTCCTTGAGCCATTTGTGTGTCACGGCAATTGTTTGAAATAGGAGCTTCCGGCTTGGGTTTGATTATATTTTGCGAGCTCCGCCCGAGTTCCAAGGAATGCTTTTGGCGTGTGTCAAATGACGCAGGATATTGATACTATATACATATATATACGGTTACCTGGTGTTTGGCAATAATTCGATTACATTTACAAATGAATAACAGATCTGCATGTGACACCAGCAACTCTTGGCTAGAGACTCTCTGTGAATTGATGACAAAATTTCAAATATGGCAGCCAAACACACAGAAAGTTTCTGTGAACTTTGAACAACAAATTTGTACGTTTCCTTGAATTTAGTTGAGTTTCAGTTCCAGGACACGTTTAAGATGAAAATGGCTTCCGATTCCCCCCCTCGGCCCATTTCCAGCTAAACACGTTTCGTATATCAGAAAATGTAATTTCATGGCTCGCTGCTTCACGACGAGCACAGAGAAAACACAACACGAGAGTTCAAAGTTTCAGCTTGTTGCAAAGACGTGTGGCAATGCTGGCAGGATCTGCGGCAGGACCACAGGCACACAGAACTTGAAAGCGCCGGAAGTTATTTAATGGAATTTTCTTTATGCCAAAAGATAAGTCAAAGATTGTAAGCAAATTGTCTTGTAAAAACAATCCAAAATATACAATATAGACACGATTCAGGCTCGGCTGTGGGCGGTCTGGTTAAAGGAGCGCCGCTGCTGGACCAAAGGATAAGCACAGAGACGGGGACAATTGTTGCACACACTTGAAATTAAATTAACTTTTTTCTCGCCCCCTGTCCACTTGGAGTGGCTGCGTCGTCCTCGTCGCCGCTTTGTTCCAATGCCTGCCGCTGACAGTTCCAAATGGAAAGCGTTTCGGCAGCTGGGCGCTCTGCGCTCTGTACCTGGGCCCCGGTTCTGGGCTTGGGGCTGGGTCTCTAGCTGCTCTGCTCGGCGCTCTTCTGGGTGGCTTTAGCCACCAAAGACCTTTCAATAAATAGAGACAATGTTCGCTTTGTCTTCAATGATTGCTCAAATATTGGCTTTGGCTGTGGCACAAGACGCCAAACACATGAAACACAAGTTCCACTGCGCAACGCACAACAACGACAACAACAACAGCAGCAGCGGGAACAACAATAATAAAAGTAAAAAACATAAAATAAACAAATCGCAATCGGAATGAATGAATGAGGCAATGACGCAAGGAAATCTCATTAGCCGCGTGTCTTTAAGTTTCATTTTTAATTTTGTACACTTTTTGATCTCTCTACCTACAGTGGACACACACAATAGAGATCTGTGTAAGCATATGCACTCAGAGAAAAAGGCTCTTCTATATGCTGGCATGGTGCTCAGAACGATTTGCTCTTAGAATTTTGAGACATTTTTTAAAGTTTATATTTTGCTATGAAACATGAATGAGCACCTTCAGTTGAAAAGATTCAAAATATATCTCTTCTTAAAATATGTTTTACCAGTTTTCAAATAAATTTAACCTCTCTCCTTATACTATATATTATATATATATTAAAGTGTCTTATATAAAATATATTTTTAAGCTACAATAATTTAAAGTAAAAAACAGAATAGTAAAATTTAAAAACATTTATGTAACAACTTATTTCAATTTATTTCCTTAATTAATTATTGGGTAATTTTGAATCAAACTATACAAATTTTGAAATGAATTCTAATAAAATGTATAATTTATAGTTTCTGAGATCCTTGCACTCGTACATACAGAAAGACGGATAGACAGTCGGAAATATGTAGCTAGATCAACTCGGCTGTTGATGCTGATTAAGGATTGGAGATCGGAGATGATTCCTTCTGCCTGTTACATATATTTGCATATATACCCTATTTACGCATTTTCAACGGGTTCAGGGTATAAAAATAGATGCATGCTTGGGTTAAGTTCAAAATACTTTTTACGAGCACGGCTTTACTTGAAATAAGCATATTGCGTTTCTAGATATAAGAACTGAAAGTCTTGAGGCTTAAGAACCTTCGGTGTGTAAAAACAATTTCTTGAAATAAGATTTCCAACTTTGAGCGATATTTGATTCCAGCGCAACATTGTGTTTAATTTTTTGTTGTGTCTAAATGTCAAAATATCCATTTAACTGGATTTGAGCATTAAATTCCTTTGTGTTTTCTGCGAGTGTAGCTATGTTCATATATGTATAAATATACATTTTTTGGTGGTCTTGATCAAATAATTTTGCGGCCAATGCACGGCAAATATTTGTCAACATTTTAAGGCACTTTTCTTTTGTCTCTCAATCGTCTGTAAGTGGCCCAAACCCGCACGAGCAATGCGTCGCGCCCCGTCCTGCCTCGCCCCGCCCCTACTGCCTGGTGACAGCAACTGTCACTGTCTCGGCCAGGCGCTGGCTGAAATCAGAAGCAGTTCATCGAAACTGGCAACTGACAACTGGAACTGGCTTCTGGGCGGCTGCTGCTGCTGCTGCTGCTCACTTGAGCACTTGAGTCAAGTCGAGCCGAGTCTGCGTCGGAGGCATCAAAAGCAAAGAAACATGGCCAACACAGCCGAAGGCAAGTAAAGTAGCTAAATGATGATACCCCCCCGGCTCAGTCGACAACTTTCCTTTGCCCGTCTGGCGGCCCCGTTGATGGATATTTACCATTTGAGCCAAGCTAACGGCCAGCTATTTGTATTACACTGTGATCTTTGGCTAAGACTATGCACGCAGACGTAATTGCATTGACATTTGACTTAGATCATGATCAAGTTGAAATACACAAAAGATGTGGCACTATATCTGTGTGTGTGACATGAGTGTAAAATACATTAAAGCTTAGGTGCCTGGCCTGAGATACCCTGTAGTATGACTGCAACTAGTTTACAATGTAGTTCGTGGGCGGCCTCCATAATACTATGAACCGATTTATTTATTTGCGTAATATATATGTTTATTTTTGGAAAATTAAAAAGAATGGTATATTTTTAAATTCTGTTAATTGTTTAGTTAAGTTTAAGTTTAAGTGTTAAGTGGTTAAAATTTAGTGAACTTTAGTGTAAGCCATGGCTGATTACATAACAAAGGTTTTCAATGCCTCGCTTCAACATTCGGTTTCGTGAATTTTGTGAATTTCATTACGAACCTTGATAGGCAATAGGTAGATAGAAATTAGAGAATCATTTATAATAAACATATCTATAAAATGCACATAATATGTTAATTATTATTAGTATAAGAAAGAAATACATTAGTATAAGAATAATCTCGACCCGGAGTCCGCAAAACCTTTAGCTTCATATAAAAATGTATATTATTTTAAATATAGTATAAGCTTATATTAATATACGAGGCTAGTTCATACCCTAACGATTTCGAATAATCAAGACTTGCTGTTTCCATTTCAAAAGGATTAATCCAGCAATCTAATTGAGGGAGCCTTCATTCAGTTCCTTTTTATTGCCACGCGGCACAGTTGCTTGAAGGGTCTATAAAAAAAAAATCATTCCTTTGTGTATTCGTACTGAAATCAAATATTTGTTCTTTAGTTTAACAAAGTTGTGAACATTTGAATATATATAACAAAACGAAATAATAAGAGAAAGAAATGAAGAAAAATATGCTTTGTCTAAACAGATTGAAATAAAACGTTTGTCGATAAGTCAACCAAATTTTTATAAATGTGATCAAATTCTGCTTGATATAACATAATACAAAGACCCTATAGTAGTTCAACGACTTAGGGAATATCAGATACAACATATTGATGTGGATGTCTTTCATATTATTATTCTTATTTTTTTTATTATTATTTTTCGTTTTGTTTTCATTGTTGTTCAGTTGGCATTGTTGTAGCCGTTGTTGTTGTTGTCGTTATTTTTGTTGTATTAGCTACTGGTTACCGATTGATGCCTTGACTCTGCTTGCTCATGATTATTACGAGTATTTTGTTTGTACTGGGCTAACCCTGCCCTAGCCTCCCAGTCCCCCCTGCCGTTGGGTCTGTTATGAAGTGCAGCTCATGCGTGGCGAGCGGCGGCGACATAATGGACATGTTTCAGCTTTTGTTGGCTGAAGAAGTTGTCAGTACGCGGTACGAACTAATTTGCATATTTGGCCCGCAGTAAAAACACTTTTTAAGTGGCCACCCAGCAATGCGCACACACACACGTGCATGTGCGTGAGAATGTGTGCGTGTGCACTTTAAACAAAGTTAAAATACGAGAAATCGACTACGCGCAAAAACCAGTTGCAGCAACAAGCATATTCTAGCCATTTACAGTTGCCAACGCTGCGGCAGCCCACTGTGCGCGCGCCTAAGAGCGTTAGAGAGGGAGAGAGCGAGTGCCTGTGCATGTGTATGTGAGTTGTCCTTGTGCCGCTCTCACGCACGCACAAGTTCTGCTGCTGCTGTTACTGCTGCTGCGCCTCTCTTCAGTTTGGAAACTTGTTTCATTTGCGACCACCACCGGCAGCCAAATACAACATTGTAGCCGCTTTGTGTTTATATTAAACGTGTGTGTGCATGTGTGTGTATGAGAGAGCGAGCACTAAAAGGCGGAGCTCTGCGCGTAGGCGGAGCCTACACAGAGAGAGACTGAGAGCGCTTACAAATTTTGAAGTGCGCCCGTAGAGAGCGAGTGAGAGCGTCAAATGCGCAGAGCTTTTAAAATGTCGCCGCTTCTGTCGCACACGTGACTTTTCATTTTGATATTGTTGTTGCCTGCCGCAGTTGGTGCTGCTGCTGGCTTCGCCGTCGCACTTTGTTTCAATTGCAATAAATTTGTAACATTCTAATAGGCCAATGCGACCCACTGCTACCGTAATTTACACCACAGCCTCAACCCCGTGCGTCTGTCTTATGTACAGAAGACTTGCAGCGGATAGTTACTGTAAACAGTGTGATTCGATTTTCGATATGTTATCGATGTGCAGAAAATGGCAATAAAAATGAAATGCTTTCTTTTATATATGCATTTGTGACATCTACAGCATTAAATGAGGTTAGGTTAGTTAATATTTTCAATTTAATTATATTTGTTGTGTATTCTACATACATAAATATTGACTCTATTTGTATCCATATGGGACACCAATCTTGCAGCCGGTTGCTTCAATAAGCTATCGTAACGAACTAGGGAAAATGTATGTGGAACAAAGATAACAATATGAATAACGAGTCAAAGAGGCTTCTAAGCAGAAAAGAAAGCTTCCTTTTTTATGGTAAGCATTGAGTTACATACTTAGACAAAAAAATGTCTGTTCATATAATTTATGCAGGTGCAGTGAATTAAAAACAAAAACAAATTTTGCATCGAAAATGTTTTGTCAAAGATTAATTTAGTTAATATCGAACTCAGCGTAAAGCAGCTAGACCTAATAAGATTTATTAGCAATATAATGCTAAGATATCTCATGAATATCTAGTTGGGTATGAGGAAACTAATTTGCAGGCACTTAAGCATAATAATATAAAGTCAGTGAGGATAGTTTTTGGATCACTGCGTATAAAAATAATTGCAGTGCCAGGGTCATCTGAATTAATTAAATTTTATTTAATTTGTTTGTGTCAAAATATAGCTACACATATTCATCAAATTAAGTTGATGAATCTTAACTTTTTGAGCTTCTGTATAATATGTACATATAAGAATACTGTACTGTGCTATGTTCACATACATACATATATCTAAGAGACTCGGGACATATTCCCGCAAGCCTTAGGCTACATTTTGCACTCAAAACCACATTAAAAGTGATATGGCAACGTTTTCCCAGCCAGAGCTGCCATACACTGTTAAGCTAAAGAAAGATTCCTAATAAAGAAAATATTCCTAATAAATACCCATCTAATCAGTCCATGACTCATATAATGCTATAGGGAACATATTTTTGTTATTCTAAGCAATAAACAAAATCACATTTGTGTCCAGATTATTGAGAGCTGAGCTGTAAATGAAAAGCAAAGTGGCAACATGCCAAAAACGTAAAGCAACTTTAACAGAACGAGAGCTACTCTTGCTTCAAATCCTTGAGACTGGCCCTGGCTGCAACTGCCACAAAAGTTGACCTCCTGAGGCAGCCAACCACCCAACCCACCCAATCCAATAGGCTATACATAAGCAAAAGGCAACAACAAGCACTGCCAACTGTGTCAGTTGTGTTGCGCTCTGCCTGTGTGTATATATGTGTGTGTATGTGTGTGTGTGCGTGTGTGTGTGTGCTTGTGTGTGTGTGTCGCCTACGCTGCCATGCCAACCAGCAGCGAGGTCGCAACGCAGCTGAGGCGCCACAACGTTTTTGGTTGGCTGTGCCATGGATGAAGCTCTCACGGGCTAGCACATACACACACACACACACACACACACACACACACACAGATACACACTCATACACACACACTCACACAACAACAACCAAAAAGCAATTGTGAAACAAAAGCAACAAAGAAAATGAAAGAAACCTCAAACAACCACCAGCAGCTGCTGTGCCACCACCGCCAACATCAAATAAAAGAAGAAAAAAAATACACAGCCGCGAACCAACCAGACCCGCTCCACGCTGCACGTTGCACGTAGCATGTAGCACGTTGCCCATACGCCGAGTCCGCCGCAGTCGCCGTCGCTGCCCGCCTCGAGTGCACAAATTTGTATACAGTACCAAATTAGAATTTGAAACTTTTTTCTTAATTGCAGCCGCAACGACTGCTGCCGACGCAGAGGCCAGCGCCAACGCCGACGCAGGCAGCGCAGGCACACAAAAGTGGTGGCAACACGCTCTCAATGCGATTTGCAACCCTCTGGCTGTGTGTTTGCGCGTGTGTGTGTGTGAGCGGCTTTTGTATTGGTAAATGTTGCCGCTTGCCGCCATTTGCTTGGGCTTCTGCCGCTGGGAACGTTGGCTGCGCCGCTCGCTGCTCGCCTCGAATTAAAACCCAAAGTTGAATCAGTTGCAATCGAATGCTCCGCCTGACATGGTCGTTAAAGCGCGCGTCAAAAGGAACTTAACGTGAACGGTTAACAGTGGCAAGACATGAAATGCGCGTATTGAAAAACAAACCAAATTGTTTATAACGAAAAATTCCAAATAACAAAAATATATAAACAAAAAACATAGGTGCTGTGCTTGTGTGTGTCTTTAAGATTTTAGTGTACTACGGCGTGTGTGCGGCATGAGTTTACCGTCGGGCGTGGATATGCAGAATCTAATGTCACAGCATCCGGTGCTGGGCGCTCTGCCGCCCGCCTTCTTTTTGCGCGCCGCCTCGGAGCGTTATCAGCGGACACCAAAATGTGCGCGCTGTCGCAATCATGGCGTGGTCCGTATGCCTAATCCTGGCCAGCTTTTACATCACATACTCACCTTCTGCTCCCATTTGCAGGTCAGCGCTCTGAAAGGTCACAAGCGCTATTGTCGCTGGCGGGATTGCGTCTGTGCGAAATGCACGCTAATTGCGGAGAGGCAGCGCGTGATGGCCGCACAGGTGGGTTGACCGCTGGACTCGTGTGACCGCAAAGTCATCTAATGTGTCAGTTTTCCGTCCATTCTCTGCCCTCATTTCAGGTCGCGCTGCGACGCCAGCAGGCGCAGGAGGAAAACGAGGCGCGTGAGCTGGGACTGCTGTACACCAGCTCGGTGCCCGGTTCGGGCCAGCAGAACGGCGGCGATAGCATCACGCCCAACTCACACAGTCCCACACATGTGGGTGGTGCTGGTGCGGGACCAGCTCAAAACGGCGTATTCCACGGCGGCATACCCTCGCCGCCCAGCGATGGCTACGAGGTGAGCCCCACGCCCAGCCATCAGCACCAGCATCAGCCGCCGCAACAGCAGCAGCAGCAGCAACAGCAGCAGCAGCGGCAGTCGCAGACGCAGCATTACAATGGCAATGAATCCGACACGGATGGACGCACACGTTCCGAGCACCTGAGCGTCGGTTTCTCACCCACACGCACCGAGCTGGACGAGAGTCCGGGTAAGTCCTTGCGAAAATATGAAATTATTATATTTACGCGCTGCTGCCCGCCATCGCAAACAACGTCGGGCCACTTCAGAGTGCAGTCCATGTGTGACATTCACCCCAGAGCACCTCCTCCAACATCCCCCGCCTGCCACTTCTCACACCATTTGGCCACATCCTCGAAAGCGCTTCAAAGTCTGAAGAAAACGCCCGCGAAATTTTCTGTTTTTCAATTGTCAAAAGCGCAGCGGCGCATAAAGTGCCACACTCCCAGCTACAAGTGTGTGTGTGTGTATGTGTGTGCGGGCTTGATTTTAGGTGTTGTTAACCCAAGGGTTTCCCAGCCAAGGCGTTGCCCCGCACTCGATTAAACCGCGCAGAAACAACAACTTCTCACACCCAGTCGAAGTTGTTTTTAAAGTTGTAGCAAATGGGCGCCACATTTGCAACAATTTATGCGAAGCCCTTAAAAGGCCTCCAGTTTCCAGTTATTACAACTTTCCCAGCACTCAAATATCAACCCCAAAGTGTTAAACACACATTTTAATATGAGAGTGTTAAAGGTATTATCAAAAGAATTATCAGAAAAGCGGAGACTAAGCTTTTCTATACAAGCTATTTACACTCATACTTCTATTACTTTCCTATATGTTACATACATCTTTTACTTTAAATATTTCCGTATACATTCTTCTTTTGTTTCAAGTCTTTCCTCTTTATTTAGTAAAATATTCCTATACATAACTCTATGATTTTAAATTCTTCTCTCTGCATTCATCGTTACATACATCTTTCTTGTCGAATATTTCCATAAATATATTTCATTATCAAATATTTCCCTTTACCATCACATTTTTTTCAAATGTCTTCGCATTCATTCATCTTTTGTTTTGATACATTTCCTTGAATATACACCTTTCTAATCAAATCCTTCTCCTGCCTTTTGAATATTTTCCCATACATCAATATTTCGTTGCAAATATTTTTCTGATTATACATTTGTCTTATCAAATGCTGCCCTACACAAGATTCGTATCGAATATAAACCCATATCCCCTTTCAAATAGTTCCATATTGATACCTCTTTATTGTCAAATATTTCCCTATCATATATCAAATACTATAGACACATTTTTCGCTTCAAATATTTCCCGATTAATACACATTTCTAATGTTAAATATTTACCTACGTACATATTTTATTTTGGCTAGTTTCTGGGCGAGTTTTATCTAGGTAAGAAGTATGCATTTACGTATTTTTCTATTGCAAAGACCAAGAAATACATTTTCTTCTTCCGATTTCAATATTAGTGGAATAAGCAATCGTTATTTCTTATACGATATGTTGGCATATAATGGTATCTTTTATGATGCAGAAGATCGATCTGGCCGACGCTGGGGCATATATGTACCCAAAGACAGATGAAATAATAGATGGGCATGTCCTATCATATTTTACTAAACTTGCATATATTTTCTTGAGTTCTATATTAGAACATTACACATTTGGTGACAAAGATATAATTCTTTTACTAGAGTCTTATCAATGATGCACATAGTTTTAAGTATCATGAGCTTTACTAAACAGAAAAGGGGAATTCTGATTACCTTTACATATCCTTATTCATACTATCAACGCTACCGGATATATCTACATATATCACATTTAATATATACTGTATGGTATAAATAGATGGGTTTATAACTTTATAAACCACCTCTTAACACAGACTTTGTTTTCCACGTATCCTCTGAATTTTAACTAGAAACGTTTTTCATCTAAAGCCACTTGATTTCATTTTTATTCTACATCACGATGAAATTTACTTGAAAGGACATGAGTTATTATACCCGACTTCGAAGGAAATGGGTGGAATGTGCATAATGCTTGTGTGCAAATGTATGCAACAGGCAGAAGGAAGCACGAGCAACCCGATAGAGCATAAAAATGCTTGAGTAAGATGACAATCTATTTATGTCCGTTGAGCTCAGAAGCTATAAGAGCTTGAGATTTGCAATGTGAACTATAAGATCTCTTATACTTTACGCTGAATGACATTCCTTATTCTTCTAATATCCTACACTTTTCATAATATTGATGTATTCATCTTGGAAAATATTATTGTCCTTAAAATGAATATCCTTACGCTTTGGAATTTACACGCTATGCCACATTTATGACCAGAAATTATAGAGCATTGCCACACTAGCTGGTCTTCCATTCAATATTATTATTTCGACTCAGTACACAAACATATTCCTTCGAATTGTTACTCCCAAACCCTCTATTGACTCTCTCCTTATCATCAACCCAACCATGTAAGCCTTTCAGCACATTCCCAACTGATTGATTGCTAAATAGATATAATAACTATGCCCCATAAGCCTATAAAACAATTAAAGGCAACATTATCCGACACAATGGACACATTAGCAACCACTTTTTAGCAGCAGTCCTGAGAACTGCCAGAAATGGGGGCACGTCAACAGTTACAAAGTCCTTGGAATAGATACTTGGGAGCACTCAATGGCCTAATTTGAAAATGGGCTTACATTGTCAGGTTGTAAGACAATGCCAAGCTGAGGGCGTAATGTGAGACTCGC
Organism: Drosophila kanekoi; assembly: GCA_037075305.1. NCBI lineage: Eukaryota > Metazoa > Arthropoda > Insecta > Diptera > Drosophilidae > Drosophila > Drosophila kanekoi. The sequence goes on from JBAMCE010000278.1 coordinate 421,452, forward strand.
AATAGTCCCTTTTCTGCTGATATGTTTGTCCTTTTTTTATTGTATCGGGGAAAGAAAAACACGCAAGGATTCTCACGCGAATCAATCGAACCTGTCCATTTAAGTGCTGCGCTGTTTATTTGCACTGAAATTCAAGACGATTTCACGCATGAATTTACAGAAAACAAAATTCCGAATCAACAGCACCAGGTGCCCAGAGGAATGTTTTTTCTCGATTTCCCGATAGCTGGTGGGTTTACGAATCGACAGAGGGGGGCGCAACTTAATTAAATTTTCACTGCGGCTTCGTCAACAGCAAAATCAAATAGACAAAAAAAATATCGTATAACTTGTTTCCATTTCTGTACAGGTTGTACAGGAGTATTGCCATGTCAACGAACCCTCCCTACCACTAACAAAATAAAAATCCCAAACTTCACTTGTGTTTGCGATTCCCGTGATTAAATTTTTATATTTTTTTGTTGTTGTTGTTGTTGTCTCTCTGTTGTCCTCGTCGCTGCATTCGATACTTTTATTTGTTTTTTGCCTTTTGGAGTGGAAAACCGCACAGTTTTCCCAGCGCTCTACCTGACTCTGAGCTCCGCACTCAACTGAGGCTCTTTTTTCTCCCTTTTGCAGTTTCCAAACGCGGCCTGGCACACTCAAATGAAACCGATCAGGACACGGGCTCCGAGTCCGGCTCACCCAGCAGTCCCAGCAGGCCCAAGGTGGCCGGTCTATTTAATCTGACCTCCAGTCTTTCGCCCGCACGCACCGGCCCGCCCAGCTCGCCGGAGTCCGATCTGGATGTGGACTCGGCGCCCGACGAGGCCACACCAGAGAATCTCAGCCTGAAGAAGGAGGACAGCAACTCGCCGCCGAACACACCCGCCGAGAATCTGCACCTATTGCGCTCCTTTGGCAATGGACATGCCCAGGGCTTTATGCCCTATCATCACACGCAGTTCCTGGCCGCTGCGGGCCTACCCACGCATCATCCGGCAGCGCAGACGTCCATGCAGCAGCAGCAGCAGCACTTGGGCCAGCATCCACATCAGCAGCAACAGCAGCAGCGCTCCCCGATTGATGTCCTGATGCGCGTCTTTCCCAATCGCCGACGCAGCGATGTCGAGCAGCTGATGCAGCGCTTTCGTGGTGATGTGCTCCAGGCCATGGAGTGCATGTTGGCTGGCGAGGATTTGACGCAGACGCCGCCGCCACCGCAGGTGCCCCCGTCGCCGCCGTTTCCCATGAAGTCCGCCTTCTCACCGCTGGTGCCGCCCGCGGTCTTTGGATCGCCCACCCATCCGCATCGCTACCATCCGTTCATGCAGGCGCATGCCAAACGCTTCCTGTCCGCCCCCTATGCCGGCACCGGCTATCTGCCCGGCGTCTTGAGCAGCGCGGACATTGAACAGTCGGAATCGAATGGTGCCGGCGGCATGGCTCTCGATCGGAGCAGCAATGCGGGCGACTCCCAGGATTGAGGCAGCAGCAACAGCAACGCCGCCAATGCCAGCGGTGTTTGCGTCTTTCGGCCCTTTGAGCCATAGCTCCAACTCGTCCTGTCGCCAGCCAGTTGATTCTTGTTTTAGGGAAATCGAACCGAATCGTAGCCTAGCCATTGCTCTTTTCTTTAGTTCGTAAGCATCGTATTGTAACACTGGCTATACATGTATTCCTAGATACCCTACCCCATATATGTATACCCCACATATATTCTGTGTCTGCGGCATGTTTATCACTCGGAAGTATTGTACCATACGTTAGAGCTCGTAAGATACGTTTAGATCAAATTAACATTATTGAGATTATTGTGTAAAGAATCATATTACTATTGAGATATCTATATGTATATGTACCATATACATATATATAAATATATAAAGTACCATGTATTAGTTAATAAATTACAAACACTGTGTTAAAGTATTTAATAAACTAAAAACAAAAACAAAAACAAAACCCAGTAAATCGAAGTGATAAGTGATTTTAAAGCTGTTTTTTCATTGATTTATCTAATGTGTAACAAAATAATTAATTCATTGACTGACTAATTGACTGATTGTTGATTAACGCACAGTCCAAGTCATAGGAGCGAGATAACAGGATTTTTTTACTTACCTCGCATAAAACGGTAAGTAATTATTTGAGAGAAATTTATTGAGACTTGTTTCACAATATTTGGAAAATACATCCTCCTGAGCTTCAAAAGTTTTTTCAGCGAAATATCAAGTTTCATTTGATCTAATCAATAAATGCCCGCTTTGGGTATTCCCCATTGAAATTTGTGTTTTTATCCAATGGAAAATATCATTGAAAATCGGACGGATATAAATGTTTTGCTGAAAATTTAAGAAAAGAACTAATTCCGAACAAAGCCGGGTAATACTCGCTGGTATAAGTATATTTCTGAACGAGAGAAATCTTTGAGAAGAGCGATATATAGATTTGACTTGAAATGTAAGAGAGAATTTTGAGACTACATAAAGTATATATTACGACTATTTTGTCATAACTTGATAATAGTAATAATCAATAATAGTATTGAAAAGTTTAAGTAGGGATCTGATTTGACGGACTTCAATGGCATATGCATATCGACTGACAGTACAATGGATTATGTCATATCTTGAGTTTGAATATTGGTGTTGTATACAAGCCTCTCGCATAAAACACGTTCGATGAAGTTTACGAAAGTATTAGAATTGACAATATATGGCAAATCCTTGAACATTTGTTTGGGGCACAGCCACGCAAATGCGAAAGGTGAGCGAGCGGCTCCAAAAGGCATACTACATGGCAGAGAGCGGCGATGGGAGCAACTGCAATGGCTGCGACGTCTGCGTCTAATCCTCACTAGCCAGAATGCCCTCCATGGCCTGGAGCACATCACCACGGAAGCGCTGCATTAGCTGCTCTTCAACATCAATTGGGGAGGGGTGCTGATGCCGTCGCTGATGGACGACTGCGGTGCCTGATGATGCGTGGGTTAAGGCATAAAGCTCTGTGCATGTCCATGGCCAACGGAGCGAAGAAGATGCAGATTCTCGTTGGGTGTGCTGTCCTCCTATGACAAAATGCACAAATCTTAGTCCGTGCACAAGCAACATTGTTGCTAGAGTTGCTTGTTCGTTGGCCCGTATTAAAAGGAGCTAGGCCTCTTTGTGTGGCATTGAGAAATGTGGTGCTACCCGGGTAAGGGGCATCTGTGGGGCAGTCATACGATTCAGGGCGAACTGCAAATCAACACATGACTGAGCTATGAGGAAGCCGCCAAGCATTTCGGGTGTGACCTGAGACACAACTGCATCAGCAACAGCAGCTCGCCTTGTGACCTCCTAAAGCGAGATTTGCAAGAGATGACCCTCTAGAAAATAAAATGGGTTTGAAAAGTATTAGTATTATTGATATTTTATTTTAGTAAGAATACCTTAAACAATTAAGAAACTTGTGTGTTTGACCAGGTGTTCGTACGGGAGATATAAAATATGTTAAAGACACGATAAACTTATGCAGACATTTTAGGAGAATAGTGTAATCATATATTCTGAGTTAGGTGGAGACAACTTAAAAAATAAAAAAGAGATTTTAGGACCGATTCTCCCTATACATCTATATGGTATAGTCGTACGATCTTATAGAGATGTTTATATTTCTTCAACTTAGGTTTATATTTCTTCAATTTGTAAATGCCGAGTAGTGTCTGTTGTAAAATTGTATTGTAAAACAGAAATTCGTAGATAGAAAACTTACAGCGATTATATTATTATTATTATATAGTATGTATTTTATGATTGTATTTATATTATGCGGTAGTCCGACGCTTATGGGAACATAGAGAATCAAGTAAATGTAGAGTTTGGTTAAGATATATTTAAAAACAAATCAAAAAAAGATTTGAGTACTTAATTTTATTCCGATCGTAAAGAGAACCCAAAATTAAATAAAAACTGTTTTTACTGAGACTTAATTTTGAACACATTATTTCCAGGCAGGAGATTTGATATAGAAGGAATATATTTAAGAACTTATCCGAATGTTTCTATGGGAACTACTTATAATACTTACTTACTTTTTCTCATAATAGCTATGTTTTTGTGTAGATAAATGAAAAAAAAAAAAATAAATAAATAAAACCAAATATTTGACCAATCGTTCCTTTATTTATTATTTTATTACCCGAATCAAGCAAATGCGTTGTATCCAGGTAAAGGATGAATCAATGCAAAGTTTCGTGAAGATAGTTTTAAAATTGAAAGACAAAATATTCAGAATAAATATGCTTTATTGGTACGGATATAAATGGATTTTTATTTTGAGAAAATTCATATATGCGAGTATTTTGATACCCTTATAATAAAGTTGCATTCCTTATAAAAGCCATCAAGTCTTTAATCTAAAGGTCAAATTTTAAAATGTCATGAGTAATTAAATGGATAATTATCTAAGGATTAACAAGTGAATCTTTTCTTCATCGCATCATTTCGAATCGTGGGAAATTTGATCAAAATTGCAAACAAATGAATGTCCGAATATATTTCCAATTGAACGCCAGCGAGGACAATTATGGGATTATAATGATGCGATGTGATGATATGCGGGGCGTTAAACCATATCGAATTTATCTATTTGCCACTATTAACAAAAACTAACGGCACACGACAGACGATGAAAACTGCAAATGGAAATGGAAATGGAAATGGAAATTTGATGGAAAAGTGTGTGAAAAAGGATTTCACACACACGCACGCAAACAAATTTATAATACAACTAATGCAAACAATGGGGGATTAGAGTGCAGGAGGGTCCGAGTGCTCTGAAAATGACCAGCATGACCAGTGATGAGAAGGCCGGACTCCCGGAGTCTGTTAAGCATTTGAGTTATTTTACAATGGGCCAAAGGACTCGAACAGGACAATAATATCGGTTACACGCATGCCATAGTGCAAATTACAAAACTATTTTGCGGACATGGGGCAAACTGAATGGCAAATGGATAACAAAATTAAATTATTGGATATCAATTTTATCCCAATAGGTTGGCATTGTGCGGCAACTCGAAAAGTCAACAACAACAGCAGCAGCAGCAGCACACAACACAGCTGTGAGTGTATGTGTGAGTGTGTGTACACACACAATACCCTTGCTGTATGGACACCATTGTCAGTGGCTAACAATGACGGGGTGGTCTCTAATGCTAACCCACAGCACACCACACAGCCAACGGAGTGGACAATAGGCAGGCTTGCAGGCAGGCCAGTTGTCCTGCTGGCTGCTGTGCTGCTGTGCCCGGCCAGCGTTTGGTCTAGTCTGTCGGCTTGTCCAGCCGCTTGCCGCTTGCCGCTTGTTATTGTCAATGGACGAGAGCTGTCGATAATATCTTAGAGTAGCGTTCCATGTTGGCCAAACAATGAGCACGCCCTGCACCCAAGTCAGACGAGACGCCGCGTAACATGGTTATTCATGTGTGTGTGTGTGTGTGTGTGTGTGTGTCTGCTCTAGTTGTGGTTGTGCTTGCCACCACACAAAATGCATACAATGTCAGGCAAGGAGCTGCATGGATAATGGACAATGAATTAATAGCAGGCGATTACGCCAAACTGAAGCCAAACAAACAAGCGACCCAACAAATAGATATTTAGATACGATAGATAGATAGCTACACAGTAAAAAAAATATATATACATGTCTTATATCAAATAAAATTCCTTATAAAATGAATTTTAATTTCTTGTTAATAGTTTTTGAGTTTTATGGCTTTTCTTCATAAGAAATGCAGAATCCAAAAATTTATTTCAAATAATAAAATAATAGCATAATACATATATGTAAAATACTATTAAAATAATAAAACAAAAATAAAGTTCGAAGACGGATTCGGACACTCCAAAACTTGGCCTTGCGCCGAATGACCGGTGCTGACTGGTACGTCAGAAATTCTACAGAGAGAGACCTCAGAACCACAGAAACCTCGAATGGAGACCTTAGACAGCCTTAGACAGCCATTCGCCAACCGATACAACGAACGCTTGCAGCGACTCTGCAACCGGGTAGCAGGAGACCTCGCTGGGAGGTGTGTGGTCAGGAGGCTCAAGAGAAGATCCTTTGAGGACCTCTTCCAACCACGACACAGGAGACGCCCCGGAGCCCTCCGACCACCTACGTGACGATGCAGCCTTACTCAAAGAAGACGCCTTTTACGTTTGTCCACGACAAAGCCTGAGGACCCAGCCGGGCTTGGCGAAATATCACCTAAGTCAACTGTGTTGTAATAAAAATGTGTGCTATTTGTAGATTCAATACAATAAACATTTATAAAAAAATAAATAAATAAAATAAAGCGATTAAGTGCAACCCACGGACAGTTAGCAAGAAAAAACACTATTAAATAAACACTATTAAATAATATTTAAAATAAATCTAGAAGGAAAATACAACAAAAAATAATATAATAATAATAAAAAAATAATTCCGTATGGAATTGAAAATAAAAATAAAACAAAAAAAAAAATCCAAAAAAAATTGAAATAAAATTAATTATTCTATAAGGAATGCCAAATAAAAACTAAAAATAATAATATACAAATAAAATAATTACATGAGAAATAAAATAAAACAAAAATAATAAAATAATTCCAAATTCAATAAAATAAAATATTATATTGTCATAAAAAACGCAAAATAATAAATTAGAATAATATAGCAATAATTTAATAACTGCAAAAGGAATGCTTAGTAAAAAAAAAAATAATATAAAATTAATAATAAAACTAATTCCATGCGAAATGCAAATTAAAAATCAAATAAATCCATGCGAAGTGCAGATTAAAAAAAATCCATTAGGAAATCAATATCAAAAAGCTAGACGTTTCGTATACTATTTATGTAATTTGTTAAGCCCTCATCAAGACCTCTGCCCGAAAAATCAACGAAACCGAATAAATTAGTTTTTTTTTTCAAAAATGGTCAGCACCAAAGCATTAAAAACTTGGGCCCCATCATAAGATTTATCTAAACTTATTTGGTATCTGGCAATTTTGGATAGAGATCAAAATTGAATATGAAAATTTGTTAACTTGCACAAACATAAGACAAAATTGGATTCGAACCAAAACCTGGGCTCGTCAATGTGGAAAACTAGGTTCTCAGTTTGCTTTGTTTGTTTGTTTTGGTTAATAACTATAAGACTAACTTTTATATACCACTCGCTACAATGTTCGTCTGGTACACATTGGCGGGGATTCGAACCTGTTTTATAATCATTGACTCACAATTTAAATGCTCTCTATAATACTTAGATTCAATTTATGATGTGAAGTGAACGTTAGGCTGAGAGTTCGAGTAGCTTAATGGAACAAGATAGAGTTTCTATGTTCCATCCAAAAATCATTCTTATTGAAATCTTATTATCAATGAATAATATAACAGATCTCTTTGCGCGTAAACTTCTGACTTTCTTTTACTTGAATGCAACCTACTTTATTAAGTAAAAAAACTAAACCAAACCTAAATTTGTTTCTTCTAACATGTATTCCATATGAAATCAACTTTGGAATTGTTTATTAATTCGATTTAAATGTAAGCCACAAATATTTTGAAGTGTAGAATAACTGGGCAAGGGCTGTGACCTCCGGCAACTCATGCGGCTGCCGCTGCTGCAGATGCCACACGGCTCTTGTGGCTTTCCATAAGTGCCGTCAATTAAAACTCAAACAAGCTAACCAGCCCAGCTCTACCTTTAAGAAATGGCACATGGTTAGCATAGCCCGGGGCTGTCCTTAAGAGAGAGACAGAGAGAGAGAGTGAGAGAAAGAGGGAGGGAGGGGTAGAGAGAGTCCTTGCCAAAGGGTTACTTAACAGCTTAAATGCATAGACATATGTTTTTCACCAAAATAATACACGAGGGTGGTCCTCGGGTATAGACAGACAGTATTTTGTTTTTCTCTCTCCCTTTTACTTGGCATTAGTTTCATTTATTTGTTATTATTTGCTTTGCCAGATTTCAAATTTCAAATGCATTCGTTTTTATTTCTATCGCTCTTTTTTCTCTTTCTACCCCCCTTGTTTTTACAAGGCAAACATTAAAGACACAGGCGGCATGGTATCTGGGATTGGGTAACCCAATCTGCGGCTTGTCAAGCAATGGGTCATAAGGCTACATGGCAACTAATTTGGCAGGTTCCCCAGCCCCCAATACGTTTTTTTTTTGGTTTTTTGTTTTGTTTTTCCAGCACACAGACAGACAGTCAGCTAAACTAGAGAAAAAACCATGAAAAGACAACAAATGCCATTTCAAGTAGCAAACGTGTAAAGTAGGTGGCCCAGACCTTTTGCCGCAATAAGAGACACCGCCAGAGACGCACAGTGGTGCCAGCATCTTGTTCATTAGTTGAAAATTTGACAACAGGTACAAATTTATGCGTTATTGATTTACTTCGGTGTTTATAGTCCGATCATTATCATCATTGTTTTCAGAAGAGGGGAAGTTATCCATAAAGTGAATTATTCTTAAAGAATGTTTTAAGAGAACCCGCGTATCAAGTTTGGTATATCTAGCTCTTACAATCTTAGAGTTATGATGAAAAAACTATGTCCCAAAGATGATATTTATATGAGAAAATATATGTATATATTGACATTTTCAATGGATGGATGGACATGGATGGACCAACCTGGCTTATATCTGTTGTTCCTTGATAGGTTGCGAAAGAAGCTATCAACTGAAGCTATCGTCTGAGTGTGGAGTAAGGACTGTAAAGGTAAATGTTAAAGTTGTATTTATTTGTATACATTTATTTTTTACCTTATTTCTTTTTTATTGTGTAATTTTTTAGCACACTATTTACTAAACATTGTCATTATAAACTTAACTCATTGAAAATGGGTAGAAAGGTTATTATGATTTTGTCCAAATGTATTTAACACGCAGAAGGAAGCATCTCCGACTCCAAAATGTATACATATTCTTGGTCAGCATCAGTAGCCGAGTCGATCTAGTCACGTTCGTTAGTCTGTCTGTCTGATGACTAAAAAATTTTGAACGTAGGTCCTCCAATTGCCCACGCAGTACTTTTGCGTGTTTTTTTGATAGTCGATAACTCGCGCGGTTTCCAAGCAATCGATAAGAAGCGATATAGAAATTCTATTTTGTGAGCAAATCTCTTTGATTGTAATGGCTGGAGTCACAAAATGTAACATGTAACTTCTAGTATAGTATATACGGATCAGATATTTTTATTTTATTGCCTCCCACCTTCCCCATAGCGTGAGCTATATTTGGTGTTGACAGAAGAAGGAGCGGGGTATCCTCTAGTCAGGCATCCCCAACAAGAGCACTCTTACTTTTTTTCATAAATAGTTTCCAGTTATGTATTGCAATCATATGATAATTTCCTGAGGCTTAATTTGAAATGTGCTGGCCTTTACAAACTCCTTGTGAGGCTACCTTGCAGTCTGTGACCACTGTGCGACGTCACTGAGGCTAGTTCCGTCAGCTAATAAGCGGAGAGTCCATAGTAGAGACCTGGGCCGCCTGTTGAGCAACTGGCACGATGAGAAATCAATTTTGATGCCGCCCAAGCAGGCAACAGACAATGATATGACCCAACAGGCCATCGAAAAGCAACCACATACACATATAGTACCCATATATGATTTAATACAGTAGCTGGGCTAATGGCAGTTCTCCTGCTGCTGTTCTTTGATGCACTCAGTCCCAGTTTTGTTTACACAAAATATTCATAATTTACATATTGTGTGCTTGTGTGTGATGTCTTTCAAATGATTTTTAACATTTGCTTTCTTATTTTGAGGTGGGATATAATTATTTATTCTTTTTATCCCAGCCGATGCCGATGCCTCGCTCTGGGGCAACAATATGTATGTACCACTAATAATTTCCGGTAGGCAACTGTACCTCAAGAACAATTTTTATTTTTTTTTGTAGGTACTTATGCTAAACGCGTGGGGCAGGGGTGGGTTTTTTTGTTTGTTTTTTTATTTTTTAGTTGTATTTCTCCTTAGCTCATTGTGCGCCCATCAAGGTCCTCATCGGTCGCTCGTCAAAGTCCTTCGCTGCTGTGATTTTTGAACTCTGCACAAAAGTCACGTGTTGTCTCTGCGGTTGACATTGCACGAGCGCGCGCGAGGGGGGACTGCGAGGGGCGAGGGCGGGCTGGTTTTCAGGCTAAGTGCGATAAATATCTAAATGCAACGCTTTGCGGCGCGTTTATGTTTATCCAACAGTCAAAATGGAAGTGTGTGTATGGGTGTGTGTTAATTGACAACAAATCGTGGCTCGAGTGCTTTGTGCAGGACACGTGAGACAAATGTACATTGTGTTAATTGGCACGCGCTCGGCAAGGACATGCAAATTTCAACTGTTAGATGCGATAGTAAGGCAAATGATAAACAAATTTGATTGATAAAAAACCATCAAATAATCGCATTATAATAAATAATCTCATACGAGAGTCACGCCGCATATAGAAAAGATCCAAGATCTACTTTACTTGCTGGATCACATTCAAACACAAATGTTTTCTCAATTTTAGAAAAACAATTAACTTTTAGACTAATTTTTAATAATTTGTTTTTTATTTTTGTAAATTTGGGATAAATTTGAAAAACAAAGTTTCTAAGTGCACGCAATATGGATTTCTCTGTATAATATTTGCTTAAATATCACTTGCGTTTCCCATTACAATATTTGTACAAAGAAAACATATAAGAGCTTCTAGTCGGGAGTTTCCGACTAGGGGATAACACCAAATGCAGCTCTCGCTACGTGTTCGTTTGGAGTTACAAAGATAAATTAAAAAAAAAACAAGTTTCTTTGGCAGAGTTTGAGCTCGCAACTAACCGTACTACTTGCCGGCGTCTCTACTCAACAGCCACACCAGCCATAAAAAAGAAACAAGTAAGTGGTTCTAGTCGGGAGCTCCTGACTAGGGGATACCCTGAATATATATATATTATTTTAGAAGCTACATGTCAAGTTTGGTGACTCTAGGTCTTATTATTTACCAAAATTGATAAAAAAAAAGCAGGATTTCGATATAGATTTTTATCGATTGCTTGGAAACGGGGCAAGTTATCGAATAACGGAAACAAACTCGATCTGCGCGGGCACTAGGAGGACCTACAGCTTAAATTTCAAGTCTCTAGCTCTTATAGGTTCAGAGATCCTTGCGTCGACATGGCTAGATCGACTCGGCTATTGATGCTGATCAAGAGTATATATACTTTATGCAAATACAAATAATAATACAAATACATTATACCCCTTTAACCCATTTCCAATGGGTTCAGGGTATAAAAAACATTCGTAACATATTATCACTTGCACATCAAGAAAAGAAACATTTTCAACGGATTAGATATATGTATATATTAACTACACTCTTAATAAAAATAAACAGTTTCTTAATACAAACTTAAGTTCTTGGTTCCTCAACGACATTTTTTTTATCTTAGTTTTAAATATAATTCTAAACAAATAGATTCTTACCAAAGTAGTGTTATACCACTAACCATACAACATATGTTGTATGTACATATACATAGTATATTAATCAAAATTATTTTAATTCAAGTTCTGAATATAATTTAAACTTTTTATTTGTTTCATATTTCGCTCATCTTTTCCTAAGAATATTATAATAAAATATTAAAAATATTTAAGATAGAATTTATGGAAATTTTAAGATTATCAGATTATTTCGCATTTCCGAAGCGATCTTATGATCTATCAATCTGGTATATGTATATATATATATAAATATATATCTATGTATATATATATACTAATATACTACTGACTAACTGACTGACTGACTGATCGTTAATCAACGCACAGCCCAAACCGTAAGAAGAAAGCTAGAAGCTGAAATTTTCCCTGTACTTGATACGTGATGAAGGTGCACGGTAAGACCGGGAAATTTCACCCGGAACCGTGGTAAATTGGCGGAAAACGTTTGTATGAAAGTTGTTTGTTTACCATCCGATAAAGATCAAAAACAATTTGAAAGCTTTTTGAGAAAATTTATTTTATACTTGCCACGGGCAAGGCTAGGTTATGCCCGATAGTACTTATATCTATATATGCTACACGCTCTATTTTTGTCACTTGTCTAAAATCCCATAATGTTTATATGGAAATAGTTACAGTTCAAGGGAATAGTAGTACAGTAGAACATTCTCTTTATCACTTAAAAATTCAATCAAAAAAAGATTTTTAGAAAATGCTTAAGTAGCAATTCGCTTTGTTTTCAAGGAAAACTTGGTAAATTAAAAGCCAAGTACTTAACATGCCATACTTCCCCACACCCTTCTACCCCATACTCACACAAACACACAGAGAAAGAAAAGAAAACTGTTTAACACTAAGGAAAAAACAAGGGAAGTAATATACAACAATATACAAAAGAGCGCACTATTGGACACTTGATAACACAAAGGCAATAACAAAAGGCGGGTGAAACGAAATATACAAATACAATATGCAAAATAAATGCTCAAATAACAAAAAAAAAATAAGAAATAAGCGAAAACAATAATAAAGAGCGGAACGCGCACAAAAATGGCAACGTAACTCAAGAGCTACTCCACAAAAAAGCAGCGAGCGAAAGAACAAAGGAGCAGCCGGGGGAATGTCGGTGGCAGGCTCACAGAGAGTTGCAGGCTGTCAGAGCGAGAGAGAGAGAGAGAAGGAGAGAGAGGCAGAAACGGAGCGTGGCTGAGCGGAAGGGAGCGAGCGATAACAATACTGTTGAGAGCAACAAACAAAGTTCGAGGAAATAAAGCAAAAAGGAAAGAAAGTACATTTTATAAAAGCAATATTAAAATAAATTGCAAGCCAGCGAACCGGTCCATAAAAATAGTCAAACGAAGGCGGCGACAAACTAACCGAAAGCAAGCAGCCAGAAAGGGACGGGCATACACACTGAGCTGGCCAGTGAAGGAGTGTGAGTGAGCGCGAGCGAGTGACTGATAAAGCTTAAGTGGATAGAAATAAAATATATAAAATAAACACGCAAGAATGTGTGAGTCACAAATGCTCGACTAGCTGATACCCAGCAGCAACAATAACAATAGCAGTCTAGAGTGTTTACCCATATTATATTACGGTTGGATTGATCGCTCAAGGGGAGTGTCTGTCCAATAGGGGGGTAATAGCTGTGGACCGATTAACATTTATTATAGTAGAATTTGAAATGAATTTTATGATATTACCCGGCTTTGCTGGCCAAGTTTTTTCCTCAATTTGTATATATATACTTCTAGTCTTATCTCGACTGGTTCAAATTTAAGTTCCCTAAAATGAATAGAATATGTTTAGTTTTCAGCACTCACCCGTGAAGTTTTCTAGAACCACGGCTAAGTGTGTGGGTTCCTTTACATAGGGTAATTAACTTATAAAGACTACATTAATCAGCAATCAGTCCTTCAATTGATCATTCAGATAGTAAGGACAAACAGGTTAAATCAAAGATTATAATATGTGAAAACTTATTTCCATATAAAAAAACAATTATTTAACTTAATAAGTTAAATGTAATGAAACATATTTTGCCGCAATTGAAATTGATTGTATGTATATATTTTTCAAAAATTTGAATTGCTTCTTCTTCAATTATTGATCAATTGTATTTTTTGTAAGACTCAATTTCGAAGTGACCTCTGTTTAACTTTAAAATGCGTAAAGTGCATGAAAAAGCTAGATTTTAATGTCTGCCATGTTTAAATCGTGTCAATTCTTGTATTCGAGTGACGACTATTTGTTTATATTTTACTCAATTTATATTTATTAACTCTGCTGTTATATAAAAATATACGAGTCAGACCATTTAATTCAGGTATGTTTTTCGAACTTATGAAATCTTCATCATTATGCTTGAATATGTTAAATGTAATACTATTATGGATGTATAATACTATATTATTTTATTATAGTTATTATATATATATTTATTATGTATATTACATATATTATAGTGTTATAGTATTATAAAGTGCGGTAGCTTAATTACATTCAGTTAGATTCCAAATCACATCACATTTAAAAGGCAGAGTTAGATTTTAAGTTTTCTATAAAAAATTATATAACTTGGAGTACAGATGAACTCTAAGCTCGTTCATAGAATACCCAAAAATGTTGATTGTTATTCATGCTAGGGATAAGAAATTAAATAACTAAATGAAATTTGATATTATATTATCTGAAATACAATACAATACAAGCTGTCTTAGTCAACTTATAGACAGAACGATAATAGTGTATTCTTGATGTCATCTTCTTCTCATTGGTCGACCCAACTTTACGCTCTTCTGTCAATTTAACGTGTACAGGGTATGCAAACAATGCAAGAAATACATTTTATAACGCAGCTTTTGTATGGGACCTGAATCGGTAGCAGGATCAGCCCTTGTGACCAAACCCGCCCCTGCCTGCCTGCATGCCGCCCCCCCTTCCGCCCAGCAGCCACAATTGACAGGAGCACAAAATGCGAAGAGAACGAGGCAAAAGGGAAAAAAGAAGGATTCTCGCCGTCAGTTGTCCTTTGTGCGCTTTGTTGATCGAGTAGTTTTTGTTTTTGCCTCAAAGGAAATAAATGTATGCGCATTGTATTCAATATATGTATATATGAATATGTATGTGTATAATTGTATATATCATTTATATACACATATATATATATTTTTTTAGCGCAGCTACAAATAAAGTTTTAATCAAAATGTAGTTGAGTGTTGAAGGGTTGTTCGGCAGCCCTTCAAACGCCTGTGTATGTGTGTGTGTGTGTGTGTGTGTGACTGTGTGAGTGAATTGTTTCTGTCAATCAGCAGCGCCTTTTGTTGCCGCTGAAGGATACAACATGATATTGATTTCGAGTTGCGGCAAATACAATGGCTGCGCACAGCATTCCGCGGGGCAACCAATGAGAAAAGTTTCAAAGACACGAGTGCCGCACACACACACACACACACGCATTAAAGCTCATGTGGCAGACACACACATTCACACAGCTTTCATTCCTGCTTCTTGCATAGTTTCCTAATTACAAACTGCAATGGCGCAGGACAAACAAAGTCCAGTGGCACACCAAGCTCTGACCACTTGGCATTGCAACGCCCTCTGCCACAGATACTCACACAACACAACACAACACACACACACACACACACACACACACACACACACACACTCACTCTCACACACACCTAACCCTGCTTTATTTGCCTTAAAGTTTTCGCCTTGTGTGCGGCATGCGACTTGCACCGTTTGCCTCCGTTCCGTTCCACTCGCAGCTGGTGGCAAATTTCATTTAAATGTGGTTGAGCGCTTGTTGGCATTGCACGCCAACGGGTGGTTCAGAGTGAGTGAGACCCCTGCCCCACCACACCATCCCACCCCTCAGCCCCCTGGTCCGTGCCCACTCTTCCAGCCCGCTGCTAAAACTCAATTAAAACGGCATTTAAATCATGCAAATTTTCAACTTTTGCTCACAAAACGTTGCCATGAAATTCTTTTCGACCCCCCGCTGCAGAGACATTCTGCAAGTTCTTGCCTTCACATTCACTTGGAATTGTTAATAATTTGTCAGGACACATTTGTCAAGGGGCTGTTGCCCCGCCCCTTCTCATTTTATCGTTGCCGCATCGAATTGAGACAAAGGCATCGATTTAGTTCATCTTTTATTTCCGTTTTTCGTTTTTAGCTTTTCCCGGTTATGTCTGCAATTTACTCACATTTTTATTCAAATTTTGTTTAGTGTACAAATTGCTGTAGCAAAAAGAACTCGTTCCCCCCAATTTCCTCTTCCAAAAGCAAAAAAATTGAATCGAAAAAGTATTTTTATATTGAAATTCAGCCGAAAATTATAAGATTTAAGTGCAAAGCATTCGGGTTGCATTTTCCACGGATACCGATCTAAGAATACCCTGCAAAGCAGTAAAAACTTTTCAAGTAGGTCTCGTTTAGCATATCCAACTGTACAGATGTGCCCCTTGGACTCGGGAATTGTAAGTACTAGAAATTCTATTTTCAATTCTACTTTCCCACAAATCGTTCTCAAGGAAAGCAAATTGATTACAAAGTAGTCAGTCCTGAAACTTAGACCTTTTTTTGCATTTAATCTCAGTCTAATCTACCTTTTATAATAACAAACTGTCTGATCTCAGAGACTACAAGAGCTAGAGTTTGCCAATTTGATGTATAAATAGGTATACATAAACGTAAATATGGACTTTGTCATTGAGCCATAATGCAAAATCTATAAGGGTTGAGATCCATACATAAAACTGTTTCTCCTGACTGACTTACCGATTGACTGACTGCTTCTTGGCAAATCCGTAAGAGCTAGGAATGTTTACTCTAGTAACCTTCTGTAATGGAGCTGCACGTTACGAAGGGGTTTTGGGAAATACCTCCCGCAGGTATGGAAAAATTGGGGAAATTAGTACTTTTTTGTTTACCATCGGATTGATTTCAAACTAATTTGGAAGATCTTCGTGAATATTTATTTGTGCTCTTGAATGGAAAAGAGAGACTTAATTATAAAAAGTTTATTTTTCCGCTTATAGTTTCTCATCACAAGACTAACAGGAGCGCAGGCCGTTGATGCCACAATTTTGTTCATTATTCGATGTGTGGATATTAAGATGGTGAGTGTAGATCGCACTGCAAAGCCGGACAATATCGGTTTAGTAATTAAGTAATAAATATGTTTATAAATAAACCCAATATTTATTCATACAATTAACTAATATATATTAGGAACAATGTGTTTCTATAATTGACTAAGATGCGATAAATTGTTTAAATTCATCATTTTTTGTTAAATGGGATTTCAGTTGATGGAATCTTAATAATTAAATCACAATCAAAAAATTATTTGCTAAAATTTGTAGAGATCCATTGTTAAGTCTGGTCAACCCTTTAATACTCCTTAGATACAGATATCATCTACAAAAAAAAGAATAAAAAAGAGGCAAGCGCTATCATCGAGCACATTAACGACTTTATATGAAGACGGCAACTATGCCGCAGTCACATTTGCATATTTATGTAGATTTCTTCATCATTTTTTTTTCGGTTATATTCTACGCCGGAACATTAGCATTACTGCAAAGGATAATGCGCGAACGGAAACGCTCCCCAACCGCCCGACATGGCCCTTTAACTTGTGGCTGATGCGTTGTGGAAGCAAGCGATTTGGCATTTTTTTGCGCTCAACTGTGCACATGTGTGGGTGTGAGAGTATCTGTTTGAGTATGTGTGTGTGTGTGTGTGACTGTATTTGCGTGAGTGTGTGTGTCGCTGTGTGCATGCGTGTGCTTAAGAGCCTCGTTAACAAAGTTATTTTGTCTTTTATAACTCGACTATTCTGTTCCGGCTGTCAAACATAATTTGCCATGTGCCAAACGATTATATCAAAATATATACAAATGACATACATCGATTTGCCTGACGTCATGTGGCTTGACATACATATACACATAGTTGCCTGCCATTTCTTTTTTGCGTGTACACGTACATCCCATATCATGTTCCGGCTAAAACGTGCCGGCATTCGTGGCGTATGCGCAATATTAATAGTTAGTTCGCAGCGAACATGGCAAATTTTTGGCTTGTCATTCTGTTGCCAGCCTGCTAAGCCCTGTGGGAGATATATATATATATATTTCTTATATGTTATGGGCCACGCACAATTAATCTATTGTCGCTGGGATTAATTGAATTACCCTGGCCCGGGCGAATGCTACGCACCGCAAATATCAATTACAACTGCAATTAGAGCGCACAATGCTGTAGGAAGTACCAAGTGTTCCACTTCGCATTTTAATTGAATTACAATTTCAGAAATTCAATAAAAACCTACAAGATTCCTTGGAAAAATATTTCGTAAATGATTGGGTGCAGGATGCACGGAAATTTTAGACGCCGCGCAGGCGCAGATATCCAGCATGGAATATGCCCTGCCAGGGGTAGGGGGTAGGGAGGAATCGTACAACAACTTTTTAACACATTCGCACAATGGGCACAATGGATGCGAGTAGTTCGCCTTTGTGCTCGCACAAAATGGGCCACTCGCGTGTGCATTGTATATACTATAATATACTATATGGCAAGCATATCCATTGCCCCCGCAACCCCGCGGTTGGGCATATTGAAATTGCGCACATAATGCCCAAACAATTGGCAGTTTATGTGTAAAGTATACATATACAATACATAAGTTTATATATTCAAGTGATTCGCGTCGTTTGCCATTGTGCGCTCTTTGATTTCACTTTAAATCACAGGCGCAGCCGCAGTCGCAGGCGCTGCCGCTGCTGCAGTTGCCGTCGCAGTCGCAGTCGCAGTCGACGTCAGAATGGCGGACGCAGCAGCTTTTGCCCCGGCAAAGCCCACTTAATTCCAGGAAATTTAGCCTTTAAATGCTGCACATAATTGTACCCTCGAGTTGTGGCCACTTGGCATTGTCAAGAGACTCCGAAACGCTGCCACACCGCAGCAAAAGACGATTCTTTTTCTTCACTTTTTGTTACCAAATGAGAATTAATTTTGAACAAAATGTACTCCACGTATTTAACGGCCATAAATGTGGTTAATATGCTTGGTAAATTTACAAATATAGTAAAAATATTTTATATAATTATATATCTACCTACGAGCTGTGCGCGTAGTTCTAACCAAAGCTGGGATCGGGTTGGGATTGAGACCTGATGGATGGACAGAACCAGGAAGGATTTTAAATATACGATATTTTTGTGCGTTAAAGAAATGGATACTCACATTTCTTCTGAGTTTCAAACTTGCTGCCAGGTCCCTAAAATCTTTTTATACCCTGAACCCATTAAAAATGGGTAAAAGGAGTATAATGTTTTTGTGCAAAATGTAAATGTATTGAACCTAAAGCTACAATTTCAAGTCTATATGCCATGCTCATATAAGTTCTGATCTTCTTGCGTTCATACTTACGGACGGCCGGACGGACAGACATACAGACACGGCTTGATCGACTCAGCTATAGATGCTGATCAAGAATATATATACTTTACGGGGTCGGAGATGCCTTCTTCTGCCTGTTACATGCATTTACATTTTGCACAAAAACATTATACCCCATTTAACCATTTAAATGGGTTCAGGGTAAAAAAATGAATAATTCAGCAACAGACGTTTATTGAATAATTAAAAATTAACCAGAAAGAAGGGCTATCTTCGGCACGCCTTACATTGAAAATTTTCTAATTCTTTTAATGCTTTGCTCGTATGTAAGAAGCACAGGGAAAATAGTTAATGTCGAGTATAGTTAACATATTTTGAAAAATGGCAGCTATACGATATAGTGGGCCGATCCATCCAGTTCCAACATATGTACTGGGTGCAGCAGAAAGGAGGACTAAACTGAGAGACTAGTTCGCATAGAAACAGACAGACGGACGGACGGACAGATAGCCGGACTTGGCTTATTCGAATCGGCTGTTGATACTGATCAAGAATATATATATATTTTTTGGGGTCGGAGATGTCCCCTTCTATGCGTTATATATTTCGAGACAACATTTTAATGCCCTCTGCAAGGGCATATATAAATAATTATAAAAACAAGGATATAAGGATGTCTCCGGCATGCCGAAGATTCAATACCCTAGTAGATATCTCCCTTTATTTCCCGTTGATATGTTAGAATAGTAAAAAGTGATGAAAATATCATAAAACACAGAATATTTTGCCATACCTTTCGACCGGTCTTTCCTATGGCAGCTGAATGATATATTTTACCTATGTCAATGAGTTTTGGTGTATATATGCGGAGCATAGTGAAAATAATAATTGGCAAGTTTGGTTTAGATATCTTGATAAGCAAAAATCCTTCCTATGACAGCATTATGATATAGTATCCGATTCGGCCGGTTCTGACATATGAACTGCCTGCAACGGGGTATAAAAATAGAATTTAACACTAAAATTCCAATAACAATTTCTTAAAAAACTTACCTGTTCGCTGAATTCTACTATTGCTAATAATAATATTATTAATAAAACAATTTTAAGGCATATATTATTCTAATTACAATAGTACCCTTGCAGACCGAATTTTTTCATGATGCTCATCTATGTGCATAGATGCATAGGGAAAATAGTAGATGGCGAATATTGTTAAGATATCTTAAACAAACAAAAAGTTTTTCATACAAAAACCTAATTTTCGGCCGATCGTTTCTATGGCAGCTATATGAGATAGCGGGCCGATCCAGCCGGTTTCGACATACATATGTACTGGGTGCAACAGAAAGTGGAACGTGTGCAAAGTTTCATGACGATAGCTTTAAAACTGAGAGACTAGTTCGCACAGAAACAGACAGACGGACGGACTGATACTGATCAAGAATATATATACTTTATGGGGTTGGAGACGTCACCTTCTGTGCGTGACCCATTTCAAAGTAAATTTATAATACCCTCTGGTAGGGTATTAAAGCCAAATATTTGTGCTATTTAATCTAATATACCCCATTAACAAGATCTCAGAAGTCCCCCTCCTTTTCACAACTCACACTTTCGACCCTATCAAAAATATTGAAGCATTGTTACAATTTCATTCATCAATTTCGACAAGCCCCAAAATAAAATATCACAAGATAATTTTCAATTTTGCAATGAAATGTCAACAGCCCCCGTCTCCCCTCAACTCAACCAATAACCAGCCCCCTTCCCCCTCGTGGACCACTTCAGCATAATTCAAAATGCCAGCAAAACATATTCTTGAGGCCAGCAAATGGGGGGAACTCACAAACTTTGCGGACTGTGTGTGCAAAAGTATTTCAAGCGCAAATATCACACTTTGACATTGTCTGTGGGTCGGTCCCGGGTCGCTGGTCCCGGAGAACGCTTGGGGGTTGCGGTTGGGCCTGGCCTAGGCACAATTACCGAGCAATGTATTGCCAATAAACCTCGCGCCTCAAACCCACAACGCCCCCTTGTTTGGACGCAGCGCCGCGGGTGCAAAAACACTTTGTAATACATATTTAGCCAGGCAAGGTGAAGAGATGCGTAGAGCATGGACGTAAAGGAGGGCAGGGGAGGGGCTTGCGGGTATTAGGTTGGATCTGTGGCAACAACTCGCGTGTCAAAAGGCAAGCTCAAAATGGGGGTGACTGGGCGCCGGCTGCTTGGTGACGACTGTTGACTGTTGACTGTTGACTGGTGACTGGCGACTGGTGACGGGCGGCTGGTGGTTTGTGGGCGGTCGATGTGGGGGTGGGTGGGTATATTGGTTGGCTGGCTGGTTAGGCCATGTCTGTGGATGACATTTCGCAAACACCAAAGTACAACAAATTTCATTTGATCTGCGCGCTCGCCCACCAAAATTTCGTCACGCAAAGTGTGTAAATAAGTTCATTATATGTGCATACATCAAATTTGATTGAGCCCCCGCCCCTGGGCCAGGTGTGCCGCCAGTTGCAATTGGTAATTAAAATCGATGGCAATTTTGAAAAGGTAACAAGAATTTAATTCAATTGGTTTGCCAAACACAAATCAAATTTGGGAAAAATTAAAAATCCCAACTCGTGCCCTCAAGCGGACACAAAATTTGTACAATGCGTATCCTTTATTGTGTGCTTATGCACGACTGGCAAGGATAACTGTCTGTGCCCGGGCCTGGGCAAGACAAATGGGGGTGCAAATCGTTTACACACACACACACACACAGTACACTCATCACTGACCCAAACCCCGACTCGATGTGCCGACTCGAGCTGTAACGGATGCATTTAATTTATTATTAGAATTATTTATGACAAACGTCGACGTCGGGGGTTTGGGTTGATAAAAAAGCCGTTATTGTTAAGTTTATTAGAGCGAACCAGCAGCAGCAGCAGCAGTCCCACAAAAGGGGTGCCACAGTGGTTGGCATCGGCATTACACAGATGGTCACCAAGTCCACAATTGGAAAAGCCAAAATGTGACTGCGTGCCGATTGGAAGTTGTTTGTTCGAGTATTGCACGTAATTCCTGATGGATTAGTTTTCAGCGGGTGACAACAAATTATAAAAAGATTCATTTCATTTCAGATATATGCATTTCATTTAATGCAGTTCTTTATTAATTCGATTTGTTAACTTTCATATACAAATAATTTATTTAGCTGGTCAGATCCATCTTTAAGAATATCTTGTGCTTTTTTGATAATAAAAGGTATGGCATGATAATAAAGGGTATGGGCACGTTTACTACAACAATTCTTGTTTTTCGCCCTTCGTGGCTTAATCCTGGCAGGGATCCTGGCATGCGGTCACCGTCTTACTCCAGTGTACTTCTGATGATTAATCTTCCTTTTCTAATTGTTTTATAAGTTATTTACGGGTGAAATCGACTCTTCTGGGTTGACCAGTCAACTAAACTTCTCTGACCCTACTAGACTTATGCGTAATTATACACCTTAACTAACGTTCAAGGTCATCTGTGATGATGATAACATCTCTTACAGATGTATACTGCTCGGAGTTTTCTCTTTCTCGTTTAAACTCATATATTCTAAACTATTTAGCAAGTAGACAGTCTTAGGTTGTATTCGCTTATGTACTTCATTACTACGTCGCACGACTGCGACCCTCGGTCAGTTGGGCGGGAGGTGATATGCATCACATTGAATTGGGATTCGGAAAATGTATGGAAAATGGTTATCTACAATTTTTTTGTTTTATCGGCTGCACACTCCATTACAAAGTTCTTTTGCTATAAATTCATGTATGGCGTGTTTCACACTTTTCGGAAAATCCACCTCTTAAATTAATTTTCACGAGCGAAAAATTGATGAAAAAGTAATGTTCAGTAAGAATAAAAAGAGCTACTCCAACATCCGATTTGGCCAACGTTATCTTTTGTTTACAATCTGCCTAAAATCTTTTTGATATTTAAACTTAATTTATAAATTTTCCCGATACGTTTTTGAGTATAATTTAGGCAACTCGCTCCACTGTGGCAAACGCATAAAGTTTCAAAGTTTGAACGGGTCGACAGCAGAAAAATGAGAAGAAGAGAAAAATATGCAGATAGAAGTCAAATGGAACTGGCACAAAAATGATCAAAAACAGCAAAAACGCATAATTCATGCATCAGCAACATGGCAAGTCCCGATGGCAAAGGACACTTGAAATAAATTGCAGAGCCCAAGCAAACAGGACAACTGACCACAATCCGAGCACAATAACAACTAGGATAGTCACAGCAGCAACAACAACAACAACTGCAACAACAACAATACCAACAACAATAGCAACAACAACAACAACAACCACAACGGGTCAACGCACACACTTGAGCAGATAAAAGGATAACAATTGAGTAGATTTGAAATATTTTTGTAACTTGCCCGAAAAAACGAAACGAAACGAGACGAGACGAAAATTTGTTTTCAATTCGAAAGTGAAATATGTTTTGGTGACATTAAGCCGTCGGTATCAGGATTAGAGGCAGCCGCCAGCCAGGACAATGGCCTAGTCCTGCGCTTCGCTAGCCGCTTTATGTGCGGCACGTGCTCATCATTTGCCAGCCCGTTGCGATTTCTCGCTTACACTTTTTTTAAAATACCCTTGTAGAGGGTATTATAGTTTGGTCATGAAATGTGCCAGGCAACAAAGAAGACGTCTCTAATCACATATTCGGAAAACGGCTGGATCGATAGACTGTATCATATATATTGCTACTAGAATGATTAGACGAAAATTGTGCTCTTGTATGGACAACTTTTTTTTTTTTAATCAATCCTTCTCCTATATATGAACAAAATCGGACAAGAATATTATATAACTGCCATTGGAATGATTGGTCGAAAATTAATATTGAGAAAACTAGTTTCTTTTTCAAGATAACTCAACACAACTTGGCATTTGTTGCTGTTGAAGAATCGGTTGATACATAAGAAATTTGTGTTTTTTTTTTTAATATTCTGAAAGGAATTGGCGCTTATAAGTTTTATTATGTCCCTACCATATCAGTATAATCAATATCTATGTATATGATACCCCTATATCATAAAATTGCCACAGGAATAATTTCATTACTTTTAGTTTGAGCAAAGTTGGCATATTAGAGTTTTTCCAGGTTTTTTACATACATCCTTAAACTTTTTAGAGAGAAACGCTTGAAAAATATGTTTTAGTTGTGAAATTATATTTAGTTTAATCTAAAACCCACCTTTAATTTCTCTACTAGTATTTTATATATTCCCATAATAAGCAATTGATCGAAAATAAAGATTTTCATAGATTTTCATTCCATGCCCCACAAGAGTATTTAAACTTCGGTGTTGCAGGGATCACTTTTAATTCCTCTCTTTTTAATAAGTAGCAAATTTATTTTCAACATGTGAAAATGTTGTTATCCCTGCGCAGAGGGCGGAGGTTCGGAGAGCGGTTGCAGCACAGGACGTCAATCGCATGCGAGTAAAAATTTTTAATTTGTCATTTGTTGATGTGCTTGGATCCCTCTCCCTTCCTCCCTCCCTCTCTCTCGCTCTCTCTCTCTCTCTCTCTGAAGCTGGCATATGCCAGCATTTGAACTGCAAGGGATTAGCGTCGTCCTGATTGTCACCTTCAAATTGAACGTCACAATTGGAGAAGCAAGGATCAAGCAAGGAGCAAGTTTCTGTTCGGCTACAAACTCAAACCCAAACCCCAAGACATATTTATGCAAATTTTTCTCATTACGTTGTCGCCGGCTGCATTGTGTATTTGCTGCTTGTGTATTTGCTGTTGTTGCTGTCTTGTTTAATTCAAAGTTATTTTCCAAGTGAAATTTAATTAAATTAAATATTCAGCACACGCTTCAGCGAAGTGCGGCCTTTCGCCTCGCTGAACATGGCTAACACTTTGCCACCTTTTGCACCCGATTTTATTTTATTTTAATTAATACATATTTATGCACAAAAACCTTGCAATTTTTACACGTTTGTCGCCCAAATCAACCAATTTTTGCCAAGGCTCTAATTAAATTTTAATATTGATCAGCAGCAGCAAGAACAATATGGGAATTCCTTGAGAGAAAGTTATTCCAATAATTACTCAAATAAAAACTTTTTTCGCACACTCTTCTACTCTAGAGAAGAGAGGAAAAAAGTTTCGGAATTGAATATACTTTTAATCCGGGAATAAAGTTTTTTTTTTTCATTTTGACAAGATTTTGATAGAAATTAAAAAGAAATTCAAATTAAACGGACTTTTTTTTTGCAAATTGTTCCTCATAAAGTTAAGTCTTAAATCATATAAATGTTAGAAGCAAACTATATCTACAGCACAAATCAGACTTGAGATGTTCTCATGCATTAAAATCTGTGTAGTATTGAGAGATTGAAAATTGATAGAACATATACCATGATTCCGGGAGCTTCAGATGTCCAAGTATTTATTAACTTTGGCCTAACACTTGAAAGAAAAGTAACCAGCTCAGAGTCTGCTTCGAGTTAGCTTTGAATCCCTATATATAAAACTGTTCGTCCTGACTGACTGACTTATTGACTGACTGACTTATTGGCTGACTGTAGTTTGGGTTTTGCGAAAAATGTGAAACAATTTAGATGAGACATGTAATCCGAAAACTAAACGTGTGACAATTTTGTAAAATTTCGATATGAGCTTCGACAGAAGTATTAGCCACAATTCGAATATAGACATTGATTTAAGATTCCACAAATAGGTTTCCACAAATTTTTCAATTAAGTAAACACTTGTGTACCTGATACTGTTTGCTCGAGATATTTTCAAAATAAGAATTTCAAAAACGCGAAATAAATAAAACATAAAATAAATAAAACAACGCGCGATAAGTCTTTAAGTTTTGGATAGTACGGAACATGGAGAAAAGCTCATAGCTCACAAAGCTCATAGTTCATAGTTCAGCTGGAACTTGTACAAGTAAATATTCCTTTTGTAATTTGTTGAAAAATGAAGGCGAAGAACTTTCTTTATAAAATTTGCGGCTTTGCTTTATCAAGGAAAAACTTGAGCGCCTGTGAGCCACGATTAGAGCACCTACCAGAAGTGCCAGCTGCGGTGCGAAAGAAACCACAGAGCCACAAAAACGCAGGGTCAGAGGGTATAAGAGAGAGCGAGTGAGAGGGGGAGAGAGAAGGCGCCACAAAGCGTTTTTCAGTTTGCGCAGCAATTATGTTGCACAAAGAAAATTTTGGTTTATTTGGCATAAGGCAGATCTTTTCTTTTTTGAATACAAATTACAAAGCACACGCCGCTGCACACAAACAAACCAGGTAGTGGGGGGCGGTGGTAGGGGGCAGCCAGGTAAGAAGTCAGCCATTTTGTTTATGCGCAGCGCACAAAGGAAAGCAACAGCAGCAATTACAACAGCAACTACAATGAAAGCCGCCGTTAGTCAAGAGGCGACAAGAGGAAAAGCCCAAAGCGGCGTAGCCACAGGCTAAGGGGCTTATCGGGGCGGGGCGGGGCGGTGCGGTTACTGGAGGACTACCGTTCCTTTTTAGTGCAAAAATAATTGTGCTAAAATCGCAAAAGGTATTTTCTTTTTGCACCTACAGCTTCACAAAGGTAACACGCACACAATGCCCGCCAAGGCTTGAGGTGCTCAACTTCTGCTCTACGAAAATTTGCCTGCTTGCCACAAAATGCGGCACGCAATGTGTGTGGCATGTTTAAGCCTAAGAATTGCAATTTAATTGCAGTTAAATTGCAAACCATTTGCCAAAAATCAGCAGTATAAACACGCACATTATGGAGAAATCAAAAAAAAAAGAAAAAGGAACCCAAATAAAAGAAAGCAGGCAGAGAGAAGGGCACAACCTTTGACCTGAAGTGCTGGCTGACTGGCTAGCCGGCTGGCTGGCTGTTTCGCAGGCCGCTCGCTCGAGTGGAAGAAAAGGTTCGAGCAAATGTATCTAAAGGATACGCAAGTGCATCTGTTTGTGTATGTGTGATTGTGATTGTGATTGCGATTGTGGGAAGGTTGAGCAGGTTGCACTCGAAACGCTGCTTCAGATACGAGTTTATGTCTATCTCATTATTTGTTTGCCATTTCAGAGCTAACAACGCATGAGAATGTCCTGGGGCCGCAGTTAGTGCTAGACGAATAAACGCAAATAAATAAATAGTAAAAGTGCTCTATTAAGGAGTGTCCGACTAAGAGATACGCTGCATAGAGCACAACAACAAAGTTATTCAATAACTTCTGTGCCTATTTTTCAATTGACCAGACATTTTAAGGGCTTGAAGACGACATTAAATTTGTATGTACATGGAAAATCAAGTTTATATTCATACAAAATGAATCGTTATTTATTCATTTTTGGATAAATTATTGTAGTTATCGATGAAAAATTATGAAATTTCTTATACGTTTAAAATGCCAGAACGAAAACATTCCAACTAAAGTTGGTGTCCGAGCTAAAAGAAAGCAACGAAGCAATGCATCGATATTTATCGATTTCCTGTGAACCAAAGAATAAATTAAAGAAACGAGTTAAATTAGTTAGCGTATGACATGTAACCTCTGACATTTTACATAAACTACCGATCGAAACATATCGATTTTGAGTATGTTATGTGAGAGCATTAACATCATGTCTTGGAGCTATTAAAAAACAACGAGGCTTAAATTTTAAGGTAGTTACCAAAGATGGAGATTTAATTAAATGTGCATTTGGTAACCTGGAACTTGCAATCAAAATTGAAGCGTATTATCTCCCAGATAGATGGACAGACAGACTCTCCCAAGGGGCTTCTGTCATTGTTCAAGAATATATATGATTACTTATTAAATATATATGTCCATTACATGCATTTGCAAAGACAAGTATATACCCATTTACAACCATTTTCAATGCATGCAGGGTATCAAATAAAAATAAAAATGCATATCAAAATTGAAATGATAAACGCAGCGAGACAATTTGAAGATTCTCAATACGCTCAAGTGGCTATTATTGCCGGCCACAATTGTGTCTGTGGATCAGCGACATAAGTATCTATTAGCATTGAGTGGGCTAATTGCAGCAGGAACAACAGCCTACAGCCTATAGCCTGTAGTCTGCAGTCTGCAGTCTGCAGCTTTAATCTGAAACCCTTCCTTAAGCCAGCTGGCAGATGTGGGCCTGAGGGCAGCCGCTGTTCCTTGCCGCTGTCATCACCTTGGTTATTTAATTTGGTTATTGTATTCATTGACACAAAAGCCAGGCCTGCTGTGCGCGGCAATATGCGTGTATGTGTGTGTGTGTGTGTTTTAAATCGCCCTGCCAACTGCCAGGGGCCAACAGCACAAAAAACAATATGATCCCCACGAAAATACTTAGCCAAAGCTGTGCGCCAGCAATATGTTTTAGTCGAGTTTATGAATAAAATTACACCGGATTTGCAGGCACTGGCAGCAGGTCAAGAGGCGAGGCGAGGCGAGGGGTCAGGGGCATGCGGCAGGCAGGCACATATCAACGCCAGCGAAGGATAATAAGCGTATCCACTTAGTGGTTGCCAGGAGGAGAGTGCCAAAACACGCGGTCAAATGCGAGCAAACAATAGACATGGGTGTGGGAATGGGGGTGGGTGGGTAAAGGCTTGTGTGTGTGTGTGTGCTGGGTGTGCGCCAAAAATCCTTTGGCTGTAATCAAGCGTAAAATAGTACAATGAATATATCTACAATATATTTATAACAATGGCCAAAACTGGCAGCAACCAGGTCGCGGCATGGGCAAAGCTGCCGATTGTCAGTTGGCAAACAAAAGGATTTTCCAGCACACGTAGGTTAATGAGTTCTACGGATAACACAGAGACAGAGACAGTAAATGAGAGTAAGCTGCAGAAAGAGCGAGAGAGAGAGAGAGAGAGACAAAGAGAGAGAAGGAGATAGAGAGAGAGAGACGAGCTACGGCATGTATGTCTTGCCAACTGTCGGACCAATGCCAATGGTTCGGGTCGGTCGGGTGGCTCGGGTTGTGGGCCACACATTACGTACATGCAAAACAGATAAAAGTAACAAGAAGCAGGACAGGAAACAACAGGAATGCAACGAGTATGCGTGAGTTAACTGCCAACGAAGAGGGTTGACCAGAAAGTTGCAAATACATGTAAGGAACATAGTGATAGCAACAAATGCCGGACTTGGTCAAGATATCTTGAAAGAGAAAAAAGTTTTCGTTATATATTACATATAATGGAAACAGGCAGGCGGTCAGACGGATGCGGCTGTATCAACTGGGCTATGGATCTGATCAAGAATATATGGGATGTGAAATGTCTCCTCTTCTATGCGTTACAAATAGCGTGACATAGATATAAGATCCTGTACAAGAACTTCAAAAATTTATTCACTTAAAAAATAAAACTTGCAAAAAGATAAGCATGTCCTTTAGTTGGCTACTTCCGACAAGACATTCAGCCAGAGTCTCCACGTCTTTCCACTCGTTTCAAGTTTAAACTCGATGCGAATCATAAATCTTTAAGCGCGACGCAAAGTTGGTAAAATTTACAGGGACACGTTTGTGTCCTACTATTAGAAAGAGTTTTAAGCTTAATTAAAGTACTGTGAAAATGCTCGTAATCAAAAGTAAGCAAATGGTATATCCTTTCACCCATAAAGGTGCCAGAAGATTGTCTATAGAATATAAGAGAAATTTCGGTTGACTACATTTTGGTTGAGACATCTACGGCCCCATAAAGTATATATATTCTGCATTTATTAGTTAAACTATATGGCTTATACGGCTGACTCCTATCAATATCGCACTTCTTTATAAAGCAATATAGAAAGAATCGATTGAACAGTGAGTTTTTGGGTGAGTTTTTATGGTGAAATATTCTGTATTCCAAGGTATTTTCATTATTCTCACATATCTGCAAGCAAGAAAAAATGCCTAGTAGTACGAAGATTTTCCTACTACTCTTCTTTCTCATTTTATAATATTTTCTTGATGCAAGGATCACAATGTTTATTTGTTTTTAATGCTTAATTGTTTTTAAGTATTCCTTTTTGGGTCAGTGTACTTTCTAAATATTTAGCTAAAGTTTAAGCACAAATTGCTTAGTCAACCCACACGGAGCCAAAATGTCAATAAGTTGCAGACAGAATTTAGCTATCTCGCTCGGTGCCACGCCCAAAAGCAACAAACTGCTGCCCAAGTTTTGTGTCTTGTCTCTCCGGCTGTGCACTTGACATTGCGCATACGCCGTGTGGGTGGACGGGTGTGAGTGCATATATGTGTGCGTGTGTGTGTGTGTGCGTGTGTGTTGGCGACCAGCAGTAATTGTTGCCTTTGTTTATAGAGAGATCTATAGCTGAAGATAGCAGCTAGATGCACAGATAAGGTGTATTTGAATAAAGACTTTATTAACTCTTTTCGAGCGTTAAGCGCTTTGATCTTCAAGACTTCAAGATGCCCGCTTGACCTCATGCTAATTGCCGAGCGCTAATGAGCTGTGGCTGCCAACTGCCATTCGCGGCAACTAAGCGCAATTAATTAACAGGACCCACATTCTGCGGCCCAATGAGAATAGAAAAAATTATATAAAATGTAGGCACTTCAGAGGGCCAAGCAGAGTTGGAGCGAGAGTCCGGACGAGCGAGAGTTGGCCAAAGAAATGCAGCTTAATGCTAAATTAATTCCAATTACCACGTTGCCCGCTGCAGTCAGCAGCCAGCAACCAGCAGCCCGACAAGTGGACACTCGAGCCAAGCCAAGCCACCCAAAGCCCACCCAAACGCCAGCCAAGCCGCACCCGAACCAACCGCACCACAGACCTTAGTAATTTAGCCACGCTAATGCGCGGACTGTGGTCAACAAAAGCCGCCGCACGCGCCGCCATACTGCCCACCGCCCAACCGCACCACCCTACACTGGAGGGTGCTGGTGCGAGTCCTGTTCCAACTTCTGCGGCCTTTTGTGCAATGTTTTAATGTGAATTATTTGATATACTCATTTATTTCTTTATTTCTTTATTTTTAATATTTTTGTTATGGGCCGCAGTTGTTTGGCTTTGTGCCTGTTCGAAAGATTCGCTAATTAATAATTAATTAAGCTTACAAATTGCCATGAACACAAGGGGCTGTGAAGGCGGCCATCGATTCGAGTGGAAACATAAGAATGTGCTGGTCAAGATACCCTCTAACCACAAACCGGAGCTCAAATTTGAAATCTTTTTAGCCAGCACTAACTTAGAGGTTTAATTAAATAAAAGAGGTCTTTGAAAAGGATATTTATCGATATTACGATACGACTTTTATCGATTTATGGGAAAATTCATCGAATGTCCAAAAAAAAACTTGATCAAACCTAATCAAAATAAAAGGGTAAACATCGACTTTTATCGTTTTGCACCTGCAAAATCTTCAACAAATGAGTGCAATCGATATTTATCGATTTGGGTTAAGATAATGCAAGCTGTGAACATTTTTACCAAACCATCTAATAACTACGTACTCCCAGCCAACCAAACTATATATACCCCAGAAATATATGTAGTCAAAATGGGGACTATAAAAATCTATCTTAATCGATTTGAGGTAACCATAAAAAAGTGTTGTAAAAACGTAAAACAAGCTGAATAGATGCATGGCAAATGTGAACGACTTTCCAAATTTGAGCTCTCTAGCTTTTATAATCTCTGAGTTCAAATAGTTAGGCAGATGGACAGAAAGAACTATGTGTGCCCAGTTATTGAAGCTGATCAAAGACATGCCTAATAGACTCTGAGATAAGTACTTATGATTTTCTTACACGCATTTGCACAACTTTATTATACTCTACTTATACTTTTTATTTTAAGGAGTATAGGGCATTAAAACGAAAAAGAAACGAACTTTCGACTTTGGAAAGTATTCCAATTTTCTAGCATTTTGCAGCACTTCTTTTGCTGCCAGTTGCTGTGTGCAAAAGTTTTTCAAACTTTGCCGGGAGCAAAACTTTTGGCACAATGTGTCGTCGTTGCTCTACTCTGGCCACGCCCACTTGTAAAGGGACCGGGAGAGGGGGAGGGGGGGGGGGCACTGAGAGCGGTTACGGAAAAAGTTTTTACTGTCGCATTTGTTGGCAGCGCAACTTGGCGCACTAAAATGCAGACACACGCGCCGCTGCACACGAACATGGCCGAGTGGAGCGAGATCCTGGCAAAGATTTCCCGCTGCTTTAAACAAAATAAAATAAAAAATTAAAAAGCCGCACGTGTGCTCCAGGCAACCGCCCAACCACCCAACCACCCAACCAGCAGCCGGCACTTGGCTCCATTCAAAATAGAGCTGACCTTACGGCTGGCCCCTGGCCAAAACATGTGCAAGAATTCAAGTGGATGCCGTAAATTGTGAAATTTTGTATACTGTAAACTGTGTATTTTGTGAATATGCTGAAAAACTGAGTAAAACTGAAAAGCGCAAAACATTTTTTATTTAATTGCTGTGTGTGTATGTATGTGTGTGGGTGTGAGCGTGTGTGTGTGCGTTTGCGTGTTTTATTCAAGTCGAAAAGTGGTTCCATGCACCCGTTGGCCACCCAATTGAGTTTCAAAGTTGCAATTAGAGCAGCTTCAATGGGCGACAGCCACTGACCCATTGGGGCGTGGCTCTGACAGGGGGGGTGGCCATACAATGGAAACAGTTCAGACTGGACCCACGTCGCCCCCTTCAGCCTCCTGAAAACAGAAACAATGCGCATCAAAAGAAACAACTCGCAGACCATTTAACTCCAAAGCGAACATTTTATAGCGCAATCAAATGCAAAGTGAGTGAAATTATAAAATAACAGAGAGAGATGGGTAATATGAGAGAGAAAAGGAAAACGAGAAAGGGGATGGGGGGGGATGGGAGACAGATATGGAGCGAGAGAGGGACAGTATAATGCTGAATTTCAGTTAGAAGAATTTATATAAACATTAATTAAGGCTCCAAAAAAGTTAAACCTGAACATGTTCGAAACTGAAAGAGATGTTTAAACAAAAGAAAGCGAGAAAGAAACCGGGAAATGCTAAAATTGGATTTAAAACAAACGAGAAAGAAGGGCTATCTTAGGCACGCCGAAAATTTAATACACTCGCAGACCCAACCTTTTTATAATGCTCAAAGTGCTTTACCCGTATCTAAGAGGCAGAGGGAAATTAGTTAAAGCCGAGTTTGTTAAAGACATATTGATAAACAAAAAAGCTTTTTATACGAGAACCTAGTTTTCGACCGATCGTTCCTATGACAGCTTTATGATATAGTAGTCCGATGTAAATAAGATTTTGCAAAAATGAAGAAAGCATAGTTAAATCTCTAAATGCCGTGTTTAATCAAAATATCTTGAATGGCAAATAAGTTTTCCATACAACTACTTAATTTTCGACCGATCGTTCCTATGGCAGCAATATAATATAGTGGTCCGATCCAGCTGGTTCCAACATATGTTTTGCTTGCAATACAAAGAAGGACTTCTGCAAAGTTTCATAAAGATAGCTTAAAAACTGAGAGACTAGTTCGCATAGAAACAAACCGACGAATCAGACGGACATGGCTATATCGACTGTTGATGCTGATCAAGAATATATAACCTTAGGGTCGAAGATGTCTCCCTCTATGCGTTACATATTTCCTGACAAAATTATAATACTCTCTGCAAGAGAGAATAGCCTAAAGTAGAGCTTAAGTGCGGAGCTCTATTAGAATACAGGACGACATCTATATTAAAATGCCAGTTCAAATCCAACAGAGAGATTAGATAACAAAAGAAAAGAGCCCAGAGAGAAATTAGAAAGCTAAAGAGAGATAAAGGAAGAAAATGCAAATGAGAGAGTAGAGAGAGAGAGAGAGAGAGAGAGAGAGAGAGAGAGAGAGAGAGAGAGAAAGACAGTGAACTGTATAAAATATGTTTGGTGCAATATTACAATCCAGGCTGAAAAATTGACAAGGCGAACTGGTTCATTTCAAAAGCGAGGCTGGAGAGGCACTGCAGTTGGGATCTGTATCTATATCAAGGCTTAACTGCTTAAAATGAAATCCGTTTGCACCCGAGAGAGATTTTAGAAAAAACAGAGCGGACAGCAGAAATTATGAGAGATGCAGTATTGGAACATGGCTAAAACCAAAACGATTTCTTGCCACAATTTTCCTAGGTTGGATTTATGTGGAAATCCAGATAGACGAAACGAAACTAGAAGCGAGGCATTTGTACGAACCTTGAACAGAACCATCAATATATTATTTTGGGCTTGCAGCGGCTTGTTTGTTAGAATGGAAAACACGATAGCCATATAAGTTCCTTTAATACTGAACTATACTCTCCCATATAATCAAGTAATCCTCTTAATCAAACCTGAAATAGGTATCGCTCCTTGTTCTACTTCTTCTAGTTCTTTGAACAATGTCAAAAGTTAAAACAATTCGTTGAGTTTTACGAAAAGACGAAGCCAACCCAAAAACCAAAGCTAAGAACTCGTAATGCCCAAATGCAAATGAAAAACTCAAATTGAATTCAGTTTTGCCTTTGACTATTATGTGCACGCCTAACCCCCTCCCTCCGAGCGATCCACGAAAAGTGTCAAGTGTTTATCGATGGGAAGCAGGCGCTCAATGGAAACGCCAGCAGGAACGCGGGTGAGAAGATGACTGTGGATGTGGTTGACGACAACGTCGATGATTTCTTTACACGACATTTAATTGAGAAATAATTGAATAGGTCGTGTGAAGTGTTTGTTTGGCGTTTTGCGGGTCTTACGTAGCGCCCGGTTCGGTAAGCCCGTCGCAATGAAATTAGCTTTGTCAAACGCGGCTGACATATGCACGGGTTGAGGTTGAATGGCGCGGAAAGATCTATTGCAGCGTGAAAACGACACAGCGAGTTGTTAATGAAGTAGTCACAGTCAACGGAGAAAGTCACCTATGCACTTCTCCTCCTCCTTCTACAACGCCCTACAACCCAGCTCAGCGCATAAAAAGAAATCCATGTGCGGCAGTCAAAGGCCAAAGAAACAAGTAGGAGTGCTTCAGTCGGGAGTGCACGACTAGGAAATACCCTGAGCTGCCGATTAAATTATTCTAACTATTTTCAACACATGCAACACTTACGTACACGGCTGAGCTTATATTCTCTCCCTTGATTAACTTCGGTAGGTACAGTCCAATCTTTATGAAATTGCAGGGTTTTAATATGGCATATAAAAGCTTAAACATACCAAATCGCAGGGCTCTACTTAACAAAATGGCATTTTGACTATAATAGAAGCTGAATACCTGATCGGTTATCCAGCAGCTATAAGCCTTGAGCTATGCCTTAACAAAACAAATCTTCAAATCGTTGCTTATCGTTATTATCGAACAAATATGATAAGCTCGTAAACTGCGTAATGTCTCTAGCAAATATAGTTCCCGATATAACGCATATAATATAAAATAACTTTATCGATACTTTTTACAACTTTTTGTCAAAGATTCTTTTCTATGCCTATTAAACACTGATGCCCAAAAACAATATACCCTCTTCAATTCCTAATTTATCAGAGGGCACAGGGTATAAAAAAGAAGTAGGAATTCACGTCTGATTGCAATGCACTCGGCACTTGGCTTAAACCACGAATTGCGCAATCAGCCGCAAGCTTATAATTGCAGTTGCAATTTAGACTACTTATTGTAATTGGTGGAAATGGTAAAGGGGTATGAGGGAGAAAGGGGAGGGCTTGGATATGGAAACGTTTAGGAAAAGCAAAAATATTTAGATATTTGCAACAGAAAGATGGTGTCACTGTTAAGGGTGAACAGAGAAAAAGGATAAGCAGATGGTTCAGAATTAGGTAGAGCAGAAATTTTCAGATTCTTCGTTGTCGTAAGACTTACAATTGAGCTCTAAGCTTAGTTGAAAACTCTATTAAATACAGCTTCGGGCTGGTCATTAAAAAGCTCAGGCAAATAAACTTTGTACGCGACTTAATTCAGCTGCATCAAAACAAAATAAACGAATTAAATAAATAAAACTTTGTCAACAAAAACAATCACAAGCAAGTAGAAAAGACTACGACTCCCGCACAGCCCGGCTTAAACAAGAGTACTCTAGCCGAAAGTACCTGACTAGGAGGTACCCTATAGACAGCACAGAGCTGCTATAGCAGATATTTTTAAAAAACTTCCATACATATATGAAAAGTAATAAAAACGCTTATGTATAAGCAAATCTGAGCATGTGCTTCATCTTTCGTCAGCCCCGTGCTCTGAGAAATGTTTGCTTGATTAACTCCAGTAATAAATATCCGATCTTGATGAAAGAGCATCGTCCATATCTTACTCTCTATCTTTAATGATCTCAAAAATACGATCTGAAAACCTAAACGAAAAAGCAATTATTATCAATATCGTGGTAACAAACTAGGGTATGCGAATGATTTGAAACTAACCCTATACGTGCGAACCCGAAGTTGACCTATGGGCTTAATTACAAGCCCCTAGCTCCTATAGTCTCTGAGAAATAGGCATTCAAACTGACTGCCAGACAAGTCCTGACCTGTTACATACACTTCCACAAAACTAATATGCCCTTTCTTTAAGTATCTTCAATAGGATCAGGGTATAAAGAGTGCTATTTGCCCGAGCTGGGCTTGGATCTGGGCCTGTCCCATTACGTGCGAGGGACAGCAATTAGAATCATGTCGAGTCGAATTCCACGAATTCTAGGTTAATGTCAATGCCAAAGCATTAATCGGAACTGGTTTTGCCGAGAACGGGCTTATTTTATATAAATATAAGAGATGCGTGTCGGCGCACATTGTGCTCCATTTTCCAAGCGGATGACAGTGAATGATGATGAAACAGTTGAAGTTGCGTTTGCTGTGCTGCCTGCTAATCGGAGTTTTGTGGACTGTCAAGGCAGACGGCACGCCCAATTGGCAGCTGCCCACAGCGGAGGCAGTGCAGCACAGTCTGCAAAGCTGCCAGGCGCAAGCAGCTGGCGAGGCGGCAAACACGCTGAGATGTCTGACAAAGCAGCTGGGTCTATGGACGGACGACGACGGTTTCAAGGCGGAACGTATAGCCCACATGTTTGCGGAGCACCTCCAGATGGAGGAGCTAATCGTGGTCATCGACTACTGCAACAATAGAGAGCAACGCAAGGATCAGCCGGCACAGTGGGCATATGCGGCCTACAAGTGTGCGACAGCTGGCAGATTTGGCCAGTGGGTCGAGGAATACATGAATAATATCAAATAATAAAAAAGTTGATTTTATTCAGTGTGCACGAATTTATTTTGAATATTTTTCCAAGCGTCTGGTTAGACTGGACGCTCAGGCCTTGACGCTGTGCTGGACCAGCTGCAGATTGGAGCGCATGAAGCACATGCCGCCGCGATAAGCCCAGGTGCAGGCATCGCTACCCTGCGTATTGCTGTCCGCACAAGCCACAATCTTGTGATGCGTCTCATCCGTATGATCCACATGAGCACCGCCCGACAGCTGCTCATGGATCTTGTGCACATCGAAGCCATGGGTGGCATCAAAGAAACCAAACTGCTCGAAGATGCACTTCAAGTAGCAGCGACTCTTCTCCTCGTCCGCAAATTCCCATTTTTTGTACTTGGCCACATCCTCTTCGGTGGCGTGCACCTGTTCGGAGCACAAATGCCGATATTTGACCAGATCCTCATGCGTCTTTACCACATAGCCAGTGACATGATGAGCATGATCATGGTCATGGTCTTCATGGCCATCATGATGATGATGCTCATGCTCATTGGCCAGGGCCAAAGTCAAGCTCAGCAACAGTATGAAAAATTTCATGTTTGAATTTAGGTAGACGGATTGCAACTGCAATTTTTTGCTGTGCTTGCATTTGTTTTTATAGCTAACTGGGCTCGGGCAATCACCTTCTAAGGTCGCCGGCAGCAAATGTGATTGACTGGCTGCATTGATTGTCTTATCGATGGGCTAAAGGTGCTAAAAAGTAATTGTCAAGGTTCAAAGTGACCAAAAACACACCTGATAATGACACATACAGACATCTCTATTCCGGTCTGGCAATAAATTTATATTAAATACTAATTATATTTTCATTGTTAATATTTTAATCATATAGAATATATTATTCATTCTAGTTAGATCTATGATGATCAGATTCCAGTTAAGCTAATAAGGCAAGCTGTGATGCCATCTGTTAGTAAATTCATGTTAGCGCCATCTAGCGATATATTTATTCTAATTAGATTTAGTACAATACCATTAAAATGAACTGAAAATACCAGCTATAGCACCATCTGTTAGAATTGCTTTGTTGGCGCCCTCTAACAATAAAGCTAGCGGCGTCTGGCAGTAATATGGTGTATGCGCCTTCTAGCGATAGAGCTAGTCTAACACGACGCCATCTGTAATTTAATGTTGGCGTCTTTTTAGCGACATACTTATATTAGTCTAATAAGAATGCAGCTGATAATATTCAAAATAAACAAAAAACACAATTTGTGGCGACATCTATTAATAATATAGTAGAGTTTTTAAGTTTAAAATTAAACTGAAAGAGGAACTTTTAACGCCATCTGTCAGTAATATGTTAGCGCTACCTAGCGACAGAGCAGTGTAATGTTTTGGCAAGCGCCGCAAAGCTGCTTGATTTGCACGTTCAAAATTTCAAGCTTAAGAAAACTCTTTTAAATTTGAACACAGTGAAAGCTCCCTTATGCGAACATCCACGGTTCCAGTTGTTTGTCTAGTCCCCCCAAGAGAGATTTGCGCATTAAAAATACAAAGTCGAAAAATTATGAAGAAAAGACAAAATGATAATTTTTCTAATTCTTTTACATAAAGCAATAAAGTAAAAGTAAACCCCACACTCGGTCAAAAATGTTGATAAATTTCTAGGACTTTGACGATTTATGTTAATTAACAGCTTTTGCAGTTTGCAGCAACAGCTTCTTTCTCAGTAGAAAGCAATGCAGACATAATTTGTAGTATTTATTTGACTGGTCGAGAGCTCATGACACCTGGCTCACAAAGCAACAATAACAACTACTTCAACAATAACAACAACATCATCTAATGAACTGTTACCTGCCAGATCAGGCTGCCACGAAAAGTTCAAAGACTCATTATGCCAATCAAACGGACGGCAAACGTAAAAAGGGAAAGCGAAAGTTCATGCAATAAAGAAAACGCAACAGGAGGCAAGCAGCAACTAAAACAACAACAAC
Organism: Drosophila kanekoi; assembly: GCA_037075305.1. Taxonomy (NCBI): domain Eukaryota; kingdom Metazoa; phylum Arthropoda; class Insecta; order Diptera; family Drosophilidae; genus Drosophila; species Drosophila kanekoi. The sequence goes on from JBAMCE010000278.1 coordinate 460,590, forward strand.
AACTGCAACACACAACGAACAACAATAAATTAACAGCAAACAAGAAATCTACAAATTGTTGATTGACCCCAAGAGCTGTCGGCATCTCCAGTCGCGTGTGTGTCTGTGTGTGCGTGGGTGGGTGGGATATACGCGCAGCTGACAGACCGACACTTATCACCTTTGCCAGTGAACGTGACTACCACAATGCCAGCCACCTAGAAGAAATGATAGACTAAATGACACCCTATAATAGAAAACATAATGATAAGTCCATAACTATATACATATATACGAGTAAATAAAGTTACTTAAACAGTTCAAAATTGATGAGCATGCATAGTTTCAACAAACACGTGATCCAAAACAGCACACCCTTCTTTGTAGCACGCACAGCTGCAGGGTATATTAATAATGCCAGCAAAGAGCAGTTCGGGCGAAGTTGTGGGGGCAATTTAATAGCTGTTTTTGGTACAAAGTGTGAGGCGTGCGGTAACTAGTAAACAACAAAGGCAACAACAGCAGCAACAGCAACAACAACAACAACAACAACAAAGTCAACAAAGCAAACAAATGTCAGTTCTTAGCCATTGTAATGATGAAAGTGAAACTATTTTTGTTAAGCTCATTTGTTATGGGCTAGAATAGGGGGCGTGACCTATCCGAGAGCCGATCAATAGCTTGTCCAGACCAGTCTCTCGCACTCATTATTCTAGACTTTCGCTCAGTTAACTGCATCCAATTGATTGCGATGCCAAAGCAATTAAATCAAAGCTAATGAAAAGGCAACAAAAGGCAGCAGAGAGCGTGCGCAGAGGAGCGCACAACCAACTTTTAATACCCTACTAAATCAGAGATACAAAAATAAATCACTTTAATGAGCGTGCATATTGATTTAACAAAAAGTAAGTTCGAGAGGAAAGGAAAAACTGTGAAGAATACGATACATGGGTAATAGAAATAAATTGAAAATATAATTTATAAAATCTGCATAATAAATTGGTAAATTCACGAACCTTTCGGAAATGGCTGGGAATGAAGAGAATATATTTATATAATTTAATTTAAAATAACTGAAATTTTAATAAAATTTAAAAAAAGTAACATTCCTTTATGTATATTATATTATTAAAATGATAAAATTGGTAACTAAAATCGCGCAATTCTCTCCTTATGAATATCATGTTGATTTTTTTCATCGAATACTCATTAATAGGAACTACAGTTGATACATTCAATTAATTTATGCTGAGCCTGATTTTATTGTTACTCATATAATATTCATGTCAAAATAATAAAATGTATATAAGGAGAGGATATATGGAAAACTATAATATTGAAGCCAGCGACCTATTTGAAAACAAGAATCCCCTCCGTACGAGTCTTACACAGAAGAGAAAAGAGAATTTCGAATAATTTTCTTTACGATATGCAGCTTAAGGATACTTCCTGCTGTGCATGGTAAGCCGCATAAGTGAACTGTCATAACCCAAAGCTGGATGCCCGTAACTAGGCCAAATTCGCAAGAAGCAAGAAGAAGTTCCTGCAGCGAGCCGCCGTATAGCGCCCATTTGCGCCAGCGGCAGCGACTGCGCAGCAGCATTTGACGTCGGCGTCGCTGCCGCCGTTGAAGGTATAAAAGGTAGGAGACCGCCCAGTGCTCGCTCAAAATCCAATAAGAAACGCGCGTGCGCAGCCGCCGTCAGTTGTTGTTGTGCGACTCGTGTGATCCCATGCTAAAGAGCTGAGCCCCGTTATAGTCCGTGGTGTCCGTGGCAAAACGTTGCATTTAGTTTTTGCATATGCAATTTATTGCAATATAATTTATAGCAACTTGTTTTTCTCAAAGTCACAACGTGCGTCGTCGCGTCGGCAGCACAAATTGCGCATTTTAAAAGTTAAAATAAATAAAAAGTAAAAAGCAACTGACAAGAAAAAAACAAAAACCAAAACAAAAACAAAAAGAAAAACCCGAGTGCACTTGACGATTAATGTGTTAACTTTTTGGACATTTCTTGAAGCTTCCTGCAAGGCGAATAAGCCCAGAACACAACTTTTGCATACCAAAAAGGCAAAAGTCAGAGACAATGCACAACTTAAAGGTAAATGTTGACTGATTCGATTATACGCATGGGGCATACGTACTCCCATATTTGTTATAGATTCCACGCTCCCCATGATTTTAGTTGTTTTTCTTTTTGTATATTATTTTGTGGCTTGAACACTTTCACTTTTGGTGCCAGGTTTAAGGTTACATTAGTGTCCATTTTATTGCCTTTGAACTGGTCTCCGATCTTTCAGCCATGACTCTGAGTGTGTGGCAGCTGTGGCCAACTCTGGGGGCTGACTCAGCGTCTAACATGCAAAACTGGCAATGCAAGCTAGTTAAAAATAAGCGAATGAGAGCGCATATGTGGACCAACCACAAATTTTAAATCATTCATAAGTCAAAAGCATAAACAAAACCATCAGAACACAAAGAACACCCAATTACTCAGCGTAATTCATTAGTATATGTATTTAAATCTACCGTCTACAGTTTAAGCCAAAACAATAAAACCACCTGCAAAGCAATAAATTATTTCTGAGACACAAAGTAAATCTACCACGACTTGAGCTACTATATCTAAATTCTCGTATGTAATTAAATAAGTACTATGTTCCGGTAAGACAATCTTATGCTCTTATGCTCTCCAGCTCTGATCTATCTTATGCTCTCCAGTTCTGGTCACTTGCGAACCAAGTTATTCAGGCAACTCAAAGTCGAGGTTTGGGATTACAGGCCAGTACCTGGGAGTTAGTGTCATTTCAAAGTAAGATTAGTACAAATCCTAAGCATTTAAGACCCTTGAGATCTAATCAACATGATAAACACCTTACACAATAACTAATTGTGTCTTTAAGTGTTTGAGTTGAATAGGTTAAACTTTCCAAGAAACTTGTCAAAAAGACGGGATATAAAACAATAATATCCTATTAGCTAACAAGCGCTTGTACTATTTTTTCTAAGGAAAATAGTTAAAAAATCCACAAGATTAAAATTTTCTTTGCCCTACACTCAAAAGAGTTTTTTTTTATTTTAAAACCCACCTTAAAAATAAACCCTTTCTTAATTTCTTGTAGTAAATAAATGATCTAGCTTTAAAGTTTCTAGGAGTAGAATTTTTTTAATGCTCATTAGACCTTTGGGAGTTTTCCTTGTTTGGTCTGATCAAGGACTCATCTAAAATAAAAGCGACTTTTTCATTAAATAACTCACTTATAATAAGAAAGAACAACATTAAATCAACCGACTTGTCCACATCGCTTTATCATACCAATTTGGAGAAGAGTTCAAAAAAAGGCCAGACTTTATTATAGATCAAAGATCAGCATAGTTTAGCAGCATTTCTACTTTGTAGAGTTTCTCAGTTTTCCCAATGCTCACTTTAGCACACCCACATCATAAAAAGCCGATAATCAGCTATTGGAGTCTAAGCCTTTAAGCCTAACACACAGCCAGGGCCAAGAGCGTGTGATCTTCAAAGACGAACCGCAGCAACTTGTGCAGCAGCTAACGCTCACGTTGTTGTCTGTGCTGTTGTCTATGCTGTTGTTGTTTTTGTTTGAAAACAAGCTACAAAACTCTGACTTTTGGCACTTAGCATGGCCCAATTACGAGCATTGAAGTGCACTTACTTACTTCATCATGATGATCATGATAATGACGGCGATCATCATTATGATCAGCTCATGATCGGCACGAGCTGTGCAATTGTTGCTTTGCGCCGTCGTTTGTTGATTCAATTTCAAACAATTGGATTCCATTTCATAGCCGCTTGAAAAGCTAAAAAGGAAAAGCGTTGGAAATTGCTCTCTGATCTTTCAATTGCTACGTTTTTGGAAAGCACCCATACATATACACAGATACAATTCTTCTGCGCAGATCCAGATAATGCCCGGCGAGCAATCACGAGCTGCTGCGTGGGTGGAGAATGTGTTTTGTTGCCCATGGCCATAGCCAAAGGAAAGTCAAAGTGAAATGCTTGGAAAGCAAAGCCAATTACCAGCTTCAACTTCAAAAGTGGGGGAAGCCCAGCATAAATGTCTTTGGGTAATCTGAGCGCAGCCGGCGCGGATTACAATTCAGAGTGCGGGGCGTGTGAGGCATGTTGGGCGTGCAAATGCAAAGATCAAGATCAACGGAAACTCGGTCACAGATCACACTCTCAGTGTGGTGTGTGTGTTTGTGTATTCGTCACTTACAACTTCATGGGCTGGCGCATTTCCATGCCAAGTGGTCAACTCGTTTAACCGGACCTATGACAAAGCTGCCTAAGGAAAGGCTCAAAATTCCAATGCTCTAGCCCATGTCGATCGCTCGCTGGCCGTCCGGTTTGATCGGCTTCCATAGTAATCCAATTAAAGGAACAATCTACATTTCAATTCAAAACTAATGAACTGTAGTTAATTCACAACAATGGCTAACACACATGTCTATGGATTGTTGTTGTTGTTGCTGTTCGAGCACGTTTTGAATGCAATACTTGCTAAGAGATCGAAGCGAATCGATCTCCCAATCGAAACTCTGCTCTGGCATTTGAAAGTCATGTGCGCTGACGTCGAACTTGTAGTCTTCCACATAGCTTCGGCTTCCTTGTCCGTAGTTCCCAAACTTCCGTCACAGATTTTCGGCCAACACACAGCCCAATTGTTGACCAATGTAAACAATTCTTTGATTGATGATCGCCATGGCAATCAATTAAACAGCGTTAAATGGTCTTGGTGACAAATCATGGACTCTCTATTGATGCATATATAAGCCAACTCTCCTATTCCATTTTTAGTCCAGTCTGCCACTGCTGCTGTTGCTTTTGGCTTTGTCGCTGTGCATAAGCTCCTGCCATGCTGGCCGACGTTTGCGCAAGAAGCCGAAGGTCTACAATGCACTCATCACCACGGACGACAATTTAACCTCGAGTCGCGCCTATCCCGTCATTCAACCCACAATACACGAGCCAGGCTATGCGCCATTTGGACCCTATAACCCATTTGGTTTCTACAGTCCGCCGCTGGTAAGATTCGGACAGCCACTGGTGCCAGGTCTGCCGCCCAATGAGCGGGTGAGTTCCATGATATCTGGCCACAGCTATAAATATTTATTATTGTTTACTCCACCCAGTTGCCATATCCATTGCCCACAGCGCCGCAATATCCGCCCGTCTATACATCTTTTAATCCCAACCAGCCCAGCATTGAGCCGGCGGAACAGCAACCACAGCTGCAACCACAACCTGAACTGGCGCCGCAAGCTCCAGCCCAGCAAGATGAGACAGAGCCCAAGGAGCTTAAGACCAAGGAGCAGCTGCCGCTGCCACTCAACGAACGGGGACTGCCGCCTGTTTTGATACCACTTTCATCTCAACTTAATGGCCAACCCATGCATCTGCCGCCCTATCCATATCACCAATACCCGCTAATCTATGATCAGGCGGGCTATGTTCAACAGCGCGAGAACTTTTTGCCGCCCTACGATTACTATCCCAACCAGGGCTATCCAACGCGCAGTCCTCCTGCCGCTGCGCCGCCAATGCAACCGGCAGAGCCGGAGGTGCAGGCTTTGCCTCTGGATGGCCTCGATGCCACGCCCAGTTTTGATGACATCAAAAATGGTTCGGAGAACAAGAATAGCGATGTGCCCGATGTACCGCCGCCACCAATACCTTCCGGTCCAAAGCGCCCTAGACCAAAGGATAATTGAGGCGTGTTTTCGCGCCGGCCCCTAAAAAATATACGCGTATTTATTACCATTTTCTTTAAGCATTTCGATTTGATGTATTTGTACGTTGTCGTTTAATAATATAATTTAATAAGCTTAGTAATTGTTCATCAAAGATAATAAATAAATTAATAAAAATAAATGTCCGCGGTGAATGAACTTGGACCATTGGGAAATGGCATAGCCGAGCTGTGGACTGCTTTCTCTGAGCTAGACCCCCGGGATTTTGATTATCTGAACAATGTGGGCCTATAAATGCAGCGCTAACAGCAGGCTATGGCACAGTTTGCAGCGAGAATCTTTGCAAAATGAAGCTGACGTTTCTCTTGCTCTTGTGCTGTTGCCTTTTCAGTTTGGGTAAGTCGACTATCTTCAATTTGATGGTTCTTAAAGAATCGTTTTTCCAATAGCCTATGGCACTGATATTGTCGCCACCAAGCCGCCATTTGTGCGTAGTCGTTATAGTCTACGATGGCGTAAGACAACCACTGCCATTCCAGAGACTACAACGGGTCGTGCAGTAGAGCTTGTTACCTCAACGGAACATCCCAAGGTGGGCACCTCAACGGCCAGTCCCGATTATGATTACTATGGCAATGGCGAAGCTGAGAACCTGGTGCACAAATAGCCTGCACTATCCGATTAAAAAATCAAGCATTTTTTTCATTTAAACAATATTGTATTATGTCCGAATAACAAAATAAACTAAAAATATTCAAATTCAAATTTAAATATCTTTCTTATTTTCAAGTAACTGCCACTTATAAAAGAAGAAGCAGTTAACAGCGCTCGTTAACTGACATGAAAATATTTACGTTAAGCTGGATACGTAGCTTACGGGTTTTGCTTAGCAAACAACACAAAAATATATCAAATTTTTCACTGACAGTGTGCCCACATTTAATTTAATTTACGTTTTCTTTTTATACTTATCAGCTGTAAGCGTTTTAAAATTCTTAAGGTCACACTGCTATCAGCTGTGCTCTTTCATTTCTAGCAAAATTGTAAGCGCTCAACCGTAGTCGTGAGCAGCGTACCCTTCCGTTGGCCTAACAGAATACAATTGGCAAACCTGTTATTTAGAATGTTATTAACAAATAAATGTGCACACAATATGCGGGGCTTACAAAATCTTGCAAGTCTGGTAAATAAGCGAAACAACTCTTGCTGGCTAACGACTGCAACAACAAAAAAATTAAGCGCGAGCCATTGGAGGGAAGGGGACCAACGATTGTGTCGGTGAGTACAAGCTGCGATTTATGCCAAGATTTGAGAAACTTTGATTGTGCGCAGCAGCAGCAGCAGCAACAGATATGAGAGTTCAGTTCTGTACACGACAGCAACGAGAGAAGCAGCATCAGCGGCAGCAACTGGTGTTGGCCATTCGAGATTTTTCAGCAAACAACAACCACTCAAAGCAACCGCAAGTGCAAAAAAACCCAAAATGGTGGTAAGTGTATATCTGGTTCAATTCAAGCCAATTACCAAATACTGTACCAGCCCAATTCTAATAAGCAATATCGGGGCTTAAACACGCTTATCGCTCGGGGCCACGCGAGTTCAGCAATTGGCCCCAAGGGCAGCGAAAGCCGCAACAGTCACACAATATAACTAAATACTTGTTGCTTGAACAAATATACCCGTACACAGGCCAAGCTGACTGAACAAGAACGCGCTGAGAAGCTGCAGCCACTGTTGGATGCAGGCTGGTGCTTGGTTGAGGGACGCGATGCCATATACAAGGAATTTCTGCTTAAGGATTTCAATCAGGCTTTTAGCTTTATGACTGGTGTTGCTCTGCTTGCTGAGAAAATGAATCATCATCCTGAATGGTTCAACGTCTACAACAAATTACAGGTCACCCTGAGCACCCACGATGTTGGCGGCCTGAGCAGCCAGGATATACGCATGGCCACGTACCTGGAGGCACAGGCTAAGCTTTTGCACTAAAACATAAACTAATTGAATAAATATATTTCGTTTGTATCGCATTTAAGTAGTTTGTTGTAAACAAGAAATCAAAAATCAGCCCAGCATGGACTTACTTAGTATCTGATAGTCCGCCTCTTGCAAGATATCTGGTGAAGTTTCATCCTTAGCATAGCCGAGCGCTTTGAAGAACATTAATGAATTCTCATTATTATTTAAAACAGTGAGCATAACCTTTTCCAGCTGCCAAATCTTGGCGCATGCTTCAAGCGTTTGCATCATGAACTTGCCAAGACCCTTGCGCTGATATTCGGGTGCAATTTGTATTTCGTAGCTACAAATTAAGAGCGCATATTAATTTAAAACATATTGCAACCTTCATATATTTACCAATAAAGCACACAATCACCATCGTCCATATCGAAGCGGAACATTGTGTAGGCCACGGGTTGCTTTTGTTGATTCTGGGCCACCAGGAAACGAGCCCAGTTTTTATTAAGCTCCGATTGTTTTATTTTTGGCTGCCAGCCCATTTTCAGCTGTTTGTAAAAGGGACCCACATTCTGTTCCGCCAGCTTAAATGTCCATTTGAGAGTCTTGGCATCCATATCGGTCTTGGCGCGGCAATATAGTTTAAACTCCTCGCCAGAACTGGACTTGTAGCTATCGTAAGTCACTGGCAGTCTATCAAGTGGATTTTTTTCACGGGCCACTGCCTCTATCAATTTGTGCTTTGCAGCAGAACTAAGTTCGTCCCGATTTGTCATTATTAAATATTAAACACAATTGTTTTTGTTTTATATACTTATTCCAAGTGAGCGTGTGGTCCACTAAAAAGCGGGAAGGTAGTGTTGTATATCACTCAAAATGCAGCCCTGGAATTGGCAAACTGTATCACACTGAAAATCTATCAAGAAGTAAACAACGCAATCAGTTGGGATATTTTCTAACATATTTCAGAAATATAGGCTTCAAAGACAAAATAATATAAAAGTCAATTAAACAAAGGGCTCTTACAGGTAAATACTGGTCAATAGAGAAATGACTATTTTAGTGCTGTGCAGCTATATCAATATTGTGCTGACGTTATCAATCGCTTTTCAGCAGCCTAAACGAAACTATCTACTGTAGAGAATCCTACACACAATGTTTAAGAAATCAAAGCCCAAAGTGGAACCACCACCCACAGCGCCAACACTAGACGAAATGCTTGCAGATATTGAAACATTCGAAATTTCCCAGCCAGCAGGCAACAACGTTAGTAGCAGCGCAGCTCTGGAGCACGCACTGCTCACTGAACCCGAGAATTTGACTCTAGAAACATGGTGGCAAGTTTTTGACGAATATGATCACAAAGTGAAGAAACTAGCAGCAATGGAAGGTACACTGGACGCACAACGGGAAAAACTGTTAGCCTGCAAAGATAAGCTGGAAAAGAACGCCAAAAATCTGCGCGAGGGTATACAGAAGCAACAGACATTAATAAAGGAGGTGGTTGATTGTTGACATGTAAAAACGCTCGATAGTTTTAATTCACAAAAATAGCAGTTTCATATATCGATAAGCGATCCCATTGCAATTGTTGACACACACATACACAACTCATGTTATCGAGTATGTTGGTAGACAGCGCTCAGAAAGTATCGATACTTGTTACCTGCAGCCGTTTTTTATGTGGGGAGAAATAAAATAATTGTTTTTAAATTATTTGCAATAAAATGCAAGTGCTTGATTAAATAAAAAGTGAGTGTTTTGAATAGAAAATACCATCGTGCTAAAATGCGGATAATATAAGACACCAACATTTATTTTGGTCATATGAATAAGCCAGGGAACAGGTTTAGACCAGAAAAACTTGGCTGGCTTACCATTTACGCCACAGCGTTAATGGCAATACAACAGCGAGCGGAGGTCGATTGTTTTGCGTGTGTGTGCTTGTGTTTGTATATGTGTTTGCTTGTGTAGTTGTTTTAATATTTTGCCTATGAGTTAGCCAAATCCAATTACCAAAACGAAAAAGTGCAACAATTGTGTGCAAAAAAAAAATAAATAAAAATAGCCCCCTGCGCTGGCTTATTAAATTTTACGTTATGTATTTTATTTTGGGCACTAGCAACAACAGTAAGAAAAGTTTTGGTTCATTCCACGAATATTCACACACACTCAGCTAATAAAATGCTCACAGCAAAGGATTATTATCCAATTAAACGGTCGTGGATAGCGCTAAAGAATGCAATTCATTAAATAACCAAATAGAAATGCGTGCGAAAAAAAACCAAGCGAATAACAGTAATTTTCACGGGCACACACAAAACAAGCGCAACGTACATGTGTGTATGTGATGTTTATGTTTGTGTGAGTGTGTGTGTGTGTGCGAACAAAGTGCTAATGAGATGCTGATGCTCTGCTTCCTCTTGCCAGCAGTTTGTTGCTTTTGCCATTTATGCAAAATATATATACGTAAAATATACGTAAATTTTGAACAAAAGATGTACATACATATTTTATTGTTTTGATCTCTTGCGAATTTCGCCAGCTAACGAACTCGCTGCAAAAGGTGAAAGCAAGATTTTTTTATTATTTTATTATTTTCTCAAGTTGATGCTGTGTAATATACTTGTATGAAGTCGTATTTATAAAAGTGCAATCTCTTTGTGAGCTGTTGAGGCTACCGTTATTGCAATAAGTCTCGATATTCTTTGCTTATTCTCTTACAACAGCTACGCGTGAGATGTCACATGCTATTTGTGTTGCGACTGTAACGGATTTTCCCACTTTGGCAATTCTTATTGGCAAACCAACAACTGCTGCAATAATGTAAGAAACGGGGGACTTACAAAGGTCAATCGAAGCCAGCAAACGCAGCCTAGAACTAGTTAGGTTTCCACACACAGACATACTAACACACATATACACACACAGTTACAGCAAGCATGGGCTGGCTGCTGGCGCTCCTGGCGTTGCTGTTGGCCATCAGCGAGCTGCTAGCAATCCCAACACCACTCAAGCTACCAGGTAAGCTCCAAATTAGACTTTCTCCAGTTTCTGTTTACCTAACCTCCCCTTTCTGCTTAGGCTACACACACAAACTGACGCCTTACATAAAGCACTGGGAGGCGGCGAACTTTGATCGCACCGTGCTGCAGGCCGCGCAGCTACACCACTTGGAACAGGCACGTGCACGTCGAAAACGGCAAGTTGAGCCCTCAAGTGGCTCACCTGTGGGATTAGCGCACACAATACGCCTGAATTTCTCTGCACATGACAGGTGCGTGCGTGGGCTGCAAGTCGAGCTCAACAGCAACACAACTTTTTACACTCACCAAATTTCGCTTACAGAGACTTTCTGCTGGTGCTGCGTCAGCAGCCGAATTCGGTGTTTGCGCATGACGTGGAAATCGAGAATACACTGGGACCCATCGAATACGATGTCTCACGCATTTACACAGGCAGCCTGGAGGACGATGAGGCTGCCCATGTGCAGGCGATACTCACAAGGGATAATCTGCTGGATGGCACCATTGAGACGCAAGCGGAGCACTATTATATAGAGCCAGCGCAGCGTTATTCACAGCAGCTGGCGGAGAGTGGCGTGCACAGCATAGTCTATAAGCTAAGCGATGTAAATATGCAGCATCAAAACTCATTTGCCACCGGCCTGTCCTCGCAGGCGCCCATAAAGACACACTGCGCCAGTGAACGACTGAGACGCAAGCGCTGGTTGCCTGAGGAGGAGGTAAGTAGACACTTCTAACAATTATATACATGGATTTATCAATTTCTTTTTTGTAAACCTCAGCACGTCACAGTTCCAACTTATAACCGCAATCCGCCGCTGCCGCTGGATCTGGAGGTTCCCTACAATGATGATTTTCGTGTGCTGGCCTCTGAGGAGGATCGCAGCGAGGAGGAAAGTAGAAAAACCACAACAACAACAACCATGCGGAGCACAGAAAGTTTTCTGGCCACGCTGACCAAACCCACTCCCAATCGAAACATACTTGTAAATAACTATAATCCCTCCAATGTTGGCGACACCAGTCGCAGCTACAACAGCAATACCAATACCAATACCAACAGCAATAACAATAACAATTTGCGCAAACTGTACACAAAACATAAAAACATCATCGTTAGCACCTATAATCGGCCCATAGAGCCGGAGTTCGGTACACCCTATGAGGAGCCGAATGCCAATAATAGCAACAATCTGCCAAATAACTTTTTCAATGCCAATTGGACAACGCTCTCAATGAATAACAACGATCGACCTAGCCACAAGACCCATGTGGAGATCATAACCAAGAACGGCGCTACCAAGAAACCTAACATCATTGTGAATAACTATAATCCGGAGATTATTTTTGCACCGAATCCACACAACCCCAGTTTCAATAGCATGTTAATGACGAACCTTTTAAGTGGACGAGGCGATGACATCCACAACTCCCCACGCCTGCTATACGATCGCAAGACCACATGCATGCTTTATTTGCAGGCAGATCACACGTTCTTCCAAAAGATGGGCAGTGATGAGGCCTCCATTGAGGCCATCACGCGCCACGTGCAACGGGCTAATTCCATTTACCGTAATACGGATTTCAATAACGATGGAAAACCCGACAATATTACGTTTATGATCAAGCGCATTAAGGTGCACAATATGAATGCTATGAAGGATCCTAGCTATAGGTTTCCTGGCAACTATGGTGTGGAAAAGTTCTTGGAATTATTTTCAGGTAAGCGGAGGAAGATCAACTTACTTGCTTTAGAATTTCTAACTAAAATATCGATTCAACTTTGCTCCACAGAGGAGGATTATGATGCCTTCTGTCTGGCCTACATGTTCACCTATCGTGACTTTGAGATGGGCACACTAGGTCTGGCTTGGACAGGTGATCTAAAGAATGCGGGTGGCGTTTGCGAAAAGAACGGACACTATCGTGGCTCCCTCAAGTCCCTAAACACAGGCATTGTCACGCTTCTGAATTATGGAAAACATGTGCCGCCCGCCGTTTCACATGTGACTCTGGCCCACGAGATTGGGCACAATTTTGGCTCGCCGGTAAACAAAACTGATAGCTTTCCATACAAATATGTAACCAGCTAATGCCTTTACTTCCCCTACGCCAGCACGATCCGGAGCAGTGCACGCCAGGCGGCGAGGATGGTAATTTTATAATGTTCGCCCGCGCCACTTCGGGCGATAAGAAGAATAATAACAAATTCAGCGCCTGCTCCTTGAAATCGATTGAGCCCGTGCTAAATGCCAAGGCGCGTTCCATGAAGGGCTGCTTCACAGAACCACAGTCATCCATTTGCGGCAACGGCGTCGTTGAGCCCGGCGAGCAATGCGACTGCGGCTGGGAGGAGGATTGCAAGGACTCGTGCTGTTTTCCCATGTCCCGGCAACCGCATCTGGATGAAACGCCCTGTACGCTGACGCCGCATGCCCGTTGTAGTCCCTCTCAAGGACCCTGCTGCACCACCGATTGCAAGGTGAAATTTGGCGACAAGTGTCGCGATGATAATGGCTGCCGGGATCCCTCGTTCTGCGATGGTCGCGTGCCCCAGTGCCCCCCTTCAGTAAACAAACCCAACAAGACCATTTGCAATAAGGAGTTTGTGTGCTATATGGGTGACTGCACGGGAAGCATTTGTTTGGCCTACGGACTGGAGTCGTGCCAATGCATACCTGGCCCACAGGATGATCGCATCAAGTCCTGCGAGCTTTGCTGCAAACTGCCTGGAGAGGATAATCCTTGCCGCAGCTCATTTGAGTGGAATGAGGCGCCGTTCGATGTGCCCGACATGTACTCCAAGCCGGGTACACCCTGCAATGACTACAACGGGTACATATTATTTAGCCAATTTGAAAGTTGTCTTAACGCATCTTATCTTACAGCTACTGCGATGTCTTTCAAAAATGTCGCGAGGTTGATCCATCTGGTCCATTGGCCACATTACGCAAATTGCTGCTATCCGAGGAGAGCATTGCCACCTTCAAGAAGTGGGTGCAGCATCATTGGTACACAGTGGCTCTGGCTGCCGTTGGCGTCTTTCTGTTACTGGTATGTGAAGGGAATATGAAACTAGTTTTGTCTAAAGGCCAGTTTTTACCATCTAAAATTTTAATTTGTTACATTTGAAAATTGATCAAATTCCTCATCGTTAGATGGTAAAAATTGTGTTTTTTGGACTCTCAAACTTGTTCCAATGATACCCTTGCAGAGGTTTTTAAGAAGGGAGCCAGTACCAACATCCTCGTTTATATAGCCTTCTGTCTGGGCTTGTGCAGGTTTAAAATCGTTTAATGACACTGGTTTGAATCAGTACATAGGAATCATCAATATTCAATTCATTTCAATTTATAGTTTTATATGGTAAATCTTTTACATATCTGCAAGGGTATTTGATCTTTGGAACCCCGAAGTTAATTGTTATTTATTGTTGTAATCAAATTTTTTATGACAAGTTAATGCGTGTGGTCACAAGTATGCTGAGGGATCAGTATGAGGCCAAAGCGCAGGCCGTGGGCGAGGGTGAGCCCAGTAACTAACCCGAAATTGTACCCAGTAAAGCTCAGTCCATTGGCCATTGTTTGAAAAAGCTAATTTGAAGCATATTTAGACTTGAATTCATGCATTCATGCCCAAATCTCCACGGAATTCAGCTTCCATAGTTGTAATCATTTGTATTATTCTTTCTGCAGATCCTGAGCACAAAGCTACTGGCGAAACGCTCGAATCTGAAGCTTAAGTCTGTGACCATTATACACAGCGCCACCACTGAAACTGTGCGTCTGCCGGAGAACAACAATGGCGTTATAGTGCACACGGCTGTGCGGACCAAGGTGCCGTTCAAGAAAAAGGTCCGAGGCGAGCGCAGCAAAAAGTCAGGAGCCGGCTTGGCTATAGGAGCGGCAACAGCAGCAGGAATACGCAGCAGTGTAGTAAGCAAAGGCGGCGGCAATGTGGACTCAAAGAAAGTAAGCCGAATGCAAGCGTTGACTAAAAAGAAGCTGAAAACAAATACTACTGAGGAGGAGCCGATCAAGAAATCCAAAAAGATGGGCAAGCACATGAAGGAAATCATTGACTATTCACACCGCAACAACAATGTAGCCGCCGGCGATGATGCCTCAAATCTATCAACAAGCAACAATCACAGTAATACCTTTGGCAAGGTGCAAAAGTGGCTCTTGGAATCACCCATTGTGGCACAGCCGCTGTCGCACATGGAGCATAGCTCACGTGTTCGCAAGGTGATGAGCAAGTCCCAATCAACACCCGAACGACTGGTGCAAAAAACGCCTCAAAAAACTAAGTCCATGGGCAATCTATCAAATGAGAAAGTCAAGCTTCAGGTCGTCTACAAGCCACCCTTCAAGTTCTCGCTACGACTGTCCAAGAAGCCCAAAGTGAAGACGCACGTGGTGGGCGTAAGCGCTGGCGCGCGTCCAAAGCGTGCACAGAAGGCCAACAACAACAACAACAACACTCGCTCCAGTGGGCAGGCGGCCACGACATCCAAGGGCCCGTATACCGAGCGGACCAAACGCACCGCTTTGCTGCTGTGCAACGAAGTGGAGGACGATAATCAAATACTGACGCTCAACGAGCCAAACTATGAGACTCTAAAGCCGCCCACACGCAGCTCTGAGCACTGCTATGAGAATGTAGATCTACCCGGCGGCAGTGCAAGCGTTGAAGCCGGAGTCACATCCACAACCAAACCAGGCAGCAACAGCAGCAGTAGCGGCGTTAGCAAAACAGCGCCCAACTCCAATCGCGCCAGCTTGGAGCCCGCACCTGTCGCTCCAACGCAGCGCAGCTCTTATCGCCGCTCCAACTCGCTGTCCGTACACAATCCGTTTGCGGTGGCGCCGCGTCGTAGTAGCAGCAGCAGCAAAGCGGGCAAGCATGAGCCGCAGCCTGCCGGCGGCTCTATAAATCTAACGCGTAACTTTGGCAGCACGCAGAATCTGATCAATCTCAGTCAGAATATGGCAAAGTCCAAGAAGCGCAGCAGTCTTAACCTGAAAGCAAGTGCAGCCAAAAACGGCAAAGATCCGCCTATAGCAACAGCTACAGTAGCAACAGCAGCAGCACCATCCCAACGTCGCTCCTCTTCCAATGCGAATCTGCGCAGAAATAGCAGCACCTCGAATGCAACGCCGCAGATAGCACCGGTGCCGCCTACACGAAACACGCGTAACAGCTTCAGCAACATTCCACGAGCCAGCCTCAATGGCCAGAGCAGCGCTACCGCAACTACAGGGGCGACGGCGACGTCAACGACGGCGCCCAGCTTTTCGCGTCAATCCTCAAGCAGCACAACGACAACGACGTCCAGTGGTGGATCACCGCCACTGCCGCTGCCCTTGCAGCAGTCTGCCTCTACAAGCGCCATGGTCAGCCAGCGGCAAGTGACGCAGCCGGTGCGACGCAGTCTACACAATTTCAGAGCACGCGCTTCCAATGGGACAGCTGCAACACCTGCACCAACAACAACAACGCTGGACAACGAGCTGCCATCGGATCTGGAGGTGGTTGTCTCCGACATTGAGAATCTGGTTAGCTAAGAGCAGCGCTGTTCGTATACATTTCAAAGCAACCAAGTGAAAGTGATAAGTCCTAAAGTTAGTTATACAAATTGTCGCATAGGTTTACATGCATATATATATATATATATCAACTTAGATTTGTATATATATATATATATATATATATACATACATACATATATGTACTTTACACTGCCTTAAACTTGCCGTTTCTGCTGAATATGTGAATGCCACGCCCCGCACACAACGAAACACCACACACCCGAAACGACCACAAAAGCTACATTAATGAAACGAAAGTATAGTCATCTTCGGATTGCCGAAGCTCAAATACCCTTGCAGGCATATAGGAGAGTGCAATATATATTTCTATGCAACGCATAACACGGCGGAGCTATATGGAAGTCCTGTGTAGTCCTAGCTTAGTTTGAATAGCTCCTATGATACCTCTATTTTATAGTTGTCTAATTTGGCAGAATTCGACATACGTAAAGCCCGTGGCAAAAAGATGGATCCAACTTTGCCCAAGACAGCTTTTAAATTAGGACAAAAGTTTGTATAGAACCAGACAGGTAGGATAAATGCAGCTGTTTGTTGATTCTGATCAAGAATATATATATTTTATAAAGTCCCAAGATTCTTCTACAGGTTACACATATCGTGACAGAATATAAAAGTCCCTTCTGCAAGGGTATTTCAAAACGTTAACAACGCTAGTGCTTACGGCTCCTCTCCCACACACATACTCACCCACAACTCGATCCCATAAAATGCTCACCCACCCAACACACCCAACACCACCGCCACCGCCGAAGCCCAATGCACTCACCGCACATTGTACCTTTTACATACTATTTAACTGTATTTACTGTTGTATTGTATTCGTGATCTATAAACTATAACTTGTACTGTACTGTTTTGTCTATACCTATGTGAATTGTGTTAAGTTGTCGAAATGCGATCGTGTTATATGTGACTTCCATTTTGAAAACTGTCTTAAGTTTGAAGGATACAAAATCAGCTTAAGCAAAAACTATTTTTGTAATGAAAGAAAAGTGAATACAATAGACCGATCAATAGCTAGTCTATCTATCTATCATATATATCACATATCAACGTAATTCGATCGCTGTTATTGTATAGATTTCTACATAGTATTATGTTATGTGTACATCTGATATCTTATTTTTATCATATTCTTAACGCTTCAAAACAACGACCACTGTCATCTATAAACTTCGACACACAGAACAACAATACAAGGTGCTATTTTAGTAAGGATTGTAAACAAAAAAACAAAACATAAAAGAGAAAAACTAACCTACAAAATTTTTAAAAATCTCTTATAAATATTTTCCAAGAAGATCAAAAATGATTATAAGATTTGTAGTTGAGATAACAGTTTAGCCAAGTGGGGTTAGCCAGGGGAAGTTGCAAATAATATACATAAATACAATTATATTAGTAACAAATATAACCAACGATAACTGTCAATAAATCAAAAGTAAAATGCATCGAAACGTAACATATAGGATATAATAGTCGCAACAGAATCAAATAAAGATCTTTAAGCAGTTTAGCAAACCCGCTCCACACTCCCGAAGTCACATCCACACACCCACACACACACACACACATTTACACTCAAACAAATGCCTGCGCCATTCTTAGTAGAGTAGTGTATATAAGAAATCAAATCGAAAGATAAATAGTTTTTATATGCAACAACAACAAATTAGAGAGCAATGAAGAACAAACACCTAAACGATATTCACACTATAGTCACGTAGCGTATCAAACCACACAATAAAGCAAACGGCTTGGAAAAATTAAGGAAAATCCCCATTCCCTAATAACTAGAGATCTGTAGTATAAGATAATTGGAGTAATCCCTAGTTACATAGTAGCATATGTGTATGTAAGCAATGTGTTGGGAAATTGGCATTTTTTGAATTGCGCATAGTTCTGATATGAATTTGCATTTGCATGGCTGGGTACAATACTTAAAGACGGGACGGGGCGTGCAATGGGCACTTGGGTATATTTTTATGAAATATACAACGCATATATAGATAGATATAAGCACAGCTCAAATGATCGACCCAAAAAAAGACAGTTAACGTTAACGCGTAGGCATGTTATTAAACAGAAAAGTAAAACGAAAAACAAGAAAAAAAAAGTACGCGACAATCGCTTTGAAATGCTTATTAAACACAACTAAAATTAATGAAAAATCGAAATTTAGTTTTAAGTTTGTCTTAACAATAAAAAACAAAAAGCTTGAGCAAAAACCTATTGATAACTATTTAAATATGAAACTATACAAGGCGCAGATTCTTTTTTTTAACATCAAAGTATCGGCAATATCATAAATTTTACCAAAAAAATATATAAAAAAAAAAACGAAGAAAAAATGGCCAATGTTTATGTACTGTACATAATAACAAATGCAAAGAATTATTATCTAAGCTGAAAGTATTTTGAGCGTGAAAGAAAAAGACTATTTAGCGCGAAAGGAACCATTTTTGTGTATTGTACATAAGAAATTTATTGATTTTAAACTATATATAATAATTTAGTCGTAAAACTGCAAAACGATTTTGAAATCTGTGTGTGTACCTCAATTGTAATTATTTTTGTTCGTGTGTTTTACTTTGATAAAGGTTTTTGCACGCTCTATACTGATTTGAGATAACGACTATTTTTTTATAATTTAGCTAAATGAAATATTTCCAACCCCTCGCAGAGAACCGTACCCCGTAGATAAATAAAGAAAGTTTTAAATGTTGTCAAAGAACGTATCAAGTATGAAAAGTATTTCTGTCGTCAATTAATAACTCGTAAATCGAACGCCGAAAGCAAAAACAGGCATAATTTAAGTACAATAATTAATAAATATTTTTTAAGTTGCAAACAGAGAGAGCAAATGTGTGACACTTATGTTGTACTTAACATTATTGGTATGAATACAGTAATTATTTAATTTATTTTAAAATATTATCATTAACAAGATTATGCGAAATGTAACTAATTTTCTAACACTGCACACGCATTGCAATATTTTTATAATTTTCTCATTTTAAGCAAAATTCAAATAACAATAAAAAAAAAACAAAACTAAAACTTACACAAAAGCAACTCATGTTTTTAATTAGCTTTTTTCTCCGCCTTCTCCAATTTCAAGGCACGTTTTGCCATGATCCAAAAATAGACGGATGGTAAGAAATGACGCAAATAGTAGGCGATCTTTGCCTGAAGATCGCTGACAATAATATCGGGTTCCTTACGCATGATGCATTGTAAAATGCGCTCGGCCAACTTATCGGGCGACATGCCCTTGGCCGTTGTTTCATCCATTTCTAGTGAAAGAAAAGAAAAACATGATTAGCTGGTAGTCCCATGTTTAATTATATTTTTACTGACTGCCGTAGCTGGTGCCTGCTCCAGTCAAGGCGTTCATCGAGAGCTGAGTGCGTATGTAGCCAGGACTGACGCAGGAGACGTACATCTTTTTATTGGCCACCTCAGCACGGAGAGAATCGGCGAACGCCTGCAGTGCATGCTTAGAGGCCGAATAGGCTGCCCGTTGGGGTATCGCAAACTTTCCTTGCACAGAGCTAATGAAGCATATATGACCACTTTGACGTTTTACCATTGACGGCAAAAGCGCTAAGTGGATACAGATAACAGTTAGGTCATAAACTATATCGCAAATTGTGCTTTTAGCAAACCTTTTGTCAACGCAACAGTTCCAAAGTAATTAACAACCATGACCTTAAGATCGACATCGACAGATGTTGAGGCAACATCGGCACGCACGCTGATGCCACCATTGTTAATGAGGATATCGACTTGGTTGTACACCGCCAAGGCTCGACTAACGAAATCTGGTATCGAATTTAGTTCGGCCAGATCCAAAGCCAGAACAGTGGGCGGATATGCGGGATCCTGAAAGCAGCTATATAAAATTAACAAAGTTTTTATGGATCACGTGTGTACTCTTACCACGTCCAACGCCAGTAGATCCGACTTTACGCGTTCCAGCTCCTGGACTCGACGAGCAGCCAAGATGACCTTACAGCCTGCTTTATAGAAGACATGTGCAAGGGACTCGCCCAGACCAGAGCTGGCGCCCGTTATAAGAACAACCTGGAGGGTGTAAAGAAGTTATAATAATGCAGTTTTTATATTTATTTATGATTTTTCTACCTTGCCGGGCAACTGGTTGCGGTATTTCTGGGCGCGAAAGCGTTGCCACAAGTTGATTATGGCCAGAGGCAATGCTACCGGCATTAGAATGCTACCAAGTACCCAGTAAAGCACATTCCAATCACTGCTGGGTGCGCATTTTTCTACTTCATGTAACTTCATAATAAACTCCTTCTTAAAGCACGAAGAACTTTGCACTATTGCAATCAGAAAATACAAAAACAAATGCAGTAATGCCATTCACATTTGATACTTGTTTGTTGCTGTATTAGCCATGCACAGCTCATATTCGTAAAATGCCATTCACATTGGAAGCTGGTATTATATTGTGATGAGCACTTCGCGTGTTACCGTAGCAGTGTGAGTGTCAAAATGCACAGCTGATATTTGTTACGTTGATTTTTTTGGTGGCCCGCTTCCACTTAATAATTGTTTTTTTATTTTAAAAATATGTTAAAATGCAAAGCCTGTTGAGACAAAGTCATCGGTTAAGTCGCTGTCTACCAGCAGCACAAATTCACACTACAGCCGTGCAGCGCACTTTTTGGGAGCGAGAAAAGAAATCAGGCTACAAAACAAAACTGCCGGAGCCCTCGAAAAAGCAGCTTATAATAGATGGATTACGGGATTTAAAAAAAGAGATTAAACTGTGGCGCCAGGAAGTTAAGGAACAGCTGGAAAGCGATCCCATACTGGTATTCCGACCCGGTGAAACGGACATTGTCTTCGATTTTAAAGCGCCGGACGTACTCGATAAGTGGACGGTGACAACAGATGCAGATCATGGGGAAGGTAGAAGCAGCGCCACATTAGAGTTAAGCGCAGCGGGGGCGGGACTCTTTCATGGAGAGGTAAACTCGCAGCACACCAAGGATGGCATTATCAAACGCACCGGCTATGCAAATATACGCACTAAGCGTGTACGGGTTAGTAATGCATAACAAAACACAAGATTAGATTTTAATTATAAATCCATTGCCTACTAGAAATCATTTAAGCGTGAAGCCACCTACGACTGGACGCAGTACAACATGCTGGTGATGAAGGTGCGAGGTGACGGACGCAGCTACCTAATTAATTTGCACACAGAGGGCTATTTTGATCTGATGTGGAATGATATCTATCACTATGTGCTTTATACACGTGGCGGTCCCCACTGGCAAATAGCCAAAATACCCTTCTCGAAGTTCTTTCTATCCTCAAAGGGTCGCGTACAGGATCGTCAGAGTGCCATACAGTTAAATTGTGTAACGCATTTTGGGTTCTCTGTGGCAGCCAAAAAGGGCATGGATGGGCCTTTCGGCTTGGAAATCGATTATGTGGGACTAGAGTATGATCCCAGCCATCGCGAAGAATTTGCCTACGAAATGTACAAAACACCCAAGTATATTGTAGCTACATGAAGAGCAAATGCTCGTTAGTTATAGAGTAGTAATACGAGGGTGTTCAAAATAAATGCACGTTTGTTTTAACCGTTCGCTCTCTCTCACTCTCTCGTTTTTCGGTTTGCTCTCTCGAATCAGCTGTTCAAATGTTTACAATTGCTCAGCGCTCAGGGTCAGTTGTTTTTGTTTTCTGTTGAAATATACAACTGGTACTGCAATTCGCAATTCGCTTTTACATTTCGAAAGGTGCCACGATTTTAACAGTTGCTATTGCATTACAGCCAATTAGAGCCGCGCGAGCAGCAGCGCTGGCAATTTTCTTTCGCTCTATTCCGCTCTGGTCAAATGCCGCCTCAGTCTCACTCTAACTCTGGTTCCTAATAGTTGTTGATAAAAACAGCGGAAAAAACTTCCGCATTGCGTGGGAGCTGCTCTAGTTTTTACCATTTATCATAAGTAAATATTTGATAAAAAAAAATGGTGAGTATTTTTAGCATGTGTGAGAAACTGCGAGTAAGAAGAAGAAGAAGCGCAAAGCCAGCAACAGCCGACAATGTGACCATGTAGCGGACATTCACTTACCAGGCCAGCCCGGTGGGTGCGACCTTGAATGGGTTTGCTAATATAATCCTGTTCGTAGCAAAAAACATAAACAATCCCAAATCAATAACAACGTTGAACAGTTGTGTACAGGGTGCCGCACTTT
The DNA here is from genome assembly GCA_037075305.1 of Drosophila kanekoi. Taxonomy (NCBI): domain Eukaryota; kingdom Metazoa; phylum Arthropoda; class Insecta; order Diptera; family Drosophilidae; genus Drosophila; species Drosophila kanekoi. The sequence continues at coordinate 483,122 of JBAMCE010000278.1, forward strand.
CAATACGCTTACAGACATAGTTATAACAGATGTGCCAATTCTTTCTATACTGTAGTCCGACATTAAGTTTTTGCGCATATTTTAGAAGTAGAGAAAAGGTTTTAATGCCAAGTTCTATAAAGTTAACTTTAAAGTTTAACAGAACTTTTTACTAATAGTTCCCATTGGAAGATATAAATATTATATTATATACATATGTACATATAATGCAAAAATACAAATATAGCTCGTACTGCAAAATTTGGCTCAACATTACGGCCTAATTGCCTCCTTCAGTCCGTGGCGCATAACGTGATATAACGAATGTACCGTGTACAAGTGTATTTAAAAGACTACACATTTTACCGGTTTGTGCTGACGTTTCGAAAACATGTTACCAAAGCATAAAAAAACCAGTCCAGCAGCCAACGAAAGCGATAGCGCTGCATGAAACCAGTTGCCAGCTACCATTCCTGCTAGTGATTTGAGTTGGACGGCCACCTTGCTGTTGTCTGTGCTCTGACTGCGCCGCATTCTGGCTGTCAACCTTATCAATTGCTGACGTTGGCCTTTTTCGTAGACATCGAAAATGGTGCAATATACGGTAGAAATTAATCAAATGCAATTAAATCCAACATGCTAATTAATGCTCTCTCATCAACGCACTGATTTTAGCAGGAAACGTATCTCTACGATCCGAGCGTGTTGCTCAAGCTCGACTTTCATCGCAGCCCAGCCAAATTTCAGCCCTTTATCTCTGCTGCCAGTCCAGGTGAGACGTGGTTGCAGGTGCGTCCGCTGAAGGATACGGACTACGATCGCGGATTTCTGCAGCTGCTGTCACAGCTTACGCATGTGGGCAATGTAACACGGACACAATTTCTGAGTATGTATCAATCCGTAGAAATAGTTTCCAGATGCTCATGATTCTCTCAATTTGCAGCACGCTTCTCGCAGATGAAGGCCAGCGGCGATTACTATGTGACAGTCATTGAGGATACGCGCAAGGGCGAGATTATTGGTGCCGCCTCGCTCATCATTGAGCGCAAGTTTATTCACAATTGCTCAGTGGTAGGCTAAGGATTTATATACGTCATCCATTAAATCAGCAACTCATTTCTATCATGTTTGCAGCGCGGACGCCTGGAGGATGTGGTGGTCAATGACACCTATCGCGGCAAGCAGCTGGGCAAGCTGTAAGTTGGCCAGCACTACAAAAATATTTGCTCTTAATCTATCTAATCTTTCACAACAGCATTGTGGTCACCGTGTCGCTGCTGGCCGAGCAACTGGGTTGCTATAAAATGTCGCTCGACTGCAAGGATAAACTCATCAAGTTCTATGAGACGTTGGGCTATGTGCTCATACCCGGCAACTCCAATTCCATGACCATACGCTACGATGAGGATGCGACGGCTTTGAAACGTAACACCACCTCCACGGCTGTCGCTGGCGATGCCTGCCAAACTGTGAGCCTCGATTTTGCCTCTTGACAATTAGCCGCCAACGCTGCTCCAAAATCCAAGCTTTAGATCAACCAATCTATCTAAAGCAACTGCGCGAGGCGCAATGTAAAACCAATTACAAATGGATTTTTGGCTTAAAAACAACCATTTGTTGCATTTATTAAAAAAAAAAAACTATTGCAAACACATTTCATTGCGCTTGGCGCATGGATTTTTGGACAGCGCTGGCAGGCGGTGGTGTCTTTGTGGAGCGCTCCATAAAGACATACTATTAGTTAGTATATATGGCTAAGGCAACCAGCATTTGGTTATGCTCTATGTTTTTAATTCTTACAGAACTCACAATTTTATAACTTTTTCTCTCCCTTCTGCTACTGAATGTGCGGCGGCGCGCCAATTTTAAATATGTAAGGTTGTTGTTATAATGCCCTTCAAGAGCACGTTCATCAAGTAGAAATACTTTTCTAAAAATACATATATCTAAAAATATACATATATATTATACAGTGATTAAGAATTAACAATACCAACAACATTTTATTTACAGTTTCTTTTTGAGTGCATGGGGGCGCATATTTTTCTTGTATTTTTATATTTTCAATACAAATTTTTCTCTAATTTTGGCATCACATTTGGACTTGCAGCCAGTCCACATGCTATCAACTTAGCCATAAGCGTAGGGCTCCTCTGGGTGTCAGGAGAACGCACATAAATGACCACATTTTGGACATTTAGAGTGCTTGGCAAAGTATTGCTGCAAATGCTCGATATGGCCGCCATGGGAGCAGCCCTGACACCAGGCATAGACGCCGCGCACAATCAGACCACAGACACAGCACTTGGCTGACTGCATGGACTTGCATTTGTCACAGTACCAGCCAACATTGCCGCCCAACGGTCGACCACATTCACCGCAATTGGTGTGCATAACTGTCGATTGTTGATTTAATTGGCGCACGGAGCGCACCCAGGCACGATTGATCACCTCACAGGCCTCGTTCCACAGCTCATAGCGATGCAGCTGATCCACATAGGTGTGAAACCAGTGTTCCTATTGGGAAAGAATCAAACGTGAATTAGAATTCCAAATTCGGATGCTTCATAAAGACACTTACCACCACGGCATCCTCAATGGGCAGCATCTGGCGCGCTTCGCCCATAACAATGAGTATAGTCAAAGCGGTTTGCACATCGCCCACATCATTCTGCAGCATCAGCGCATCGGCCACAAATTGATGTGGCTCCCACATGGGTATGGGCGGCACATGACTGACCTTTAATATACTGGGCACATGCGGTGGCTAAGAATTGTGTGGAAAATATATATTTTATAAGCCAATATTTATATGTAACAAATCGCCCCACTCACTGGCGACTTTTCATGTTCCGTTGCCTTCAGATCTAGCTGTGGTCGGGCCGCTTGCACATCATGATGCAGTGCCGTATCCGGGAATGCCACCGCTTTTGTTACGTCCGCGGGTCCAACATAAATGAACCCATTGCGCAATAGCTCAAAGTTATCAAACGTAATCTCGCTAATGATTTGCGTCTCGGAGAGTATCACCGAACTAGTTGGCGGCGGATGTTGTTTTCCACCACCGCCCAGCTCATCGCCATCCTCACTAGCCTCGGCAGCTTCATGCTGTGTCTCCTGACTATTCCCATTTAGTTCCTGACCTTGCTCGTGTGGCTGGCTCCAATCGCTGGCTACTTGTGTGGCACGACGCGAGCTCATGGGATTTTTTTGGTTGGAAAACGAGGAACGATGCTCGAAGGGCGGCTCAAAGTGTGTGGTCCCGTAAAAAAGCTTGATGAAGTTCCACAGGGTGGTGGCCTGCAGAACAAAATGTGTATTAATATAAATGTAGCTATGTTAGACCCTTGCAGAATGTATTATATGTTTTAATTTGTCCGTAAAATTATCATTACACCAAAGAAGAGTTTTTAATGTTCGTCACGTTTATTACATTATGTTTTCCGTATTTCCTGGAGACATCCGCATTGTGCTCGCACAGCTCGGCCAACTTCTTGCCACTTAGCTGCAACTCCCGAGCGCAGCCAATGAAGACCTCGTGCACGCGCAGCTCCGTGGTAGTATCGTGCGCGGGAAATTCAGTACCTGAGGCCATGTTCTGTTAAATTTTAAGATGAAGCTATAAATGTTTAATTATTTGATATTCTTTTATTAGATTACCGTGTTCTTGAGCATAAACATGTACATCTTGGAATGGTCCAGATGAAATTGCATATTGCCAGGAACATTAGATTTGCGGCGACTTCTACGGGATTAGATTCATGAGCAGGATATTGAAACTACAGATTACTTTATGACTTACATAAAGTTGGTGCTTTTAGTATTGGATACACCACTTGTCTTTGCTGAATATTCCTTAATTTTGTTGGCAAAGGATATATCCCCATGCCTGCCCAAGCTGGCACCCTGGGCATTCGCTTTCAGGGCTGGCCTCGTGGCATCCTTAAATGCATGCTTATAAAGCCTGGAATCCTTACTAGTGGAAAGCAAACAATGTGAATCGTTTCCCTGCCACGCAATGTCCGTGGTGACGTTTGTATGCTCATTGAAGGAGGCAAAGGGTATAAAGGGGCGACGTATATCCCACACATGCACGCTATAGTCCACGACCAGGGCACAACTAGCTATGTGATAACTGCCAATGAGGATAAGAACAAAGTGGTAGCCGGATTTGCCCGTGTAAATTAAATATATAAAATTGAAAATATAAATGACTTACGTGCGCTCTGGCCGCCATTTGACACGACCAACAACAGCTATCGTATGAATGGTGTACTCTAAGCTGGCTCGTCCGTCCATGTTCCACACCTTTATCTGCTTATCCCGGCTGCCAGTGGCCAACCAATTGCGTGTGGGATGCCAATCGCAGGTATAGATGGGTCCGCTGTGTGCTGTAAACTGTACCATACACTTGTCCCACTTGCGCATATCCCACAGCTGAACGGTACCATTCTCCGACACGGCGGAAAACACGTTCGGCGAGTGAGGTGAGAACTTGAGATCGCGCACAGATTCCGAATTGCTAAAGTATGTGTTCACGGACGTATCGGAGCGTATGTCAAAGCACTTGATGGTGCCATCCTGTGAGCCGGAGATCAGTATATTTGGCTCCGTACTGTGAAATGTAACTGTATGAGCAGTGCGCTCGTGCTCATGGTAGACCAGCAACTGCTTTTGTCGGCCAAACTTGGACAGATCCCAAACAGATACAACGCCATTTGTGGCAGCCGTGGCCAGAATATTGCTATCTAGTGTACTCCACGCAACATCATTAGAAGAATAGCTTAGATTTTGGTTTTTACCACGCATATTGCACACCTCCGTGAAGCCATCGCTCTCTATCTCATAGACCTTAAGCACTGGAAGAAAATATTTGGATCAATTCGCATCTCATGAGTGTGAGAGCTGTGCTTACAGCTACGCCCGGCAACTGCAATCTGATTGTGATCCTTGTTTAAGGCCAGGGCATTGGCATGCCCCTCCGAGCAGATACGTAGCGATACTGTGGAAGGATCCGCATCCTCTGATGTATCCGGCATTTTGCTATAATCTAAAACCGTTTATGAAACGCGAACTCTTTTTTGGCCTTTATCGCAAAACAATAACATTGTAATTAACATTAATATGAGCATTGCTGCACTGTTATTAACAGCGATGATAACATTACTTTACAATAAACAAGCTTTTATAATTAGGTTATAGGTTAGCTCATATTAATATGCTCTGTATATTAAAAATTAATAATAGTTCAAATACCCATTACTTTATATTTTAGTTATATTATTATTTGTATGAGACTTTAAGCTAATCAGCTTATCATTTAGCTCCGCTCCTCATTGAACGGCTGCTCCACCGATGTATTTAAAATCTTCAGCATCAATGGCAACTCTGTGTTATCATAAATCGACAAAAACAGATGGCTGCTGGCTTTGACGAAATTATTGTTTCATTAACATTTTTAAAACACACACATATCAAATGCCGGATATTAAAATAACACCGTTGGGCGCCGGTCAGGATGTGGGCCGCAGCTGTCTGTTACTTTCGATGGGTGGAAAAAACATAATGCTCGACTGTGGCATGCACATGGGCTATAACGATGAAAGACGCTTTCCGGATTTCTCGTACATTGTGCCGGAAGGACCCATTACGAGCCACATCGATTGTGTCATCATATCGCACTTTCATCTGGGTGAGTACCAAACAATAAGCGTCAAATACCTAATGGCCTTCTAATTACCGGCATATTTGTGTAGATCACTGCGGCGCTCTTCCCTATATGTCGGAGATAGTGGGCTATACGGGACCTATATACATGACTCATCCGACCAAGGCTATAGCACCCATTCTGCTCGAGGATATGCGGAAGGTGGCCGTTGAGCGGAAGGGCGAGTCGAATTTCTTTACCACACAAATGATCAAGGATTGCATGAAGAAGGTAATACCCGTAACACTGCACCAAAGCATGATGGTGGACACAGATCTAGAGATCAAGGCCTACTATGCGGGCCATGTTCTGGGCGCTGCAATGTTTTGGATCAAGGTTGGCTCACAAAGTGTGGTATACACCGGTGATTATAACATGACACCGGATCGGCATTTGGGTGCTGCCTGGATTGACAAATGCCGGCCTGATTTGCTCATAACGGAGAGCACCTACGCGACAACAATACGAGATTCGAAGCGCTGCAGAGAACGAGATTTCCTAAAGAAAGTCCACGAATGTGTTTCAAAAGGTGGAAAAGTTCTGATACCCGTCTTTGCACTGGGGCGAGCGCAGGAGCTTTGCATATTGTTGGAAACATATTGGGAACGCATGAACCTCAAATATCCGATATACTTTGCACTGGGTCTGACCGAAAAGGCGAATACCTACTATAAAATGTTTATAACCTGGACTAATCAGAAAATCCGCAAGACGTTTGTGCATCGCAACATGTTTGATTTTAAACACATAAAACCATTCGATAAGGCTTATATAGACAATCCAGGTGCGATGGTTGTGTTTGCCACACCTGGCATGCTGCACGCCGGACTCTCGCTGCAAATCTTCAAGAAATGGGCGCCCAACGAGAACAATATGGTAATAATGCCTGGCTATTGTGTCCAGGGCACGGTGGGGAACAAAATTCTGGGTGGTGCCAAAAAAGTCGAATTCGAGAACCGTCAGGTCGTCGAGGTCAAAATGGCCGTCGAGTACATGAGCTTTTCAGCGCATGCCGATGCCAAGGGTAATATATTAAATAGGTTGCTCAATAGCCATAATTATAAACTTATATTCCTTTCAGGCATTATGCAGCTCATCCAGAACTGTGAGCCAAAGCATGTAATGCTTGTGCACGGCGAGGCGGAGAAAATGAAATTCCTGCGGGCCAAAATACGAGATGAGTTTAATTTGGAAACATACATGCCAGCCAATGGTGAAACCTGTGTGATTTCCACTCCCGTCAAAATACCCGTAGATGCCTCCATTTCATTACTGAAAGCTGAGGCTCGTTCCTATAATGCCCAGCCGCCGGATCCAAAGCGCCGACGTCTCATACATGGCGTCCTCGTGATGAAGGACAATCGCATTATGCTCCAAAATCTGACGGATGCCCTCAAAGAGATTGGCATCAATCGGCATGTCATGCGCTTCACATCAAAGGTAAAAATGGATGATCCGGGGCCAAAGTTGCGAACCAGCGAAAAGCTCAAAGCGCTTCTGGAAGAGAAGCTAACCGGTTGGACGGTGACAATGCAGGAGAGCGGAATCATTACCGTCGAGAGCGTAGAAATCAACGTGGAAGAGGACGAAAAGGATCCCAAACAAAAGACTATACTGATCACTTGGACTAACCAAGATGAAGATATTGGCGCCTATATACTGAATGTCCTGCAGAATATGTGTTAGCACCACAAGAAATAATTCAGGGAGGCAACAGCGGCCAGTTTCGATATAGCCTTAACGTGTCCGGCACGATTCCATAGATGTTAAGCAAAAAGTTTTGATTGTAATTCTGGTTTTTTGAAGACATACTAAAATACATTTCACAACTATTTTCGAAACAATAATCGAGCGCAGTGGTCGGGTTTCTTTAATGTGTAAACGATTGGGTCAATTATAGAAATGGTCCAGTCACGGAATTTAAAGTTAAACATAAAACACCAAGCTCGTAGTTTCCAATAAAAACGAATTTTGGAACTATTTCCAAGTTTAACTACAAATTCGAAATATTCGTTCCACGCTATTTATTCCGGTTTTATCTCAGATAATTATATGTTTTAAATCATTTAATACGCAGCTTCTGGCGTCTTCGAATCGTAATCTTTTATAATTAGGTTTGGATGAAATCGTTGAGGCTAAAGCTGCGACTCGAACTGGAGTGTGTGTTTCGAGGACACTTCTTATGCAAGGGCAGCGGCACCGGAGATGATTTCAATCAGCTCGCGTGTGATGACAGCCTGTCGGGTGCGGTTGAATGTGAGAGTCAGTTTCTCAATCATTTCACCAGCGTTCTTCGAGGCGTTGTCCATGGCAGTCATACGGGACGATTGCTCAGAGCAAGCGCCCTCCTTCATGGTGTAGAAGATGAGCGAGGCCAGTGAGAACTCCAAATAACTCTTGACGACATCGCTATCGAGCGAATCGTAAACGGCCAGCTTCTCCGACTTCTCCACAGTGGGTCCACTGTAGATGGGCAAAGAGGTGCACTGGTACGAAACCACAGACTTAAATCTGTTGTACACGATCTTGCCCTCGGTGTACTCGTATCCAGTTGACAGGACTTCATGCGCAATCTTGGAGGCATCCAGGAAGGTGGGTGGCAGACGGCCCACTTCGTTGGCCACCATTAGGATGTTCTTGCCGTACAGACGGGCCAGAATGGCACGCGACTTGTCGCCAACGCAGAACACCATGGTGTTCGAACTCTCTTTTTGCAGTTCACTACGGATTGTACGCGCAACGCCGGTGTGCACGGCACCGCAGAGGCCACGATCCGATGTCACGGCAATCAGGAGCTTCTTGGGCTCAGCGGCGCCATCAGCCTTGATTTCAGTTTTCTCAAAGAATTGTTGAGCACCAATACCGTAGGGACGCGCTGCCTTTAAATCACGCTCGGCACGGGAGTATTTGGCCGCGGACACCATCTTCATTGATTGCGTAATTTTTTGGATGTTCTTCACGGATTTGAGGCGCATCGAAATATGCTTCAATGTGGCCATGCCACGTTGCTGCTGGGCCACGATGGTGGCTTCAACAGCCAATGGCAGCAAAAGCGCAGTACGTTGCATCATCATCCTGTGAGCTGTTGAAGTTCCTGCACAATAAATTAGCACAAAATATGTATGAACGTACAGCGAAAATTCACCTGCGTGAAGTTGGCAGCGAGACGAATGTTATAACACAGGGCGGTGCTGCCAGATTATGCAAATGTCAAGTGAGTACTGTGAATGTTAGCAATCGTTGGGAATGGCAAGTGGCCAGAGCTTGAGTCGAAGGAATAAATCAAAATTTCAGACACACCGTAGTTTCTTGTAGTTATAATTATATATTCTTTAAGTTTCTAAATATATTTGTTTTAATCGGTACATGGTAATTAATTAGTCAATCGATTGCACATACGAAGTCAGCTGCTCAACTATTCGATTGTGCACCCCTAGTTCGCGTGTCATCACTAAAGCAACCAAAAGCAAGAGGAAGCAAAAAGCTGACGTACTCGGGAAAAGTTTAGAATTAATTAAGCAATACAATACTTATTTGGCAAAACACTGTAGTTTATAATGTAACATAGTGCAACAACAAACACGTTAGTCTTTAATCTTTAATTAAGCCCAAATACCAAACGATTGTAAAAAAGTATGTTGGAAAATTGTTGCTGCTGTGCATAGGAAACCGAACAACAGCAAGTGGAAGAGCAAGTGTGTTGGCCAGCCAAATTGTTGATGAAATTCATATATGAATATAGATGATACTTAAGCCTTAATATCCGACACCGTAACAGCTGGCACAAAACAAAAGGAATACAATAAATGCAAACGGCTGAAAAGTACGTAGCAGGCAGTTGTGGTGGTGGTGTTTGTGGTGGTGTACACGCATTAACGTTAACATCTCTCTATCTCTCTTGGCAGCGCCTCTCTTCTACTGCCTTAAACAATAGTCAACACAGCAACACAGACAGCAACAGCTGTGTGTGTGCGCGCGTGTGTGTACGTGCGTGTGCGTGTGTGTGTGTGTGTGTGTGTGCTGTCGCATTTTGTGTGTGTCCGGACGTAACAAAATATTGAGCCGTCGAGCAAAACACATGATGTGGTCGTTCTTTTCGCGCGACTCCTCCAAAGACTTTCCATATGACATTGGCGAACCCGTTGCTGGCTTTGACAATTATTCCATATGGACACTGCACAAGGCCAAGCGCAAGGGCACCCTCGAGGAGGTATCTGTCTTTGTCTATGACATACGCAGCGGCTCCGAAACGAAATGTGAGCTGGCCAAGGCGGCGCTGAAACGCCTCAAAACGTTGCGTCATCCGAGCATACTACAATATCTGGACTCACTGGAAACGGATAAAATGCTTTATGTGGCCACCGAGGCGGTGGATCCACTGGGCACATATTTCACCAAACTAGCCACAGACAATGTACAGAAAGGCCTCTATCTAGCCTGGGGCATATTTCAAATCACGGTAAGCCAATTAAATTCCATATTATTATATGCATATTTAATTCATTTCTCTATTACAGCGTGCTCTCTCCTTTCTCAATAACGATGGTAATTTGCGGCACAACAATGTTTCTGCTTGGTCGGTCTTTGTCAATGCCTCCGGCGAGTGGAAGTTAGGCAGTCTGGAGTATGTCGCTGCCGCTGATGGTAATCCCTTGCCGCCTGTGAAAATACCCGTCACGCTGGAGGTATACGATGCGCCGGAGAAGAACGATCAGAGCAAGCTCAAGGCAGCCACCAAGTGGTATACACTGCATACATTTTTCACATCCCTTCTTAATCCATAATTTCTGTCCCCTTAGTTCCGTGGACATGTGGGGCCTTGGTTGTCTTGTTTGGGAGGCCTTCAACGGCGTGTTAAAGCAGCGCTCCAATCTCAAGGATATTGAACACATACCCAAATCGTTGCAATCGCTTTATTGTGAGCTGGTTGGCGCATCGCCTTCGAATCGACCCAATCCGGCGGATATTATTACGCGTTGTCGTAAACCAGGCGGCTTCTTTAAGAATGATTTGGTGGACACGCTGCTCTTTCTCGAAGAAATCCAGATTAAAGATAAGGCGGAAAAGAATCGTTTCTTTAGCGGCCTGACAACGCATCTGGAGAATTTTCCGGATAATGTTTGTAAACACAAAATACTTCCACAGCTGATAACCGCTTACGAATACGGAGATGCTGGCTCTGCGGTGTTGGCGCCCATGTTTAAGGTGCATTATCTCATTTACAACTTTGTTTAAGCCCAAACTAACAATTCCTTTTACACTTAGCTGGGCAAACTGTTGGATGAGCAGGAGTATCAGAAGCGCATTGTGCCCTGCGTTGTAAAGCTCTTTGCTTCTACGGATCGCGTGACTCGTTCACGCCTGTTGCAGCAATTGGATCTGTTTATTGCACACCTACAGCCACCGGTGGTCAATGATCAGATATTTCCACAAGTGGCGCATGGCTTCCTGGACACAAATGCCACCATACGTGAGCAGACGGTCAAGTCCATTATTCATTTGGCGCCCAAGCTGAACTACAACAATCTGAACGTAGAGGTGCTGCGGCATTTTGCGCGTTTGCAGGCGCGCGATGATCAGGGTGGCATACGCACCAATACAACAGTATGCTTGGGCAAGATTGCGCCACATCTGCATCCGCAGGTGCGTCAGCGTGTCCTCGTATCGGCCTTTATACGTGCCATGCGTGATCCCTTTCCGCCGGCTCGTGTTGCTGGCGTCCTCGCGCTCGCAGCCACACAACAATATTTTTTGCTTAGTGAGGTGGCCAATCGTGTCTTACCATCCTTGTGTTCGCTGACTGTTGATCCAGAAAAAACAGTGCGCGATCCGGCCTTTAAAACAATACGTGGTTTTCTGGGAAAACTGGAGAAGGTCTCCGAAGATCCCAGTCTGCGGGAGACAATGGGTAGGCTGGGAATGCGTATTAAATTGAAATGAAAATCTATAGTTTTCCATTACAGAAGCGGATGTTCATACCGCCACTCCTTCGATCGGTAATGCGGCTGCCACTTGGGCGGGCTGGGCAGTCACAGCTGTTACAGCCAAGTTCTATCGCAGTCAAAGCGATTCATCCAGACCGAGACCGCCTTTGACAGGTCGCAATCTATCAAAGCCAGCTTCGTTGGGTAAGTTTTAATTTATATATAGATGCGGGTAAAATGTTATGTGTTCATTTTTTTTTACAGAGCAACCCTCGAGCAGCAGCCTGTCCACCACTACAAGTAGCGTTACCTCCATGACCTCCTTGGAGCATGAAAGTAACGATACATCCGCCTCTGCCTCCGACTATGGCAACAACGATTGGGACAATGAAAACTGGGGTGAAATGGATGTAAGTTTGATTTCCATATACCAAACAGTAGTTGTAAGTATTATGTGTATATTGTAGACCTCCCAGGATCCCAGCAGTCCGCTGGCGCCCAACTCCAACAATGGTCAACTAGTGGCTGCCAATGCGTTGAGCGAAGTACGCGATGGCTGGGACAATGAGGAATGGGGTAGCCTGGAAGAGGATCCGGTAAGCCAAAAAAAATACACCGATCAGTCAGAGATAAACACATTTTGTAACGCCCTGCATAGTGCGAGGAGGAGGAGCAAGCGGAGCAGGAGCAACAGCAGCAACAGCTGGCTAGACAATCGATATCCTCAACGACATCGTCCAGCCAGCAACAGCAGCGACCCCTGCTGCCGCATCAGCATCAACAGCAGCTGCAGCAGCATGAGCTGAATGATCTTATCGAGCCGCTGGCTAAACTGAATTCACACATCACCTTATCGCCATCGCGACAACAGCTGCGACCAAAGGAGCTGGCTAATCTATCGAGCAGCGCCAACACCTCACCGACAACGCCGGGCGCTTTCACAAATTGTAATAACATAAGTTCGCCTACGTCACATTTGAATAATTCGACGCATAATGCCAATTGGAACAGCGATTCCTGGGCCGATGGCGAATTTGAGCCTTTTGATGAGCCCGGCTTAGGTGGGTTTGTATTATGACAATCAGCAGTACTCTTAACCTTTCCCATATTTTTACTGTAGGCAACAGCAAACTGGATGAGGCGCGTAGAAAGCGCGAGGAGAAAAAGTTGCAGCGTCAGCGTGAACTGGAGTCGCGAAGAGCGCAACGCGCCACGGGCCCATTAAAATTGGGCGCTAAAAAGCTTTAAAAGGATTTACAGAAGATAAAAAAAAAACAGCAAAAGTGCTTGCAATTTCTGGCATTGTATATTTATTAGCTTTTATTCAAAAAAAAAAAAAAAAAATAGCCTAAAGTGTATGAATGTATTTGTATAACTATGTGTGTATGTGCGTCTCTCTATGGGTGTGCGAGTGTGTGTGCGTGCGAGTGTGCATTGAATGCCAACTCGTCGAATAAATCTCCATTTCGATTTTTTGCCCTTAGGCGCAATTAAAATTCATACTTATATACAACTTGCACGATATTATTTAAGCATTTGTCTAAAACGTCGTTAATCTAATACATAAATGTAACACACTCCTAACTAAACAAAAAACTAAACAAAAAGCAAAAACCAACCGCTAGCTAGTAAATTATTTCCAATTTATACTGCATTAAGCTAATAACTAAAGGATGTAAGAGAAAGAAAGTATGCGGAATGATATCTGTGTAGGTTCTTTCAAATACTTGAACGATTTAACTGTACAACTTGAATAGATTTTAATGTATTTTCCAAATTTGTCAAGATTTGAGCCAGCAAGCTGTTCAACCTTTCATGTATTTAAGTCTAATTGAATCAAAATTTCTTTGTATAACTCTAAATGTCATAACTCCTCCTCTTCCAAATTCGTATGGTGTGCATGTGTGTGTGTAAGTGTGTGTATGAGTGTGCAAATGATCCTTTAATTACTTGCTCAGCCATTTTCAGAATTCAAAGAGAAAACAAACACAAACACAAAAACAAAACGAAACGAAACAAAACGATATTAGTATTCCAGATTTTGACTTTTTAGGAGCGCTGTAAACAAATTGTAAAACCATATTTTGCTGTACGCATTCAGCAGAACTAAAAACAATTGTGAATTTTAATAAATATATATATATATATATTGTATTTTTATATAGTACCTAAACACAATAAACAAAAAGAAAATGAAAAAAATAACTGCAAGCAATTATGAAACGAAATAATTTGTAAGCTTTTTCATATAACAATTTATACGTAGTAAAAATTGCACCTGTTATTGCCTATGTTGCTATATAGGAACAATTTACCAAAAAAAAAACACAAATTCAAGCAAAGACATCGTCTTTTTTTTTGGTAAACATTTTTAAATGTGAATTTTCCCACTAACAGCACCAAGCGCAAGCCATTTTTTGCATGTCAAACTTACATTAAAGAAAATTTAAAAATACCTTACCTTACACCTTATATTTATATATATATATATAAAAGCCTGTATATACATGACATATATATATGTATATATATATATACATAACATATACGCCGATTTTTTCCAATACCTCAATATCAGTGTACAATTTTTCCATATATATTTTTTAATACCCCAAATAAAAATCAACCAATAACCAGAAATGAAAAACTAAAATCATCAAAAAATAACGAAAAAATGTTGAATTTTGAATAACATAAAGAATTGATTGAATCTGATTGTTGTCGCCGCCTCATCAGTTGTACATTGCAATTTAACTAGCAAAAACGAAAAAAAAAAACAAAACAGAAACAGAAAAGTATTGCTAATTAGTTCTAGACACCGAGTATTTGTGGCATTCATTTTAAATAATATTTCTAGGAAATGCAATTTTCGAGCAACATAAAAATTAGTGAATGAAATTTATTAACAAAAAACCAAAAAACAAAAAAAAAGAAAGAAAAGAAACAACAAGAAACAAAGAACGAAAAACTAACAAAACATGAAACTTCATTGTTTAGACAAATTTTTAAGACTGCAAAGAAATTCATTGAAAAAGTGGTAATGATAAAGTAAAAAACAAAAAGAAACCAAAACAAAATTAACATTATTTAGTACTAATCATCAGTAAAAATAAATTTTGAAACATTTAACACATAAATGATGCCGTTTTTTGTAATTGTTCTTATTTTAATTACGCCCTGATCTATAGATCATGCATATCAAATAAATAAACTATTTAAAGGTTAGGTTCGAGTCGATTTAATAGGTTAGAGTCAGTTTTCTAGTTGTCTTTCTAGGTTAGGATAGATTCGTTTTTCTAGGTTAGGTTAGAATCTACTTTCTAGGTTTGGTTAGAATCGATTTTATAGGTTATGTCACTTTTCTAGGTTATGTTTGAGTAATTTTTCTAGTCGTCTTTCTAGGTTAGGTTAGAGTAGATTTTCAAGAAATAGAGTTAAGAGTCATTTTTCTAGGCTATGTTAGATTCTATTTTCTAGCTTACGTTAGAGTTGATTTGATTTTGTAAGTTTGGTTGGAGTCTAATGAGAGGTTAGGTATCTTATATATTAAAGGTATAAATAAATGTATATATGAAGGCTTACAAAGTTCTAAGAGATGATTAAGAAATATTTCAGAAGATTTTGCTTATCAATAAAATATAGGTTATTATGCGAGAAATTGTTTGGAATTTATTTATTTTTCAGGCTGTGTTCATTATAAATAGGACTATAATCGATATATGGTTTAGGCAGCTGACCCGAAAAATTGATAAAATGTTGTTGTTCATAATTGAAATTAGAAAAAGTCTACGTTTGAGCCGAAACAGTTCCAATATGTGCTTTAGGGAATTCCGTTAAGGTTTTCCGCCGTTTTTAGGATCCAAGAGGTCTTATCTTCTAAATACATTGAAATGGGCTTACCCGCGACTCAACAAAGTTCTGGAATGCGTTTCTCAATAGATTTTTATAATTTCTATATATATATATATAGCATGTAGTAAATTGGTATGTGGCGTTGCCAGAATCAAGTGTGTTTTTGTTTTTTTTTTTTTTTATGGATTGGCACTTCAGTATAGTCTTTTGTTCAGACACGCCTCAATACAAATGGTCCGGCAATTCTGGAAATTGGTTTAACAACTGTTTCGCATTGTTTGCTAATTGCAACAATTAAACCAATGGCATTAACCGCTTGGCGTATTGTATTTAAATGTCTGTTTGGACAGCTGTTTTGTTAGAGCCTCAAGGACTAGAAAGATAGAGCTAAAGAAGTGCTCCACAGATCACCCAGCTTGCTTTAAGATATTATCGGCATGTTCAAATGCAATTAACAAGACTAACATGTGTTTCTTTATTTCTTTATTCAAACTAAAAATAATCAAGTTTTTTGTGTGTTCTTCGAATTGATCAAAAAGCGCGCATGTTCCCGTCTGGAATCCACTTCTATAAAACTGCTTTCAAATTAACAATCATGAAAATAAGAAAAAATCCAAGCATGTTCTGGATTTTGATCAAACTTAAAATCAAGCTAAATATCTAAAGCATACTTTTTGGGCACCTGCCGAAGACTGGGAACTAATGTAGCTTCTGAAGAACCCTTATATTACACATCAGGCTGGAAAAAGTCGAAGCGCGATCATAAGGGCGACTAGTAACTATTTTGATTCCAGATTAAGTTAGAAACTCAACGTGTATAAATGTGTATAAAACAGATAATGGGTATTTTAGTTGTTATTACTATAGGGGTAATTGGGAGCTATGCGTAAATTTTATCCCTGATTCATACAAATATTTGAGCTGAATAAGAAAACACAAAAACGCCTATATCAAAGCGCAAATCCAAAGCAAACCAGGTAAGATTGCTCTATTCGGCAGTGCCCGACATGGAGATACCCTAAACCTTCTGCTATCTAGTTCTTATAGGTTATGAGATCCTTGCGATCATACAAACGAACGGACAGACAGACGAACAAGGCTAGATCGACTCGACTACTGAGGCTGATCAAGAATATATATACGTTATAAGGTTCTTCTGCCTATTACATACATTTCCACAAGAACATCATACCCTTTTTACCCATTTTTAATGGATTCAGGATATAAAAACACAAGTAACATTTCTCGACTAAAATATACCCTCCAACAAGCTTCCAAGAAGGAATCTGTAAGCCCAGCTACTATGACATTGAAGCTAGGGTTAAAAATCGATTTATGGATTTTGTAAGAAAGAGTTACTGGGCTGAGGAATGTTAATAATAAGTTGAAATAATATTTATAAGGAGTGGGTTGGCTGTGAGCGGGCTAAGGTTCCATCTGTGTCGAGCTCAATGTCTGAAAGAGCTGTCGAATAGAAATTTTGTTATCAAGTATATATATATATATATATAAAGTAGGTTCCGATATGTCTTCAATATACTCAAATTGTTCTGTTTTTTACCCATTTTGAAATCGGCACAGGCTATTATAAACTGAAGACCGATAATAAGAAGTGCAATTGGCAAGTGCCGTGTCCGCAGCTTAAGAGCGTGTACATATATACATATACGAGTATATTTCAATTATTACAGATCGTTTCGCGCCATCACGCTATTCGGTGGAGGCGCTCCACTTACTTATTTATAGGTACGACCAGGCCAAGCCGCAAACTGTGCTAATTTGATTGGCTGCATTTCTCACGCGCTCGTTTCGGCTGCACTTGAATTTGTTGGAGCTGCCCTTGCCATGAGTCAATCACTCACCAGCAGGCCACACCACGTCGCTCTAACTTGTGCAGGCACCAACAAGTTGGAGTCAGCAGTCGACAGGAGTCGACTAGCCAATACCCTGTGCCTAGTTGTAGCAAAAGCGGTCACGAAACTGTGCTAAATTATCTCTCCCTTCAAATAACTACTTACCCAAATAACTACCCTCCAAGTCCGTCTGATATATTTGGGTCTTAAGTCATATGTGTTTATATTCTTACCGAATGGCTTCATTGTTAATCTATGTACATAAACTTTAGAAGACGCAAAGTTTAACAAAAAGTTTAACTTATTTTCGTTTGACGTCTCACAAATTAAAGGAGCCTCGCAAAGCACTTTATTGTATATGTGAAAAATAATATTTTGAAATCCATATTTATCGATGTTGAAGTTCACAATAGAGAAGGGAAATATATCCGATGTTGCGAAGGATTTACGGGAAGCTTTATAAATAAAAAGCTAACAAATATATAAACTGAACATCGATATTTATCGATTACGAGCTTCGGCTATCGCTGCCAAGCCTGCTTCTCTTTGTTGCATACATTTCCATAAAGCCAATATACCCCATCTTAAACATTTACAATGGGTACAATGGAGCATGGAAATAGTTTCATTTTGCGAAAAAAAAAAACAAACCGAAATGTCTTTGGAGTGTATTTTTAGTTGCTGAAGTCATTGCAATCTCTGTTGTCGGTTGGTTAGGGACAGTACGGTGGATGAGGGGGGAGGCCGGGTGTGTGGAGGGTGGCGCGAGTTTGGTTGACAAGCAACAACAACAACAACAACAACAACAGCGGCAACAACAATTGCAAATAATCACAGCATTAACAACAAATGCAGCAGAATGCATTACTCATGCGCCCTGCCTAACCAGAGATCGCGTGTCTAATGTGTGTGCCGCGCGCCCGCACCCCGCGCCGCCAGCTTGTCGCAATTGTAATCGTATAATTAAATGTTGGATCGTGATAAAGCTGTGCAAATATTGAGATCATTATGTTAATGCCTCAACCTAGCTGTCTCAGCCGCCCTCCAGCGACGGCATCTTGGCCAAATCAAATGCCACCCATTTTGCGCTTATTAAACTTGATATATTATTGTTTTTTATAATTGCTGTTGTTTTATTGCTTTTTGTCACCGATGCGGCCAATTTGGCACGCAGGTGTGCGACAACAACAACAACAACAACAACAGCAACAGCAATAGATCTACTAAATGCACAACATTCATAAAATTCACATAATTTTCTCGCTTTAAGCGTGCGCAAAATGCATTAAATGTTTATTGTTGTTTTTGTTGTTTTTGTTGTCGCAGCAACAATTGCAGATTTATGACAAAAACTCTAAAATACCCTGTAACAATCGCTAAGGACACTAAAGTATGCCAGCATGCATGATTAGCACAGCGATCGATTAGAATCAAACGGGAATTTCATAAGAAATAGAACAAATCAATTAATCAAATACCTGAATAAAATGTTCATGGAAAATAGTACAATTTTAATGTAATAAAATGTTAGTTATAATAATAAAAGCAACATTTTTAAATATTTTCTTTCAGGACATTAATAAATAAAGAAAAACAGAATACAAATATACGCAAATTTTCTTTCAGCTTATCTCAAATAGATTAAACCGAATATGAACTGCACCTTTTTATCCGCATGTCTTTTCAAAAAATTAGGCTCACATTGAAGCACTGCCGATAAAGATCTCTTAAAAAGTCAGTGGAACAATTTTAAGGATTAAGGATTATGTTTTAAGACATTGACTAACGTCAATAGATACCTATTGGTCTTTCTTAATCCCATTACAGTATCTACTTATTGCATTTCATTTTTCTAGTAAAACTTTATTTAAATTCATCGCCAAGAAATACCTGATGTCTTTTCCTGTGCCCGTAACAGTACCTTAAAGCTCACATCTCTCTTGAGAACGTTTTATTTTTCAAGCAAAACTTTGTGTTTCAGCTCGAGGCTAGTGTTTGGCTGTCTTGGGGTCTCAGCTAAAAGCCTGAGTAAGTAACATTAAAGATATCTAAAAAATATACCCGTTACTGTAACTACTCTTCCTTATTTAATGCTTAAAGCCCACATGAAAGCTCGCTCGAGAACCTATTGTTTTTCAAGC
Source organism: Drosophila kanekoi (assembly GCA_037075305.1). Taxonomy (NCBI): domain Eukaryota; kingdom Metazoa; phylum Arthropoda; class Insecta; order Diptera; family Drosophilidae; genus Drosophila; species Drosophila kanekoi. Next base: position 502,578 of record JBAMCE010000278.1, read on the forward strand.
AAAGCTTCGTGTGAGCCAAAAGCCATAGTAAGTAAATCCTATACAGGGTATCGCTTAGTGGCCCATTCAAAATGACTTTTCTTTATCGTTTTCGAGTTTAACTTTAGCGTCAACGTTTCGCATTCGATTCAATCAAAGCGCAACGTGCCGCTGCCTTTGGCTTAAGATTTGTTTTCGGCATCTTTTGTTGTTGTTGCTGTTTTTGTTGTTGCAGCAAAATTGTTGAAAATTTCAAATTAGCTGCAGTTCGCATTGTTTAATGTTTTTAATGTTCGTGTTTTACGTTTTGTGTTTGTTTTTCTTCATTTTTTAATTTTTGTTTTTTTTTTGGGAGCGGTCCCTTAATATTTTCCAATCTTTTTGCTGTTGTTGTTGATTTCAGTTTTGTCGTCTAATATTTGTGAGTTTATTTACTTGGCTTCTGATGCCTTTGCTGACCTTGGAAATTGAATTTTTTTATTGTTTTAATGGTTTTACTAGATTATAACGTACAACTAGTGGGCCCTACGCCTAGTGGGCAGGTAGTTCTATTTATCTACACATATATAATTTTCACGTTGTTATCAAAATAAATGTTCCGGCCGCATACTATGTAATTCAATATAAAATTGTGAAATTCCCTTGATATAATGCGTGCCCATATGTATATAGTCGAAGTGTTAAGAGTCTTTACAGAGTTATAATTCTTTATGGTTAAAGACATGTAATCTATTGATTAGGGTTCATTATCTTTATCCTATTCCTGTTTGTTGCAAATGCATTTAGAGATCTAGCCGGAAAGCATGGTATTCAGTTTTTGAGGAACCCGAAACTTGTTTAATCACATCATTTTCAGTTATTTACTCTGCCTAGTTTTTCAAAAAAGTTTTTTGAGTCCACGTATGAACTTTTGGAAAACAGCTCAGCTCAAAAGTCATCGAAGCCTAGTCCATTTTCCTCGATCCTAACCTACAACATCCGGCAAAGCCCGACGGCCGTTTGAATGACGCCGAGGTCGAAGGATCTGCATAAGCTAACCTGACCTCGAAGCTTAACAGCCGCGAGCCATATTAAAAGCCATAACAGCTGCAATTACACTTTGTTGAGGGTGTAGAAGAGTATATTTATTCCCTAAAACCCATTGACACTGGGAAAAAAATATATTTGTGCAAATGTAAGTAACAGGCAGAAGGAAACAAATCCGACCCCTTATGGTATATATATGCTTGAAAAGCCTTAACAGCCGAGTCTATCCAGCCATGTTCATCTATCTGCCCGCCCATATGTAACGTCGTGAGAACGCGATAAAAGGGTATAATGTATTTGTGCAAATGAAAGAACTCACCTTATAGTAGATATATTCTTGATTAGCCTCAATAGCCGAGTCGAACTAGCTATGTTCATCCGTATGTATGTATGTAACGTAGATTTCAGAACCTATAAGAGCTGGGACTTGAACATAGGCACTACGAGTTTGTTTTAGATAATCGCTAACTTGTTCCGTTCCAAGCAATCGATAAAAATCGATATCGAAATCCAGGTTTGTTGAGAATATCTTTTTGGTCTTAAAAGGTTGAGTCACCAAACATGTCATTTAGCTTCAAAATACAGATCATTTAGCATTTAGATACAGATAATTTATCTTCCAGTTCGAGTTCGAATACATTTGAGGGACATTTTTTTATACCATTGCAGAGGATATTAGAATCTTGTCGTGAAATGTACAACGCAAAGAAGGACATCTCCGATCCCATAAAGTATACCTATTCTTGATCAGTTTCAACAGCCGAGTCGATATAGCCATGTCCGTTTGTCCGTTCGTCTATCCGTCTATCTGTTTCTATGCGAACTAGTCTCTCAGTTTCAAAGCTACCATCATGAAATTAAGATACTTCCCTCTTTCTTTTGCGCGCAGAACATATATCATAAAGCTGTCATAGGAACGATCGGTCGAAAATAAGGTTCATGAATGAAAAACTTATTGTTTTTTAAGATATCTTAACCATAACCTATGCATCTTAGATACGAGAAAACATTATGAGCATTATGAAAAGGTTGGGTCTGCAAGGGTATTAAGTCTTCGGCGTGCCGAAGATATCATTTTATATTTATATCGTTATTAATGTTATATTTTAAGTTTTCTAAAAGAAAAAACTTAAATAAAAATTAGTTTAATTGGGTCTGACATAGGAAAATGGACAAAAATAGGATGCTTATATTAACCGATCGGAGAGATCAATTGTAAGCTAATGCATCAATCAAAAAGCTAAAGTTAGTCTTAAGTCGTTGCGTCAGCAAACTTAAGGTTATAATCAGTTATTGTTAATGTGCTTAAGACGACTTCAACATGCGACTATTCTAATAATACATTTATCTCTTGCTTTAGGTTTTGTTGAGCTCCTTATCCTTATTGTTATCTGCATAGAAATGAAACTGACTCGTCATCTGCATACATATATATATATTCTGGCTGCTAGATTATATATTATTAGCCGCATACGCATTATATCCATCTGCTTGAATTACTTTGAAGCATGTCTCATCGAGGGTTTTCCCCAATAGCTCAATAGAGCAGAAGACATGTGCGGAGCATACTTATGATTTAGGCTGGGTACAAAAGTAGTTTCCGTTTTGCTTGTACAAATATGCATATGTATAATACATGCTCTGTCTGTGTGAGTGAGTTAGTGTGTGTGTGTGTGTGTGTGTGTGTGTGTGTCCATGGTTGGGGCCACAATAAAAAGCACACACACTTTTGTCGCTAAATGGACAAACCCCCAAAGCAAATAAGCTATATATAAATACGTGTATACACACTGGTGTATACCTATATGTAAATAAAAAGTTTCAACCGTAATACCGCACAATGGGCCCAGCTACGTTTAGCACCCGTCCCCCCTTCAGCGCGCCCCCGTTCTTGACCAGAAAACAACTTGAGCTTAAATAGAAAAGCCGCGCAAAACGCAAACCGCAACAGATAAGCTCCACAAATGCGTGTAGCGTATGATAATAAAGCCAACAACGTGAGCCGAGGCCCCGAATTAGAGCTGGCCGCTTAGTCGTGATTTCGTTCGTGACACGAAAGTGCACGATTAAGCAAGATGTGCTTCTGCTTCTTCGACAGGCACAGTAGGTAAGCTATGTTTAAAAACAAACTAAGAATATTTACATTATTCAATTGAGAACATTTTTATAGAAGTGAAAAATGTAAGAAAAGTTTTTGAAAATTATTTAAAAGCATCGCAAACAGATTAAATTAGTCGGAATAATATTAGCTTAACTCTCGCTCAAACTGTGGTCAGATAAAATATCAATTAATCATTGGTATTTTATTTTCCCAACTGGGGCACACTGGCCAAACTGGGCACACTGGTACATATCTGGAAGATGTATTAGAAAGGATTTACACAAAACCGACGATGAACTGATATCCGTCTGTCTGAATTACAATATACCAGCTCTTACATTCTGTAAATAGTATAAAAATTCAAATTTTTAAAAGTTAATTTATATATCTCATTTTTATTGCAATAACTTTTTACTAAAAAGTTAAGTTTAAAGCTAACACATACATGTGTAGCTGCTATAGGAACAAACAGCTTATCTGATATTTGACTCCAAGAGTTATTATTCTTGGGGCTTGGGTTTTCTCTACCTTTTGAATAATTTTACCGTCTTGATGCATCGATCTACACCTTATCCTTAATTTTCCATTTATTTACTTATCACATAATGCGAATGCTCAATTTGGTCTTGAGATTGTGGACTAAATCTAAAGCATGGAGTTAATGACATTTTTGATCTTTTCCGCTTTTTATGAGGGTTATTACTTGATGCAACCAGAGCTAAATAAACAATTATATTGTTCCGACTACTGGCGACTTATCGTAAAGATAAATGTGATATACATGCATTCAGATGTAACTCTCATGAGGTGTAGTGCATTTGAGACTAGAAACTAAAAAAAAGCTTTTAATGGGTAGATGGGGAAAATTGCAAAAAGAAAATATAACAATCGTAAATATACATGTGTATAATATTTCAGATCATGCGTATTTCATGTTTGTCTTATCAATATCATCAGACACGCACCCATCTCTAGGCGAGGGTCCAACAAAGCCTCAGCGCTGGAGTCTCCACAGGCGATGACTCATGCAACGGCGACGCGTGGACATTGAGACGTTTGCACCAAGTGTGCCCAACGACGACTTGTGGCACGAGCGGCCCAATATTTACAACTGGCGGCTGCATGCAACAGTTTTTCAGCCGATGAATGAAAATGTGGAGCTTACTGCGGGGGCGAGGGGAGTAAGCTGGGCCAGCTGAATACAGGCGCAATTAGAGCGCCTGCAAACAGGTTTTGTGGCCAAGTTGTGCGGGGCTTGGCTGGGCGCACACGTGCAACATTTTATTGCAGTTGGCATTGCCAGGCGCTGCATAAAGTTCATGCCACATGCCGCCGCCGCCGCCGCCGCAGCCACCCGCAGCCGAGACACGAGCCTGCGGCTGTAACTGGGTCAATTACAGGCTGCCATTGTCGCGCGACTTATAAGGCGAAATACATAAATACGTTCACACACACACACACACACACACATGTATGTACCCATTTATGTGTATGAGTCCGTTTTTGTGTCTGCCAAAATTGTGAAATAATAAATCCAATTTCACAAATATATGTTTAAAAGAAACTACGCAAACCAGAAGCAGCCGCAGCCGCAGCACCAACAACAGTTAATAAGTAAGAGTGCTCTAGTGAAGAATGCCCGACTTCGATATGCCCTGCACACAGCTCCGCATTAAGATATGAAATTAACCATTCTTTAGTGGTATATATGTCACATATGATATATGTATATGATATAAAAAACTATCAATAATTTTTGATACATTCATTAATCTGTTATATATCCAGTTTATGCTTTTCACTAGTTGTTAAACGCTGTTGAACATCATTTTATGTATGTATTGTAAGTATATACCTGACACACCCACGGGAACAGCAGCAATATACCCGTTTGTTTACACATAACCCATGAGTACAGAGTGTACAAAACGCGTTCAAAATTGATTGTGAAATTCTAGGAACTGTTGTCGCCAACTGCGCTGCCAGCGTCGCTGCCTGCTGCTGTGCCAGCGTTGCGGTAGTTAAATTTTACGCTACATTTGGGTAACCGCATCAACAACAACACAGCTGTGCGTTTGCTAAAATAAGCTGAAACGATCTGCGTATCCCCCATTCCCTCTCCCCCCGTTTTCGGTAACTTCTCATCTACTACTTGTCCTGCGCCTGCGCCTGCGCCGCCTCCTCCCAGGGCCGGCTTAACGTTTGTTGTTGTTGTAGTTTTAGTTGTTGTTGTGGCGACAGCAACTGCGACGAAATTTTTATTTATGTATGAGCAAACGCTCTTTGTATACTCTTACCTATTGTATAACAACTATGACGTTAAGCTTATACTACAAAGTTCCTCCTCAATTCCTGGAGACTCGTATTAAAAGTGATGTACTTAATTTTATACTTTAATTGGATCTTACGAATAAGTTGAGATTATCTGAATTCGCGACTCTATTACTGTTTTAATGTAAGCTTTAGAAGATAATGCGTCAATAGCTATTTTAAAGTTTTCAAACATTGATCGTATGAAATCATTTAAGTTCATGCAAACTTTTTACCCAGGTTTTCCTTAGAGTAAAATGAAATATGTCAAGTCATATATATATGTATTTATTTTCATTTTATATACATATGTATGTTTCTTTTATTTATATTTCAGGGACTCAATTCCAGGGTTTCTTAGAGCATGATTAAATATACATACATATGTACATATGTCCAGTCACATAACATATATGTATGTCATACAGTTTAATATAATATTAATTGATTTTTTTATTGATTTACATGATAAATTTAGTGTTGAAACCTTATTCAAAATAAAATCGAAAACTTCAATTACCATTATTTAAGGAAGAGCATATAAAATTCTGCCGGCAAGTTTAGAGTATAAATTTGAGTTTTATTTTGTTGTTTTATGTTTTTTTCTTATTTATTTATGTTTTCACTCCATTTTTAAGGTGTGTGCAGTTTTAAATTTTTAATTTGGAAGTGCTTTATCTGCTGTCGGGCCCGACTGGGTCTCTCTCTCTCTCTCTCTCTCTCTCTCTCTCTCTCTCTGTGTCTCTATCTTTTTCTCTTTTATTCCAAGTTTCAGTCCATGGCAAAGCCTTTTTTCATTAAAAATATACATTTGTGAAATAAATTGTTTTTTGCTTAATTTACATGTATCAACAACGTTAAGAACGAATTAAGACCAAAATACAAGCGAGCTTTTAAATCAGTTTACTTTTAGTGAAGTTTTGAAAGCTTAATATCTAGAATGGATACTTTCCGGGTACTATGTAACAATGCATATTATTTTTTAACGAATCAAAAACATATTTTTAAGAATTTTTTCGTTACAACATGCAAAGTTTTATCTATTTTCTTTTTTAAAAGTTCTTCAAAAACGAATCTAACAAAATGCCGCCTAACAATTTTATGGTAGTTAGAAATATAAAATTCGAGTACTTTACATATCCAGAAATGTTTTTCAGAGAGAAAAAACAGGTAAAGCTACGTTTTGAGAAGCTTTTCGAAATAATATATTTTCGAAAATATATAGGAGGGGAAAAAGGCATGATATTTATCGAAACATTTTCGAATAATCCAAGAAAATATTAAATTAAATTAATATTGAAAATGCTTTCAAGTATTAATATCGAAACATATTAGAAGATTTTGAATCTTAAAAGCTACTCCCAAAAGTATACTATAAATGGATGTGAAATTTAATTTTTGAAATGGAAATGGGAACAATTTTAAAATTCTTAAATTAAAATATAAATAAATATAAATATAAAGATTTCTTTGAATAAATTCAAACGAGTTCTATTTAAATCTCATCTTCTCGTTATATGTATATTTGCATTCATGTACACAACTCCAGCCTTCGATTCGGCTTTTCTTATTTTGGGATCAGCTCGGTTTTCGGGGGTCTCTGTGTCTGTCTCCGAGTGTCTCTGGCAGCGTCAATTAATTACCCAAGGCCCGGGAGTTGCCGCTTTGCTGATTTCAGATTTAGCTTTACGAGCCTTTTGCGCTTGACAAGTCGGAATTGAAATATGCGTCGGAGTCGGAGTCGGAGTCGGCGTCGGCGACGGACACTTTCGCGCGGAGGGCATAAAAATACCAGAGCCAGAGCCAGAGCTCGGCTTGTTTTTATAGGTTTCTTTTTTTATATTTCAGTATTTATACCCTAGCAAAGGGTGCTATAGCTTTGTCGCCAAATGTGTAACGCAAAAAAAGATTTCTTGCCAAGAAAAAATGTCTCAGTTTTACTGCTATTTCCATTAGACTTTAGTTTGATCCGTCTTTTTATCGCAGTCGCTCGGACCATATACATACGTATGTATATGTATATCAAAACATGTGTTTTATTTTTTATGAAAAACTGCTTTATTTTAAAAGTTATCGATTCTCTATATCTATTTTGCTTGCGATTTTATTTTTTTTATTTTTATTTTGAACCACGTTCTTAGACCTAGAAATTAGAAATTAATTATGTATATACACTTAATAGCTTATTAAATAATTTTGTTAGTGTATTTAAGATTCGGCATACTTTGCATTCATCCTTATTCGTTTCTTTTTTTCTGCTTTTTTTTGGGCAAAAGGCATTTTGTGTTTTGCTTTGTTTAACTGGCTGATTGGTGTTTTTTTATGTCACTGCCTGAAGAGCCTCGATGCACACACGAAAAGTTAAAAGATTTTCAAATGCTGTAGCAGAATCCAATTTGGGGATATATGTTCATACATACATATGTATATGTATTTATATATTAACTTGCATAGATGTGTGTGTGTGCATACTAACTGATTTGTAGACCTAGGTCCGGTAGCACAACAAAAAGAGCGCGCGAGAGTGAGAGTCGGTGAGTGTGAGCGAGAAAGAGAGAGTGATAGCAAAGTGAGTTGCGCATACTAAACTGACAGCGGCATTGACGACTACGCTGACGCTGACGTCGACGTCAACGTCGCACGCTTAATGTAGGTTAGAAATCGAAACTGCTAAGCAGAGCGGGCTGCTCTGCCATGAGTCATGGTCACGTATACCAGTTCCGTACTCTACACGTTTTTGTAGAAATGCCCGAAAGACGTCACGCTGCTGTTGTTGTTGTTGTTGCGATAAGGATGTCGAACACGTCATTCCCATGACGGTTGCAGGTCTATGCCTGTCAGCTGTAGAGTTCAATGTACAGGGCTGTGTCGCATGTATTAAAGTGTGTGCGAGTGTATGTGGGGGGTAGCCACACCTGTTGCCAAAACCCAACAAGAAAACTACAATAAAAAGCTGCGACGCAGTTAAATGGCAACAACAAAGCAGAAATCACGCCGCGACCATAAAAACAAAACGTGCTAATAAAAATAAAAACAAAGAGACAACAACACAACATTAAGGAAAAGCTCTAGAAACAACTGTACTTAAAGGAAATGTCTCTAACTGTCTGCGATGCACTGGAATGTCAATAACTTGTGCAGAGTGTGGAGAGCAACGACAAAATGGGGCCAAGGCAAACGACAGCAAAAACAGCGACATGACCACGACCTCTCTTCCTCTTGCCGAAAGTAGTAGTGCGGCGCGTTTAAAAACGCCCGCGGCGACTTCTGTTCTTTTGCCGCCAATTGCGTGTTTGGGCTTTTTGTTTTGGTTCTGCACATTCGTCAATTATGTACATACGTGTTTTTATGCGTATGTGTGTGTGGTCGCAGTAAAAGGAAAAAGCTTTTGCTTTCCTTGTGCACGCTGATCGCGTCATTTCAAATAACAATTTTGTTACAGGCGTTTTTGATCGCACGAGTTTTGCGCTGAGTTCAGTGTACCCGTTACCTTTAGTAGCGCGTGCGTGTATGTCTGTATTTCATCTTGTTGTATATGTATTTGTGTATGTGTATGTGTATGCGTGTGTGTGTGTGTGTGTGTGTGTGTAAGCACAACAAATAAAGCTCGTACATCAAAAATGCGTTTAAATCTCGCAACGTCAATGGAAATAAATGCATTATGTACATTATTTGTGAACCGCGACCGCTCCCTTCGCCAAAAGGAGAAATAAAAAAAGCAAGCGAGAACAGCGAAAACGATTTGTTGTCGCCGCCGCTCCCTTCTCGCCGATCCATTAATAAACCGAAATGCTGCATCCGCCTTTGTTGTTGTTGTTTTTGGCTTGCACGCATTATAAAAATGTCATTAACATGTCAACGGGTTGCAAAGTTCGCAATGTGCTTTTTTTGGTGCGAACTTGATATACTCTTAAGAAAATATTGCGATAAATCCGATGGAGAATTAGCGATATGATGATATGTACATAAGTATATGCATGTATGTATTGTATATTTGGATACATCTATAGAGAAAATGAGGCGAATTCACGCAAGTATTTCCGATTCATAGGGGCCGTTGTTGTTGTTGTGGCGCATGCAAAAGTCCAGCGACAGCAGCGGCGAACATTTAAAGGCCAGCCAAAAATTTCAAACAAAAACAACAAAAACTGAGCAGCGGAGGCGTCGGCAGCGACGCGACGCGACGAAGTCAATGATCGCCTCGCCGCCGCCGCTGCTGCTGCTGCTGCTGCTGTTGCTGTTGCTGTCATAATTAAACGCGACAAATACAAATACAATTTGAAGAAAAGAAAAAAGAGCCGCCGTCGCCGACGTCGTCGCCAGGCCAGCGCCAGCCATAAACACAACAACAACGAGAGACACAACAATAAATTCTTCAATTAACATTTTGTGCCAGGTAAAAAGAGGGAGCGAGAGCGGGCGGCATGGCGAAAATGTCTGCGCGCGTGTGTGTGTGTGAGAGAGCAGGCATGCAAATAAAGAGAACTTGCAGAGAGAAAGAGAACGAGAGCGTGCCAGGATCATTTGCATTGAGGCGGCGCAAGGTGTCGTTAAACTGATTAAAATGCATTTACGTACACACTCACACGCACATACACGAATATAAGTGTAGATGTGTGCATAACAAGAACAAAGTTGATCTTGTTGTTGCTTAAAAAGTGGGCACGTCGCGCATATTTTAGCATGTTATTGTTGTGCTTGCATAGATTCCGTAACGGCAGAAAACAAAAAATGAAATAAATTTCAGCTCTTAGCAGGGCGCTCGCACTTGTTGTTGCTGCCGCTGCTGCTGCTGCTGCTGTTCTACATACATATTGTTTTTGTAGTTGGAGCTACAGCCGCGTGCCAGGCAGCGTTAGTCATAGGTAACGCTGGCGTCGCCGTCGACGTCAGCGTTTGCGCCGAGCGGCATGCAGGCTAAGCAGCCAAGAAGACGACAACGCGTTGTGAGTGATCTATGAGCCAGCAAAGCGAACGGAACGAAACGAAACGAAACGGTGCGCCGCAGCAAAGGGTCTTCCCCCAACCACCCGCTTACCCGATAAACCAATACGCAAATCGCGCGGCCAATTGGCAAATTGGCGCCACGAAAGGTGTTTGCAACATTTTGCTGGACATTGACGCGAGCGACCACCAAACGCGATTAGTCACAACAACAATTTGTTTGCTGTTGTTTTTGTTGTTGTTGTTTTATTGGTCTGTGCATTTTTGACAATTTTTCGCTCGCGTTTTTAGCCTGGCAGCGCAGTTTAAGCCCAGAACCCGGCCAGAGCAGAGCAGAGCCCAAAAGGCAGCCCGAATACACGAAACACGAAACGCGGCGAACTGAAGCGATCGCGAGCCGACAACAAAGCCGAAGCTAACATTCGTGGTCTCGCCGTCTTCGTCACAGTCGCTGTCTGTGTCCGTGTCTCGATCGCTGTGCATGCGAATGTGTGCGTGTGTGTGTGAGCGCTGCTTTGCCTGCTGAGCGCAGGTTTATCAAAATTCGATTTTCATTTTGTGCTTTAATACAATTTGTGCCTTGCTGCCGTGTGGAAGTGGCAGGAGATGCTAACGCATAGCAAAAAAAAAAAAAACAAAACAAAAGAAGTAAAGTCTAAATCGGAAAACAAGCAAAACAAACAGCAAAACGAGTGCAAGACGTGCGGCAATAAAAATAAAATCAACCAAAAGTGGAAACTTATTAAAAATAATAAACAAACTGCGTCTGCGTTCTGCCTGCTGCCGCCAGCCTGAACGCCTGTTGTGTATGTGTGTGTGTGTTTGTAAGAGTGTTTATAGCAAAGAATCACGTAATTTAATCCGTGCGCGCAGCGGAGGAGTCGTAAAAAGCAAATAAAAACACAAGCGTAGCAATTGAACAGCTTATGTTATCCCTAACCCCCTCGCAGCTCGAGCACCTCCTCCACAAATGCTGTTAGTTGCAGTTGCAGTTGCTTCGCCTGTCGCTTGTTTGTTTGGTGTTTGTTTACGCGCCGTTTACCGCTACTCGTTTATGTTACCGTTACCACTTGCCTGACACGTGTGCGCCACCGAGCAGGCACCAAACGGGGGCGGCGAGGCGTGGCACAATATATGCAAATCGTTCAGCAAAACCAAACAAACAAAAAAATATTACAAAAGTGTAAAATATAAAGAAACATGAAAAATAAAAACAAAATAACGGACTGAATAAAAATTAATTTACATATTGCGCGCACAACTAAAAAGTTCAGATACACACACACACAGCATACATACATACATATATATATATATATAATTATATTTATATATGCATACATACAAACATATGGATATGTATAAAGTGTAGTGCAATAATAAGCGAGTCAAGTGAAAAGTTGAGTCATCGCGACAAAACTTTTTTTATATATACATATATATATATGTATGTATGTGTATTATTTATTTTTCTTCTCTCTTCTCTTTGCATTTCACAATATGCAAATAATTAATACAAGTTATTAACTAAAGCATTTTAAAGTGTTTCAAAAGCTCAGCTTAAAGAAAGAAATGAGTATATAAAACTTTGCAAAGCATATATTGTTGATTATAAAAATACATACATAATAATACATTAACTAAAATACTTTTACAACTTTTCTACAAATTGCAATATTAAAAGAGCTTCAGTTCGAAGTCTGGAATTTTCCTTAAGATTTCAGTTAGACAATAGAAAAATAAAAGCAATATTAAAGAAAAATTTACAAAACTCAACAATTTTCATAGATTTGAGTGGAGTTAGGCTTATCGAAAAACTAAACCCTCCCGAATTTTCTTTCAGATATAAGATACTCATTCAGAAGGCCATTAAATAGAACAAATTGCATAACCCAAAAACTGACCAAAAATAGCATAAAAATTATATAAAAAAAAAATAATTAAAAAAAAAGGAAATTGTTGATAAAAGAAAGAATTGAATCTGCAACAAAATCACACAACAAGCTAAAGGCAGCCCACACAAAGATAAACTCAACCAAAAAAAGAACAAAACAAAATAAAAATAAAAAAAAATCACACACTTTACAAAAAAAAACCTTGTGATAAACGCTGATAATTTGTTGTGTTGTTGATGATTGCCTTAAAAGCCATCAAAATGCAACACAACGGCGGCAGCAACAGCAATCTGCAGCAGCAACAACTGCAGATGCTGCACCACCACCAACAACAACAACAACAGCAGCAGCAGCAGCAACAACATCAGCAGCAACACAATTTGCGCGATAATTATGCTGTTTGGGCCAACAGCAGCAGCAGCAGCAGCAACAACAACAGCAACAACAACAGCAACAGCAGCAACAACGCGTTGCAATTGCAGCAACAACAACAGCAACGCGCTGCCATGTGGATTGCAGAAAACAATAAACAGCAGCAACAGCGCCACAACAACAGCAACAACAACAACAACAACAATATGACAGCAGTCAATTATAATCAGCACTTGATGCAGCAGCCGCAGCAGCAGCAGCAACAACAACAGCAGCAACAATACATGCAACAGGCTTACATCAGCTACACGCAACAGCAGCAACAACTAACACCAGCAACAACATCGCCGCTCAGCAGCTGCTACTATGCAACACTGGATGTGTATCCACAACAACAACAACAACAACAGCAGCAGCAACAGCAGCAATTCGCGACGCCCGCGCAGCGCCTCATGCAGGATCAGCAGGCGCAGCGCGCACAGCTCAAATACGGGCGTCTGGATCAGCGACAACAACAACAACAACAATGTCACGTAAGTAAAGTTTGAAAAATTATATAATTTATATTTAAATTAGATTCAAATTTGAAAAACGAATTAAATTTCCAATTAAACCAAATCAGTTGCTCATAAAAAGTAGTCAGGGTTGGGGAAAATCAGATTCAAGTACGAAATCGCGCGTTTGTAGCCCTGACTAGGACTTGGGTTAATTTGAGTAAAAACCTTCTTGACTTGCTTTGTAAACCCAAAAAAAAAAAAATAGAAATAAATAAAAAAGACGAGAAAAATAACTTAAAAATGAAATGAAATCAAAATAATAAAATAAATAATTGAATCAAAATAATTAATTAAATAATAAATAATAAAAATTTAACAAATGGCCCACTGCTAAGAAAACTTCCATCTCTAATTTTGATGCCGTTCAAAGCGAGTAAGCGATATTTTACCGTTGAAACTTCTTATATGAAATGATGCAAGGGAAAGAAAGAGAGAGAAAAAGTATAAGTACCATAAGAGGACTTGAGGAAATGATCCTTTGTTGACGTTACGTAATGCGTTTTTTTTTTTTGAATTTTTTAATCAAAAATAGCATACATTTTTATTACAACATAGATGACCCAGGTGATGTTCTGTCAAGTCTGGCTGGGTCATCAGGCTTTGTCGTTGATAACCGGATCAAAAGCGGCTTTTTTGAATAAGGCTGCACCGCCACGAAGTTTTCTCTCGTAGTTGGGGAAGGTCCTTCAACGATCTTCTCTTGAGTCTCCTGACTACACAACTCCCCACAAGGTCTCTCTCTGACTTGGCTGGCTAAGGTCGGCATTCGAAGTTGCAAGGTAGAATTTCGGACGTACCAGTCAGCTCCAGTCATTGGACGCATGGCCACATTTTAGAGTGGCTGAATCCGTCTTCGATTTGTCCGAGACGCAATGCCCCAGAGCTAGGTACCGTATCTCCAAGTCGGTGCCATCACGACGTTGTGAACCAAAACCTAAGCCTCTTGTCCAGTACAATTCCAAGGTGCTTGTCGGTTGTGCCAGGATGAAGGCGGCTGCCATATAACCAGACAGCAGGAGCCTTGCCGCGCCTCAGTGTATAGTTGACCGATGGCACTCCGAGGCATTGGGCTTGATGTTCCACCTGCGAGCCCAGCTCTCAAGCAGGTGAATGTATTCCTGGGCCCCGTCAGTCTCGTATTCTTTTAGTCATTGGCAAATGTAGCCGTCAGGTGTTTACTTGGAATGGCAAACTTAATTAGCTCGTCCGGAGTGGGGATGTCTGCCGTGAACAAATTGTAGAGAAAGGGGTCTAGATTTGAAGTAAGCGTCAAATAGAATTTATATCAAAAGAGATCGAAACAACATCAAACTGATATTTAAATTAAGAAATTACAAATAATTTCTTTTAATATGCTTAACATGAATTTGTAAGAAATAATAACTGCAGTGCAATATTATTGCTAATTATTTGTTAATTACGGCAATAACGCATATTTTTGGCGTCTGATTCAAATTGAAATTTGGGATTTCATTTCAAATCGCCAAGCTACAAGTGCTCCAGTTGTTGTCAAAGTCAATTTTAGAAGAGAAAAGGCTCAAATTCCAAAACACAAGCAAGTGCATATACGTACTTACAGCACCATTTCTTACAGTGCACAGATGTCTGTACATATATAAATCACAATAGGCTATCTCGTTTTAATGCGATGAGTTTTCTGATTTGTTGTCGCCTTTCATTTTGCGGTTTTGTGGGCGGCGCTGCGCCAAGCCGTAGGTGGAGTCTCTACACGCGTGTGTATGTGTGTGTGTGTGTGTCTGTGTCGGTGTGTGTGTCGCATGCATCTTGACATCTAAATTGCGTCTTATTGTTAGTTAAATTTCTTTTATGAGCAGCAAAATGGCCGACGGGGCGTATGCGCAACGCACATTACGCATACGCCGTATGGCCACAGTTTGAAGAAAAATGCGAATGCGAAATGCGAAATGTGAAAACATTTATTGAGTTTTTGCTGCTGATTTGCGCGCAAATATTTGCAGTGTCGTGTGTGCCGTGGGAATGCCGCACCCCAAACGAAAAATTCATATATTTTGAACTAAATTCAATTTGTTTCAACTCGCAAAACTGAAACTGAAACCTGGGGGACACAGCGAACAAAGCTGACGAATGTGTGTTTAAATTAAGTCGGCAGACAGCTATAAAAATAATAATAATAATACAGTGATGACTAGACTAACGGACAGCTGGCGTACAACTGTCTTGGTCTCAATCATTTTTCAAGGTTTTTCTTGCATGTTTTTGAACCGAAATAGAAAAGTTTTTCAACCTGTTTTATATGTTTGACATTTACAATCCTAGGAGTATGTTTCAATAAAATAGTTAGTGTTTTTCGCTCATAAATAGTTTTTACATATTATTTCAGTTACAGATAATTAAAACCAACAACTGTTATCTTTGTTATCTGTTTAGGCGGGGTTTCACTGTGTGGTGTATAGCACAGTGCACTCTGATAGATCTAATGGCTCAGCCAAACCGTCTTCCATTTCAAAGCTACCATTGACTTAACTCTTATCATTAAGCAACAACAACAAAAACATTAAGCAAACGCAACGAGGTCGCGCTCCTCCAGATAAGATGACAATTGCAAAGTCACGAAGTTGCCACACGACCCTCCCTGCTGGACAGGCCAGGAAGTGGAAAGCTCTTAAAAATTCGCTCGAACAAAGCGTAACGGAAATGCCAAAACATTAGCGGCCCGAGACATGCCCATATTTGACCAACTTTGTGGGGTTTTCGGGTTTTTTTGCGTTATCTACAGACACAGACGTGGTCGCTGTTAAGTAATTAACATTTACGCTTAATAACATTAACAGCAATGTTAGCGAGCTGTTGTGTACTGCGAGAAAAGATCATGAAGCTTATACGCGATTGAAATTACGACGTTTTTCTTTATCTTGATTTTTAAAACTTTAAGTACACTTTACCACTCAAGTTATTTTATACTTATTTTAAGAGTATATTTTATTGTATTTGTATTTTTATTTTCATTTTTATAATAACTCAAGAGTTTTTCATGAACAAATTAGGTATGAATATTCTAGTTTGGTTTTGTGCAATTGTTTTTATGAGGCAGATGGAATCATCCCCGACCCCATATAGATATATTCTTGATCATTATCAATAGCTGAGCTGATCTCGCCATGTCCGTCCGTCTGTCCATCCGTATCTCAGAACATATAAGATCTCTCCAGAGTCACCAAATATGATATGTAGCTTCTAAAGTAGTATATATATATATATACCACCTTCTTATAATATAAATAAATATAAACAGTGTTTGCTTTCGGCTTCGGTATTATCTTGAAGTTGACCTTTACATTTGACCTTCAAAAAGACCACCTAATGGCTTTTAAAACCCAATCAAGCAAATGCTTAAGCTGGCTAATCATTATTAAAACCAATGAAAAAGAAAGTCAAATTAGCACAGACCAGACCCAGCGATTATCTATTTCATTATCGAAATTAAAGAAACCCGTTCGCAGTTGGAATACAAACAGAAATATAGACATGTCTAGATTAAAGATCAATTCGACTCGTCACGGTGATTGTCGCTATGAAATGTATTTTTAACTGTTGTTACGTAGTTGCTTTGCCACCATTTGAAGATCTTTGGCCTTAAATTCACTATCAATAATGAAAACCGTAAACAGTAATCAAGAAGAAGATATTGATATTGTTGAATTATCGAGTTGTAGAACAGAACTTGAAATAGACTGAGAAGAAATTTAGTTCAGGTTATTCTATTTGGTTCCCTATTTTTCTCCTCTCTTCTAATCCCTAATCATCTCTTCTCTTCTTATCTTTTACCTTATCTACTCTACTCTAATCTTCCCCTTTTGCTTCTCTTTTCTACTTTTCTTAATGAAATATTCACCTAGATACGTCCATTATATCTTGATTTCTTATCGTGGAATTAAATTCATATAAGAACAAAACATCCGTATTTTTCCTATAGAAGGGTATTCAGAATGCGACTTTGAATTCTTTATAGCTTGCACTTATCTCATCTACGTACAATTCTCTCGCATCTGTTATGTGACAGGCTGTTAATGTTATTGTTACAGTTCCGTCTTGCATGTTAATGTTTAAGTTTTGCACTGTTAAGCGCCGCCTGTCGCTGGTCCTTGAACTTTGCATTGTTGTTGCGGCTGTTGTTGTTGTTGTTGTTGTCGTTGTTGGCTAGTGGTAATGCCTGGCTTTGTTGTTAATTATTACAAAAACAATTAAGCGCTCGAAATGAACAACTTTAAATTGCAGTCGTTTAACTGTTACTGTTGTTGCTGTTGCTGCTGCCTTTTGCTGTTATTATTTTTCGTATGCTTTATTTTAATGAGCGTCACATTCGAGTATTGTTTTATATATACTTTTTTTACCTTCTACCCAGTAAAACCTGGTAAACAACAGGGTAGAATGAAGTTGCGCTAAAGAATTTTACAGATCGGGTCGGGATTTTCGGGGCTCACACAAAAAGAGATGGGCGGGTCGTGAAAGGATTTTAAAATATGCCAAGTGGGCGAGATTTTGTATGATCCCGTAATTTCCGCGGTTCCCCATATTCTTACTGGGTCCCGAAATTACAATTTTGTATACTATTTTTTATAATAAAAGCTAAATTGAAATAAGAAATTCATAATGTTATGTAATGTGCGCTAGTACTTAGTGTTCAAGTAACTTTTAGGTAACTAAATTTAGTTTCACTAAAAGAAAAACTTTTTCGGGACGGAATGGTATATATCCATTTCGGGTCAGGTGGATTGAATTTGCTTACCCATGCCCATTTGTATTCTGTTTAGATATGTATCTGATTAATTGTCGATAGCTCGTTTACGCTTACGCAAAAGCGAGCAAATTCGTCTGTCGATAAATACCTGTTTGGGGACTTTTCTTCACCGAGCCCATCTATGTACATATATTCCATAGTAGCTGCCTATTAAAGCAAATTAACTATAACTCATTACATTAACACAAAAGCGATAAATTTCTGTTGTCGATATTTTTTTGATGATTCCGGTATTTTTCTGTTGATTCCGGAACTCCTGCGGGTCCCCAAATTGCAATCGATTCAAGCACAAAAACGATTCATTTCGATTGTCGATAAATTTCCTATTGGACATCTCTCAGAATTTAAGAGGTAAATACGTTGAATACAGCCTTTATTTTTGGAGTGTTCGTATGGAATTTTCTTGTGTTCCTGAAAGTTTTAAGCGCATCGCACAATAAAACAAAAGGTTTTTAAGCAACTTCTGCCATTGGGCAAATGCACAGCGCTGTTTGCTTAGCTAGTTACAGGGTATCTGCGAGTCGTGCACCCTCGACTAAGATTGTACTGACTTATGTTGTGCCCATTGTTGCCTGGTGCAAGCGATTCTACAACAAACTCATTAAATTCGTTAATCATTTATTGCGTCGCAATCTGTTGCAGCCACGCCCACTGTGCGACGCCCATTAGCGAAACAAAAATCAGCTGTTTTTTAGAGTCCAAGGTCTTGCTTTAGCGCTCGAATTGAATTTTGTTGAACGGCTGCGAAAGTCCGCAGCAAATTTGAAGCTTGGGCCCATTTGTCCGTGAACACAGATTTTCGATTTTTACACTCTTTACACTAATCAACACAATGCAGCAACAATAGCCATTTATGCCCCAAATAGATTCCAACTTTCAATTGCATTCAACAAAAGTTTCTTCTCCCGGCGAAGGCGATGACGAATTCGCAAACGGAAATAGCGCATTAGTCAGCCCTTTGAATTACATTTATAATATGCATTAGATCAACGTCTCAGTTGTAGCATAGTTTTAGGTTAGGCAAATTCCACTGAAGAAGTTCCGCTCTGTCCGGAAATACCTCCCAAGCGGTTCGACATTATCTAGCCAGAAGTTCCACGAAATTTCATAGAAATTCCAAGTAACGCTTGTGATGGAATAAAAAAAGTAATTAAAAAAAATAAACCTATGTCATACATGACGTAGGCGCCGACACTGGCAATGACGCGTCTTGCGCCGATCGTGACAATCGTCAAATACACAATTAGATAGAACCCTATCTCTCGAGGGTTTCACTATAACCCCGCTTCTTTCCGGAAGGCCAGTTCATCAACTGGGTGGATTGTGAAAACTACAATTAAGGTGGACCAACTAAATCTGACCGAAATACAAGAATTTGATCATGCTTCTCTAACTATACCAAACGTAATGCTAGTTTAATGTTCCCTGAAAACTAATTCGATTTAACTATATTTGATTGATTGTAAACTATATGCTTCAACCTCTACCCTTTGTGCCTTCTTCTGTGTAGCTTGCGTTTATGGTGATCTTCAACTAGTAAAATCTTCGAAATGTTCTTATATATAAAGCAAATAAAACCCTCTTTAGGTTTCAATGTATCCGAATGATTCGCAAGATTTGTATTTAGCTGTAAAATCTAAAAATGATCAAATTTTATAAGGTTATATAGGTTAGTCTAAACCAGAAATATAAAAATGATATATATTGAATTATAATAAAGGCACGATTTACTATATATTATGTGTATAAAGTGAGTTTTATAGTGAGTTTTTTGTTGGATTAGCTGGAAGATGAAACATGAAAGTGCGATCTAGCAGAAAGTGCCTTAGTAGAAGACAACATTCATTTTGAATATTTAAAAAGCTTGACAGGAATGGGACAAGGTATTCAACAAGAGACAAGCCACATTTGGTGTCTAGAGCTCCCTCAAAACTGTTTTGAAAATTCAAGATCTATCGATTTCAGGTTAAGTTATCGATAACTTGCGTTTAGTTGTGTAAATGAAGTATTATAACTGATTCAAATATATTTCTTTAATTTACTTATTTCTCATCGAACTCGGGTTTTATAAACTTCACAATTCTAACACATCTGCAAAGCCGTAAGGCAAATGCTTAGAAAGGTAATACTTCTTCGGCGTGCTGAAGATTGATCTTCTTCTTTTTTGTTATATCCTGAACTCATTGAAAATGGGTTAAAAGGGTATAATATTTCAGTGCAAATGTGCAACATTTTTGCTGTAAGTCCTCCAAGTGCCCGCGCAAGTCGAGTTTGTTTCCGATAATCGATAACTTACTCCGACTCAAAGCAATCGATAAATATCGATATCAAAATCCTGTTTTGTGGGCCATTTTGGAATATAATAAGAGCTAGCGTTACCAAACTTAACATATAGCTTCTAGAAAAGTATATATATACATCCAGTATCTTTAATCTTATAGCACCCTCCCCGCTACCACCACAAAGCTATAAATCGAGCTAATAACCCAATTCAATTGACTTTTTGAGAATACACAAATATTCTTAAGCACATTAAGATGAACTGTAGAAAATTTCATTAAGCAAACGAGCGCGTTGCGCGAGCTGAATTTGGTGTTGGTAAAAGAGGGTTCAGGGTATTCCCTAGTCGGGAGAACCCGACTAGAGCCTCTTACTTATTTTAAATAGTGTTTCCTTGGAAAGTAGATTGTCAAGTGGATCGCATATCGCTAAGACCAACATTCCACTTAAAGAAATTCGCATAGATTTCCCAGAAAATCAAGCACATGCAAACAATATATGTATATTAAAATATGTATTATATCAGAACTTCCTTTAGTTTGGTTTAAAATTGCTTTTATCGGCGCACTTCCTGTTTAGCTGAGGGTCAACTAGGTCAATTTCCGCCCCAGTTCGGGTCGTCGAGTGCGCCGGCCTGGCAAATTGCGTTTGGGCCAATCGCCGCCGTACCCTTGGCCATGTCGGTCGTCCCTCGCTCCGTCCGTCTGTTATCTAATTGAGTGCGCTGCGGGTCAGACAATTGGAAGTGCCTGCGTCGCCAGCCACTGTGGACTGCACTCAGACTCAGGCTCGACGACTCGCCGCGGCTTATCGCGGCGCTCTGGCTTAATGGCTGGCCAAGATTTAGACGCCACTCGGCTACCTGCCTAATGGCTGGGCCTGGGCTGGCCAGGACTGGCCTAATAGGCGCATTTAGCACGCGTCAAACAAAAGTATCCCAGTGATACAGTGAAAGCTCTCTAGAGCGCAGCGGCTTATTAAGTTGCGTCGATCGCATTTTTATGCGTCGTTGCGAATGAAAGTGTGCTTTTTTTTTAATACCTCAAAAATTCTTTCTTCAAATAAGTTAAGAAGTGCTTTTTTTCTATTTAGAAGTCTTCGGTTATTTATGTTTTTCCCGCTTTTCGCTTGAATTTTTGTATTTATTTATTTTTGATCAAGTTCATGAGTTATTTTATACTAGTATATCGTATTACTATTAAGTCTCCGATATGTGGATGAAATAACTTAAACACAGCAAATCTTACAGCAACATCTCTTAGACAATTGTATAGAAGCCCTTTGGAACTTTCACAAAGATTGCGGATACTCATAACAAATATAAGATGCAGAAGATATGCTTTTAGTATAAATAGATATTAAAGTTTACTTAGAGATACTCAGAAAGTATCTTTAATAATTTAGTTTTTCAATGCAATAAAACAAATAGAAAATGTACAGTAAACACCTTCAAAATGTTTGGATGCAGTGAAAGTTACCTAAAGCGTTCAATACTTGAGTCATTTCAGAAAATGAAAAAAATATATATACAGAAAAAACTTGAAAAACTTCTGTTTGGACACAAAAAATTTGGATAGTAACATTTGGTTTTGTTTTAGGTCCAATTTTCATATATGTATGTAATTTGTTACGATAAAAAACATATTTCTTTTATACAAATTAGATGCTTTGGTTGTAGAAGTATAGATAAAGATTAGAGCCGCTTTTTACCCGCTTAAAGCTATGAATCGGTTTCGTTTCTAGAGCTTTCACTGTACTTTTAAGCAGACGCAACAAATGGCTTGCAATAGGCGCCAATTGGCAATGGAGCGCGGAACCTGTCGCTGCCCGAATTCCAAGCAGGGGGCCTACAGCAGCGGCAAGTTGTATACGTGTGTGTGCGTGTATGTGTGTGTGACCGTGTGTAGAAACCCCGATGAGTCATCAGCGGTCCAAGCGAGTGAGGTGCGTGGGTCGCCACATTGGCATACAAAACACCAGGTAAACATGTGCACAGGCCAGAGAGGATGAGAGGCAGGGCGAGCGAGCGAGAGAGACGACGCAGCATTAAATCAAAACAAAAACAAATCGCGGCCAACAGCCGCGCAGCGCAGCGCAGCGCCAAGTAGAAAATGTCAACAAACGAGCTGCGCGCCAAATTCCCCAAATTGAGTGAAAACAAAATAAGAGCTCAGTATTTCATTTGAATTGAGTAAGAGCAAAAAAGAGAGAAAGAGAAATCGCGAGTGCGAGCAAGCAATTTGAGTTACACTCGAAACGTTTTATCGCATGCGATTAAATTTCGTATTCGTTGCTTGGCTGACTCCGAGCTTGTTTTTGTGCATGTGTGCGTGAGCGTGAGCTCGCTCACGCGCTCTTCTTGCCATCTGCTTTTTGTGCTATCATTCTGACAGTCATTGTGTGCTCCGCTTGTGCGCAGTCATTCGTCAGGGCAGATTGTCAGCGTGAGCGGAACTTGTAAAAGTAGTTCCAAATGCAAAAATGCATGGAAAATTTGTTTAGTTTGATTTTTGAGATAAAACAGATTCAAGTATAAAATAAATGGATTTAATAATTTTGTATAAATAAGTATTGCTGCATTGGGCTCTATTCTTGTTAACTGTCAATTTAATTGAAAAACAATTTTTAATGAAAAACAAATTATTTATTTTTAAATTAACGTTTTTGTCAATGGGCCAAAGCGCCATTTTGTTTGTTGAGGAGTTTTTAAGCTATAAATCTTAAATAAAATGCAATTTTTTAAAGAAAGCATTTAAACTGTTTCTCAAACTTACTAATGGTTATATTACGCTATTTAATGCAATTAGGCAATGTCTTATTTAATTCTATTGGCATTACTCATATACATTGTTCTATTCATATATCAGTTATCAATAATTGTGTGTCTAGGCTTAAACTTACGTTAAAGTCTATTGTTTGTTTAGATTCGCACGTACGGCATAAGGATTCTTTACTTTCTTTAGATACGTATTGGTCTGGAAATGCTCTGAAATCTTTTGGTCAATTAAATGATTATTATGATCCTGATTTCAAACTAAATATGAAGCATTTTTTAATATCAAATATACGTTTCAAGTTTAAATAAAGTCATCAGTCATCAATTTGTAATTAATTTTTCAATAACAATAATCAAAAGCTTACATAATTTATGTAAATATCACAATTAAATATAACTTATATTCATATCATTTAAAATGCATATATATAATTAATTTTAAATAACTTTTAAGTTTGTCAAGTTGCAACTGATTCCATTGCAAATGCGCATCCAGCCCTGGTACATACAAAATCTTCAATTTCCAGCATAAGCCAGCGCTTGTGTGCGTGCGTATCTGTGTGTCGTGTCAATGTGTGTCTGTGTGTGTGTGCGGCTGGCAATGGCCAAAACGTCACGCGAGCGTACGGATGACGATGGCGGGCTGGTTGGGAGCTACTAGCTCAGTTATTTTTCGCTTTTTGTTAAGGCAACGCGACTGCAACGGCAACGGAAAGCCACGCGGCTGCGTCCCCCAGTCACTGTCTCTGTCTATCCGTGTAGTTAATTCCCCCCCTCTTACACACGCCGTCTCTCTCTCACTCATTCACTCAGTCTTGTTCAGTTACTGCTATCACAACAACAATTCGCCGCGGAACAAACAGACAAACGTTTTTATTGTACGTCCGTTATAGTGTTTCAGTTGTTGTTGCTTCTGTTTTTGTTCTTGTTGTTACGTTTTTCACAAGTGCTTGCAAACGCAACAGCAGCAACATTGTTATTTTCGCCCGAGGTATTTGTTTTTATCCAGCGCATAGTAAATTGCCTGTGTGTGTGTGCTTTTGTATGTGTGTGTGTATGCATCTGTGTGCTTGAGTGTGTGTCTTATCGTTGGCTTTATGACAACGTCAATCGTCACAAAAGTTGGTGTTAAATTGCGACATATTCAACAGCCAAGGCGAACGTTTTGAAACTTTCAATTCGCTGTACGAAGTTCAAAGCGAAATAACGGCAAAAGCGTGGAGGGCGCGGGGCGTTGCCAGTTAATCTAGAAAATTCTGTGCTGGCAGTTAACAAATTGTTGTTTTAACACAAATAGCGGGCAGACAGACAGGCAACAGCAACAACAACAACAGCAACAATAAGTGTGACAGCAGCAGCAACAATTTGACAGCTGGAAAAGTGAACTGCAAGCAGAAAGAGATACAAAATATAAAGAGAGATGCAAGTGAGCGCAAAGAGCTAAAGAGAGCCAAAACAGAAAAAAATAAAGAAAATAAAATAAATAAAACGCCCGCACATGTAAATTTGTGCTTTGTGTACGAAATAACAAAACGCAACGAAATTCAAGCAGTGTTAACAACAACAACAATGAAAGTTAAAGTCGAACGCACAACAAAAACGCAACCAACTACAACAACAACAACAACGAACACATTAACAAAGGCAGTCGAGGAGGAGGATGAGGTGACAACGGCGCAAGAATTGGACTTTTTGCCCGATATGTCCACAACGATATCGACAACGACAGCAACAATAACAACAACGGCAACGACAGCGACAACGGCGCGCAATCTTATCGTAAGTGTTAACCCCCTCCTTCAGCCTTTCCCCTACATCCGCCAACTGTTCATTTTATGTGCAGGGTTGGCTCGTTTAGACTGTTGCATAGAACGTAATAATAAGTTACCCCTGCCAGTGCGCAAAAAGTTCTCACTGAAATTAACAGGCGAAATTAACAACAATTCGTTGGGTATTTTTGTTTTTGTTGTTTTGTAGTCAAAAAACTTGTTTAAAAAACTTACCTTGTTGTTGGTTATTTTTTCCACGCTTATTCGCCGAATTGTATTGTGCGCAATTTTATTGTATCTTTCCAGTGTTGCTGTTGTTGTTGCATTCGTATTTATTTTGTCGACATCTTTGGAATTTCAATTCACACGTTTTGTTGTTGTTTCGCATTTGCCTTGCTCTCACGTTCGCACTGGCACACGCTCTCGCTCTTGCGCTCTCACGCACACAAAAACACGCGCACACAGATACGACATGCGCTCGCACACGTACGCTAGCTGCCGCTCGCTCTTTATCGCATGCGAGTTGTTCTGTTTTACACTCAAATAAGGCCACACTCACTCACTCGCTCACTCAATTGCACTCGTCTCAATCTGCACTCACTTTTATTGTCTGCCGTTTTTGCCATGCGGCTTTTCAAGGCTGGCCGCGCATTTGATTCTGTTCTGCCGTTTGCCATTTCAGCATTTTCTTCTCTCGGCATTTTGCCTATGAAAAGTGTTGCGTGGGCGTCGCTGTTGCTGCCTCCATTTGCAGCACGTGCGGTTCACGGGTTATTTTTTGTGTTTTTGTCAATTGCACTCGCACTTTGTGGTTAGTTGGGTGTTTCTGCTAAGGTCAAGGCTGATTATCTAGCGCGTGGTAGCCGCCACAGCTGCACAGTTGATTAGTCACGGGGCTGCCCAAAAGACGTCTGTCAAATATACGAGATTTAGCTTTAAGCAGGGCTGCAACATCTAAAACTAGTGCTGTTTAACACTGGAATATGCTCTGAAGCAGCTGCTGACAGTGTAGAGAATGCATCTTAAAATTAGTGTACGACAACACGTTTAAATGAAGTAGCTGCTTACAGTTCTTCAAAAAGCATTGACCCAAATTCTTAAAATAACACTTTGAATAACACTTTGCACCGATCAGCAGGCTGTCATTGTTGAAACTTATCAGAACCCAGTGTTGTGTAGCACTCAAATAGAACTTTAAGCCGCTGCATTAATCCTGAAACACATAAACAGATGTGCCTAACAATTGCACATTCGCTGACGACTGTTTATTATTAAATCTATCTTTTAGAGGCAATGCATTTTTGAAAGAGTTAAATATATTAATGTCTTTTGATTGTATGAAAATTATAGATTCATATACGTTTGTTCTTCAATGAGAAATCCAATGTTGCATAGCTATGAAAAGAGATTTCAAACTTCTGCTTGATTGATGAATGTGAACTTGATTAATCAAAAGAGATTAATTGTTGTAAAATGCAAAATAAAGCTTTTATGCTTCATTAATGAGCGTCAAAGGAGCAGCTTTGAAAGAACATGAGAGCTTTAAATATAATGCAAGAGCTTTACGCGTAATTGCGTAGAGTGTGAGTTTTAAGTGCTATTAAAAAACAGTTAAGCTCATTTTCTTCTGAAAGCTCAGGGAGTATGCAGTAATATTCAGTTTATCAAGCTTTACATTTGATTAATTTCAAATAGAATCGAGCTTTTTTGGGCCTTAGATATTGTCAGGTTTTCAAGTTGTTTGACCTTTCTCACTCTTGTTATTAAGATATGTACATACTTATGTTCTCTATGCTCGTCATTGAATTTCGCAACAAAATTAAATACAATGTCAGGGTCAAATGTTGCACAGCTGCTGCTTAGCCTAATCCAACCCCCCTGCCCCTGGCAGTGGCAATTGGAATGTCATACGGCTCACGCGCTTTGTCGTGGATGCTTTTGGAATTGCGAGCTGTGAATTGTGAATTGTTGATTGTTAATTGTGAATGTGGATGCGACTCGCCAATGGGCCGTAAATGGCGAGTTGCACTTGAAACACACGAAATGCCAATTTTAGTTGATTGTTGTTGTTTCTGTTGTTGTTTCTGTTGTTGTGGTTGTTGCTGCCGCATAAAAAATGCGTCAGTTGTTGTATGCATAAATACATAAATATTCATGCATTAAGAGGCAATGCATTAAAAGTCAAGTCCCCACAGGTAATAAACCTTTTTACGACTCGCACTCTTGTTTTATTAATACCCTGTACGCATTAAGAATGGGTAAATGTGAGCATATTGCAGCATTGCAAAGCTATGTTACAGGGCGAAAGGAAGCGACAGCTTGTATATTCTTGGTCAGGAAGACGAGATAATCTGATATCAGAGAGTTAAGACTTTCAAATCTAAATGAAACTAACTTCACTCATTTCCACCAATTGGATAAATATCCATTTTAAAGTCTTGATTTTTGAACCTAAGTATATTTGACTTTATAAATACCCCCATTACTCCAAGACCTGTAGGCTGCATAAGCTGAAAATTTCCAAGCAATAAACCTCAATAAACCAAGAAGATATTTGAAATTACAGAGAGTCCGCCAGTCGGGCATACACTCCACTAGAGAACTCTAGTTGTTTTTGTTATTATTTTTAAAATATTCAAAGCGTACTCAATTTAAAAATGAAGCTCGAAAAGATACAGATACATGTGCGCAGCGCTACAGATACAGATACAGACACATTTACACATTAGCTCACATTGGCAATTTAATGCGCGCATCAACTAAAAATAAATAAAAACTGCCAACTGCAGGCGACGTTGCGAGCGCTGTCGTTTATTAAACAACAATAAATATAAATACAATTAAGCATTAATTGTTGTTGCCGTTGAAGTGTTCTCTTTGGACTTTTATGGGTGTATTAACTTGGGTGTGCTAACTTTACGACTTCTAGAAGTCCGCGGTCAGACGTTTATCAAAGTTTGCTAGCGCTTGATTCCAAGAAATTCCATTTCAAAATCCCAAGAAGTTTATCTGGTATTTGGGGGACAACTGGACGACAAGCCCTGAACAGTTCTCACTTGGTCGCTTTTGAGATATTTGTCTACAAATTCGAATGATTCGCTCTTGATTTAACTGGTCGATCGAGTTGTTTTTGGTTGGGCAAGAAAACCTATGCTCAATTTGCATATCGGTTATTTTTGTTTTTGGCTTTTAATCGTTTTTCAAATATAAGACAGAATTTTGCAACTTTTTCGCAAGGGTGAAAAATGTTTCTATGTAATCTTTGCATGGATAGCAAAGCTCGACATAAACTTTTAAATTTAACCTCAAAAACCATTTAGATGGAGAACAAACGCGAGTTCCTTATAAAAATCTTCCACCCTTGCCCAAGTGTCTTTGAAAAATTCTGTCTAGTATACGCTGAGCTCCACATGACTCTGATCGCCAATAAGTCAGAATCTCAGAATCGAGCTATATATATTATAGTTATACAAAGGGAGTATTAACCATGTGCAATATTTGTATTTAAGATAAGCGTCATAATAGTATTTAGTATACGATCGTACTTAATATAAGACATATGAATTATATAAGCACGTTACACAGCACTGATATCGATGACTTATCGATATGTAGCTGTTAACAGAATGTTTAAATGTTAATTTAAGAGAAAGACATAAAGTACATCGTAGAGCGTGAGTGAAAGAAGTCGGTTAAGAATATATATATATATATATATATATGGGCATATATCTACCGATTTACCGATCGCTTCCATGGAACCCACACGATATACTTAACTAGTCGCGATCTTGTTAAAAAGTTGCTCGTCACCTGCGGGCTATCTTCCGTTAGTAAATTCTTAGTTGCGAATATTTCCCCTTATTATAAAAGATATAAAAATGAACTGTGTATATAGCTATTTAATTTTCTGGCAACAAAAAATCATAAAAAGTGAATGAGTTAATAAACACATAATGAAAGAGGGAAAGCCCCTAATCGCAATTTGTCGTAATAAACGTACCGCAACACGTATCAACTATAACTGTATCTCTATACATATCGCTTGCATGTTATATGCTTGTGACGTCAATGGAGAGGGGGGGCTATCTAATGCTTAAATCAGACTTGGTCTTTGGGGCGCTGTGAAAATACTACAACAAAGTCGCGACGCGCCCGTTGATAAGCCGGTTTATTTTTTTCTATTAATTTTTTTTTATAAATTTTTTTACTGAAAGCCCAACCAAACGTCGCGACGATCGCATGGGGCACCAATTTTGGTAGTAAATGTAGATGGGTGACGTCACTAAGCGACCACAGACCGAGAGCTGGTCATAGAAAGAGCGAGAACGAGCGAGTGAGAGAGAGACAGAGAGAGAGGGAGAAGGAGAGAAACAGCGATATAGTCTACTAATTTATGTTGCGTATACGCAGCGTTAATATCCTCAGCTTTGTCCATGGAAATTGATTTCTTACAGCCTGTATACATATTTTGAAAATGGTGTATATTGAAATTTTACAAATGTATTTTTTACACATAAAGAGCTGCATACGATATATATATTGTAGATCATGCGTCTATATCAGTCTGTCAGGTTTGGGATACTATCAGACTAGATGTAAACGTTCGATTAACTTTTCGCTACCTTCGATATCGATAAATATCGAAGTGTTGATCAAATTAATTCAAATTGAAAAGGCTTGAATATTTCACTTGGAATGGATTAGCTTAGAGCTGATCCTCTGAATTTTGGCATATGAGAATGTTTCAATCTCACATATATGCACTGGGAATTGTATACTCGAATTGGAGCTGAGGAAGGGAGAAGAAAGAAGAAGGCTGCAGCTTGCGAATGTTATACTTATGTACAGGGTATTCCGCAATCTGTCATCCAAGTGTTTTAATTTATTTTGTTGCTGTGTAAATGAATAAATGTGTATGTATTTTGTTTGAGGCGCCGTAGAGCAAATTATGTCATGTTATATTTTGAATTAGCGCAGGGAAAGCCAAGGAAAATTTGAAGGCAAATGTCAAATGTTGCGTGTTTTCACTTTCGATTTTCATCGACAATAACAAAACTTGGCGGCCGTTGCTCTATTTTATTTTATTTATTTATTTTCTTCTCTTTCTTTCTTGTGGGTGGCTTGTGGAATTCCACGAAACAATTTGGGGAACTTGGCTTGGTTTGTTGAACTCTGTCAAAGGTTGAGCCTGTCAAATGTGGTGCGGAGCAAGGTGCAAGGTGGTGAGAGTAGGACCACGGGGTGGCGTGTGGGGCAGTCTGCTGACTAACTGTAATTGAGTTGTTCACATTTTTGGGCAATTCGATGCGCATTTGGCAGCGGAAACTGCAAGTGCAGCCAAACGGTTCAAGAAATTGAGGGCAGCGGCACATCTGGCAGCTCTGCTGGATAAAAGTGCAACAGCAGTGAAAGATTTACACGCCTCACTGGCAACGCCAGCTCAGAGTGTTCGTGTTGTTGTTGTTGTTGTTGTTGTTGTTGTTGTTGCTGCTGCTGTGGCTCGTGTGGGGATTATTTTGTGACGCGTCATGGCGCCGAATTCCAAGAAAGAGGCGCAGCATTCCGCGCTGCCTGCCAGCAACCACTTCGAGAAGTGCGAAAAATGCCAAGCCACAAAGATAAGTTAAAGGCAAAATAAAAACGCAACAGCTAAATGTGCACTAGTTGTGCTTACCCAACTAACAGATACCCTGTGCGTAGCTGCGTGCATATGTTTATGCACGGGAAGAACACTTCTTGCTAAAGATAATTAATAGGAATATATCAAAAAGTCAATATTCGAGATACAATATTAAAAATTTGATTCAACAATAACGGGTCATTCCCTAAAATTGTAGCTGACAATCGATAATTATCGTTTTTGTGTAAAAAGTAGCGAGTTATCGATCATTTTGTATTTATAATTGCAAAAGTTGGACATACATATCTAGCTCTGCGAAGCACGCTAAAAATTGTAACTGATAATCGATATTTTTATATATATAAAAAGCCAAAGTTGGAAATATCTAGCGCTGCGAGACATACTTAAACCTGTAAGTAACAACCGATATTTCTCGTATGGATAAAGTTGTTATAAGCAAAAACAAAATGTTTCGAGCTCTGCGTGACATGCTTAAAAAAGTTAGCTGACAAATTGATTTCTATCGTTCTTGGTGAAAAGTTGCAAGTTATCGATAATTGGGTATAAATTGATATCTTTTAATATATGTAAATGATGAATAGATATATGTATGTATGTGCATAAATTTGATTCGCTCACTTTTACAGTCTCTTCTTCTGCCTGTTACCTGCTTTGCCGCAAACTCAATATGCTCTTATATCATTCACCTATTTGCAGGGTATTTTTAGTAAAGAGTTGGCACCATCGCCGGCCGCAATGGTGCATGACGTGGACCGTTCGGCGATGTGGCTGCTCCTTGCATTAAGCACATGTTGTTCTTGTTGTTGTTTCTTCCTCCTCTCATTTTACTTTTGCTTAAAATATGCTGGGGATTTCCAACGGTTGTCGCTCTCTTGCGCTTGCAGAGCGTTCGCTCTCAGAGCTCAATTTGACGCGCTCTTTAACTCAATCTCTGTCGCGCTCGTCAATCTCTCTGTCCGTCTCGCTCACTCTCTCGCTCGCACTTTGAGCGCTTTTTGGCCAAGTGCGAAACTTGTTTCGAAGTCAAGTTTTAGCGCAGCGCCTGCGGCTGCTGCCTGCTCCTACGCCAGCTACCCCGCGCTGCCCCTACTGGTCGTAGGTTCGGGAGGGGGTTAGGTAAGCGCATGAATTCTGGCTAAATTGCGTATGAGTCATCAGCGTAGTGGCGTGGCGTGTCGTAGTTGTAGCCACATTCGATTCATTCATTTAATGCTTTGCCGTTTTTTATTTTAGCCGTATGAATGAAATTCTGCGCTGTTATCGCAGCTACTTAAAGTAGACCTTTTTTTTTGTTTCTTGCCATTATTATTGTTGTTGATAGGCCCTCAAATATTTGCATTGGCAACAACAGTCATACCTCAACACTCATCTCATGCTCTATATATAAAGTTCAAAAAATGCATGTCATTTCGGAAAATGATTGCTCTTATAAAACAGAAGATTCTCTAGCTCTGCAGAGATTTCCAGGGTTAAGACTTTGACTATCGAGACTCATTAAACTCAGCCTCTGCTGTAACTAGATCTATAAAATTTGTAATGTGGACTCTCATAACTATAAAAACTTGTTGAAAATTAACCAAACCGTTGGCAAGCATATAGCAAATGCTATATATAGACTCTTTGAACTCCGGAGCTATGAGCGCAAGATCTTAAATATTTGAGATGTGGGCTCTTATAACCACAGGAAATTGTTTTAAATTGAGAATTAACCAAACCGCAGCCAGTCGTGTAGCAAAAACACATTTGACTTTATAAACTCATTGAACTCAGGATCTATGAAAACTAGATTGTATAAGTGATAACTTTTAAAATGAACTTCCTTGAACACAACCTCAAAGCAGAGAAATTATTAATGGTAATCCAACATCGTATAGGCAAACTGATTATCTAGCTTGATACGCATTTTATTAACATCTTGTCAATTATAAAAATGTATTGTTATTGTTAGTGTTATTATTTATTAAAAATACCTCAACGAACAGAAAATTTTAACGTCTAACTTAGTTTTGCGGCGCTTCTGCTTCGTTTATAGTGTAACGGGTACCTCGACACTGGCTAGAATGACAGTAATGTCATCGGGCTTGCCGCCATTTCCATAGTCCACATTGTTGGCCCTGGCCTTGAGCGCGAAGGGGGACTGAAATGTGTGGCTCACCGAAAGGGTTTTGGCCAGATCCACCAAACGATTGGCGGCCTGTTGCAGATGCGCGGGACGAGTTTCGCCATGAAGCGGTCGCAGCTGATTGATCAGCATGCTCTCTGGCACATTATCGAAGAGGCCATCCGTGGCCAGCAGTACAAGATCGCCCGGCTGTAGCGGCAAATGTGTGGACACCGCCTGTTCGGGTGAATCGCGGAACACACAATCCATAGCCGGATGCGGCGGCACTGTCAACTGATACGGCGTATTGAAGTCGTGCAGCTGTTCATCGGAACGATGCAGCACTCGACCATTGCGCAGAACCAGAAATCCACTGTCGCCAAGATTGGCCGAGTGGAGGGTGCAGTCTGGTCGGTGCAAGGTCACCAAGCAGGCGGTGCTGCTGCCGCATACATTACATGGACGCTTATTTTTCAGCCTGTCGTAGCTGTTGATGAGCAGCTGGCGGGGATTAAGGCCATCGTATTCGGCCTTTTCGGCGAACTCTGAGCAATGGCTCATCAGTTGTCGGGCGAAGATTCCCGCGTCTATGCCCAGTTTACGCCAGCCGCCCACGCCATCGGCCACGCCCATTGTCTCAGCCTTCGGCGTGCTGCTGATAAACCAGCTATCCTCGCCATAGCGGTTATCCCCCATCAAACGCAACTGCGAATCCGTTAAAGGTTCCTTGGAGCTGCCTTGTATGGCCTTGATCAGGCGGGGCACACCCTTCGCGCTCGCTATGGAGCTTAGCAGTCGATATTGGGCGATTGCACAGTTCAGCATTTGCGAGGTGCGGTTGGAAAGGTTACGCACCGTAAAGAACATTCTATAAATTTGGGGACGAAATTTTTCATGCAAAAAACAGTGTTTTTTGAATCGAATTTTAAACAGAAACTTGAAATTCCAAGATCTCGAATCAGGCATTTAGTAGTTTAACAGCTATCCGTCAGATATTACGATCTGAACTTGAACTTGATTTCACTTAGATCTTCAATCATTATTCGGCTATTTGGTTAGGGTCCAGGCTCATCCAAAACCAAAGTTCCTACACAGAGCGAAAAGTTGAAGTTGAACAACTTAATTTATTCGGATGTTCAGCTAAAAACAAGAAATTGACAAATATCAAATATTATTTTAAGTCGTAAAATATTAATAAAAGAGCACTATATCAATAAAAATTCGGAACTGGGTCTCAAAGGTCACTGTGAAATTAAAAAATATAAAGTTGCAATTGTCACAAAAAGAACTCTCATTCAACAACAATAATGAGCATAAAAAAGGACGAAATATGTAAATATATACTAAGAAATATTTTAAAGGCTTTTTATTTAAGATTTCAATATGGTTTTCATTGCCAAATATATGTATATATACTTATATATAAAGATCTTTACAATTCCAATCGATTTATAAATTATGATTGCAACTTGCAACGTAATTGTTCATTATCGTAGATGCTATAAACTGTTGGACTCTCAAGTTCCGCTGTTCCTTGGGTTCAATATGTGGACTAATAGCTCTAACAAAGAAAATGTTTACAAGCCCAACACGTAGACAGCTCAGTCCTCAGTCCTTATCAATAGGTTCTACGGTTTCTAGATGTATAATCGCACAATAACTTAAGATATTTCATTTGTTATTTTACTGAATAATTGGCTCATTCAATAGCGTCGGTCGCCTTCCCGGTAATGCCATTTTGCGAAATCTTATCTTCTGGCTACACACAGGGCCTACGACACAGTGTCAATAGCTTTGGCAGCTTTTCTTTTGTTTTTCTTTGAGTTTCTATAAATCATCAGCGGAAGTGAACAGCGTATCCGTAGCGTTTCGCTTATCACGAATGGGCTATCAGGAAGGTGGGACAGGTAAACAAATGGTTAAATGGCGAATTTATTTATAAACTCCTGATGTAAACTGTTCCAGAAATCAGCGCGTAGCTTATCAATTATATCAGGTGCGATACGACAGATTCGCCAGAAGTTTTGCATTATTCATGTCAATCGTTCATTACTGGCCCTTGAGCCCAAATTTCCTGCTTCGACAATTTGTATGGGAATATGATATGTAAAGGATTTATCAAAAACATGCGATATATACATATACTATACACTTCCGACTTTCGTATTCGCCTTTCATTGCGACGCTTATCACTCGTGGCGGAACTGAGGCGATGACGTTAGATGCTTGGTTTTAGCTACTGATTCCTGGAACTGGCCAGGGCTCTTGAGGGCGGGCTTTTATAAATAATCGCATGGCACAAATGGGGGCAGTACACGTAACTCCCACCGGGACCCGCATTTACAATTGTGGTACAGTTGCTACCGCAAACTATTCAGGATTGCGATTTCCATGTCTATTTTCGTTATGCAGTTCGGCCCACAGCCCTACAGATGCGGGTGAATTGCGATAAAGTGAGGAAAAAAAATATTTATATTTAACATGTGTAAAATATAATCAGGTCCAAGCAATTACAAGGCGACCCGAACCAATCACAGTTTTCGCATTTATCGAGGTCCTATTTTAGATCGATATATTATTTCTGTACACTCATCAATTTCCTTCTACCTTCACTTAAATTTCTCTTCTATTTATCTTTGCAGGTAAGTAAATCCAAGGGTTACTGCAAATCAATTACCGCAAATGCTTCGTGTCACATGGCCCAGTTCCAGTTCCAATTACAGTCGCAATCGTTAAGCCCCGACCTCCCTCGGATACCCCTTCCTCATATATCCCCTCCTTGCGTCAGGTTCATGTAAGTGC
Organism: Drosophila kanekoi; assembly: GCA_037075305.1. Taxonomy (NCBI): domain Eukaryota; kingdom Metazoa; phylum Arthropoda; class Insecta; order Diptera; family Drosophilidae; genus Drosophila; species Drosophila kanekoi. Next base: position 537,914 of record JBAMCE010000278.1, read on the forward strand.
CTTTGATACTCTCAATGTAAACAAGGTCAGTGCGGCCTTTTGTATACCCTGCACACACACAAATTTATAAAGTGTACGTAAATATAAAGGAATTTTCGTTTTTAGGTCATATTTTAAAGCGCCGAATGACTAAATTGAGGTTGCACTAAAAACGGTCATACTTGCAAAACTGTTATACAAACAGTTATATTGTAAACCGTAACGGAGGTAGACTTATATCAAAATTGTAATACAAGCGAAAAAGAAGAAAACTGTTATAATATGGTTTCCAAGCTGTTATACAATTGAATATTACATAGGCACTATAGAGGCGAATCTGACACCTCTCTCGTTTGGTTTATTATTATTATACAAACTGTTATACCAACTGTTATACATTCAGCACCAGTGCTTGCACGCACTACAGGGTATATTGTAGTCTACCATTGCCACTTGCGACATTTTTGCTAGTTTTCCACTGTGCATGAAATTAGAAACAGAACACGTACAGTCGCATGCCCCATCGATATTTGTGTGTAAAAGCTGACATATCGTTGATAAAGTCCAAAGCTACAGTAAACAAACACCTGCCTGCCACACACCTGTAAGCAATGGGGTAGATACCGCAACACAAAACACAAAGCTAATCGAAGCGAATCAAACAGCAGCAAAACATTCAAGCGACCCATTTTGGAAGCGCAGCAGTTGATAAGGCCAAGTCCGAGACCGACTATGGTGGGCCACAAAGCCTGGCCATTGTAGTTAGGTGTGTGTGCGTATGCGTGTGCGTGTGTGTCTGGGTGTGGGTGTGTGTGTGTTGGGTACTTTACCTACATTGGTCTTTAAATATAGTTGCTTATGTCATAACCAAATTGTCTGGCGATAAGATAAAGGCTGGTCGGCAAGAAGCTGCTCAGCGAAACGTAGCCAAGAAAATTTGGGGTGTGGGCCACGTGAGCAGCGCTGCCAAAATGCAAGGCAAATGACAAACTGGGGCTAAACCCAACAGATGCACACACACAAACACACACACGCAACATGCTCATGTGTGCGTATGCATGTGTGCGAGCCATGTCAAGCAGTGTACAAAGAAAAAAAGCTTCAGACGCTGCGCTCAGGAAATGCCAATCGGCTCCACAAAAAAAACTTTAAACTCACTCAAAACCGTTCAATGCGGCGCGCACTCTCTCTCTCTCTCTTTCGCGGTCTCTCTCTCACCCACTCTCTCGAGCGCTGTGGAATGCGATAAGCGCTCAAAAGCCGTTGGCGCTGCCAGCTGGCGTATAAAAGTCGTCGGCGCAACGATGACGCATTTAGTTGAAACCCGTTGGCCGTGCGAAACGTTTCGGCAAGTGCAAAATAGAGAATTTCACAAAAAATAAAAAGAAGAACTTTCAAGTAGAAAAAACTGCGAAAAATTAGTGTAAAAATTGTTGAGCATATTTTGTAAATAATACACACACGGCATGTTCGAGCGAGCGCGCGACTAATTCGCGGAAAAAACTGACAACTGACAATAACAAAAATATATTTGCACCAGAGACAATACAGCTACAGATACAGATAAATTTGAAAGTGCGCGCTAGATACAAATACATATATAAACAACAAGAGCATCAACAACAATAAATACAAAGCGAATTTCGCCAGAAATTTGCATTTGTCATCGGCACAGACGACGACGTCGCCTGTTGCGCCTATTACAGGCAATTACTACTTAACCGATATCATAGAGAATATAGACATATATCCAACAAATATGACGCTGGACAACTACAATATCTTTGGCGATGAGTATCCACTCTTCAACATGCCGCTATCGCCTTTGCCCAAAGTGGTAAGCAACCAAATAACTAAGACAAAAACAATCTCTAGACCCCAACTACTGTTTAATAAACAGTTGTTTTGGCTTATCAATCAAGTCGTTGTGGATTGAGCTAGGCCTGAAATTTCCAGAAGTCTCGACCAGTTGTCGTCGTTTTGCATTTTTTTTTTTAAAACATTTATCTAAATACCATATATGGATCTATACATATTGAAATATGTATACATACATATACATATGTATATATTGCATGGGCCTTATCGTCGCAAATAATATTCTTGGAAATTTGTCGTCGTATACCCTTTGATTTTGTTTATTTCTCTTTTGTTTTTTTTTCGCCCCCATTATATATCGTATTTTGTGTGATTTGCTGTTTTGCAATTGAATTTGTTTGTTTAATGATTAAATGGCAGGGTGTCGCCTTATCAGCCCAACGATTTCTATTAGTTTTTTTTTGTTTTTCTGCCAGTTTCTGCGATAATAATAATTATTATTGAGTGTGGCAAGTGTACAAATAGTTTTGTAGGCGGCTACCCACCTAAAATCCAGCGTTTTGCCTCGCTGATAAACCACAAATATTTCAAATATTTGTACAGTTCTGACGACCTTGTTTGCTGTTCGATGATATGGGGTCCAAATTAATGTTTAACAATTCTAAATCAGTTTCGATCAAAAATATAATCGTTCTTTGACTAAATCTAATAATTATATTTATCGATATATGAAGTAAGTGCGGCCTCTATTCGATTCTTTCTATTCTTAACGTTCCTTATGATATATTATAATATGATAAATTCATTCTATAAACTAGTTATGAAAACTAGCAAAAAGAGTCGATCTTGACTATGCTTACGACATTTTATCGATATATGATTGGGGACTTTATATTTTACAAAGATCTTTGATAATTTGTGTGTTTTAATAAGATAAACTAATTCTGAATAGTGCGAGTCGAAATTTGTCAAAATGTAATATCTTTATATATGAATATTTAATTATTCACTTTTTTACTGCAGCTTTGATCATATATTTTTTAAATCTTGACTACTTTCAGTTTTTCATATGATAAATTAATTCTGAAAACTAGAAAAGGAATAATTTTTTGACACAATTTTACAATTATATTTATGAAATTTTATCGATATATGATCTGATATCGATAAATGATCTGCAGCCTCTTATATTCCTTATTGATCTTTATTATCTTTGTCTCTTTGTCTGAGATGTTAAATCAATACTAATAATGAATATTTATCTGTTTGACTCAAGCTCAATTATTTTATGCGTTTTACTATAAATATAAATACATATTTTTTGTTCGTTTGGAAATTCGAATTTTATGAAATAGATATAGATATATAGATCGTGTTTCGTTTTCCAACACTTTTGTTAAATTATAGTTTTTAAAAGAAAGAAATCTCACACTTCGGCTTGCATACAATTTATTTATAATACTATTTTGTTTTCTTAACAATATGTGTGCTTTTGTTTCTCGAGGCATCTATCGTATTTGTATTATATATAACTTCCATACACATAATTGCTGAGGACTTTATGTTTCATGGTAAACTATTCGCCACCCTCTTAAAAGCCGAAACAAACAAAAAAAATCACGTTGCCAGCTCATGAGCAGCTATAAAAAGCAGTTTGTCCGTTAATTTATTTACCTTTTTGCAGTTTTTTTTTCTTTTGCATATTACGTCCATTGCATTTCACAGTCCAGTGATCGGGCGTCTGGCCGCGGCGCCGCCTGACGATATCGCAAGCACGTGCGATTTTCGTGGCAATTCATCAAAGTTTGGTTGCCAACTAATTCGGGGCTTATTCCTGGTATATATATATATACATATGTGTATATATGTGTATCCGAATCACCCTGCCGTCGTATGGACATGGCTCAGGGTTCAATGCTCAGCCCGGTCTGGGCTTAAATGCGCGTAGAAAGCGAATTGGAATTGGCAGCCGTCGCATGCATGACCCTTCAACTGCCACTAACTGGCCCAAAAGGCATTCGCGTGACACTTGATATTCGCCACAAGCTCGCTTTCATAATGCATTCGCACATAAGCAGGGTCATACTGGTATATTTATATACAACTACTTCTCAAATATATATACATGTATATATATATATACTTATTGCCACAATTGGGGCGGTTCAAAGTAACATGCTTCAAGTCAAACACTTGCGACTTCTGACATATGCGACTTAAGCTCTCAAATTGTTTAATTAAAGGCGCTTAAGTACAAATGCACTGAGAAAAACATAAGAATAAAACAACAAATAGCAAATGGGCTATAGCCTGGCAGATATAGAAGAAGAATTATTTTAAAATACCTTAATTTTCTATAAATAATCAGTTTTCAAATGATTCGGTATAGAGCTAGTTAATGTGGTGTGTGGTTTGTTTAGATGGATCCTATGAAAGCTAGTCTTCTAATTTATATATAAGATTTTACTTGTATGTAAATTATCGATAACTTAACGAAGGGCTTTTCCAACACTTGCTGGGGTAGATCATTATTCATATTGATTATAGACTAACTGGGCACGGAAGTCCTTGATTTTTGTGTTATATTTAACAGGTATGCTTCACTTAGCTGTTAAGTTCAGATTCAATAACAGAGAATTACACTTAACTGTTAAATGAAATAACATAGCACATTATCGATAACTTTCATAAGCGCTTAACCAACACTGGCTGGGCTAGATCATTATTAATATTGCGATAGACTTACAGCGAAGTATTTGACATGTTTTTTAAAGTAAATATTTATGCATATATTTATATTTTATATATTTTTTCATGGAACTTTGCTTTTAAGATCGGCAAACGCCTTAATAATAAAATGGTATTTGTTTCGTAAACAATTTGTATATTTGTGTATATTCACGTTTTCCTCAATGTGATATTTTTCGCTGAGTGTAGTCCGTCTTTGTAGAGTGCGAGGGAGTTACAAGGGCAGACTCCATCATTCATTTAAGTAGATGCACGTTGAAAACTCTTTCAATGAAACAAAACAAAATGAATGTGTGCGTGTGTGCGTCTCTGCTCCCCCACAAAATGAGGGGGCAACGAGACGTGGCGGATGGCAACAAAGAGACCAAAGACAATTTCAACTTTCTTTGGCACAAAATTTTTTAACAAAACAAAAATAAAAAGTACTTTTAATTAACTGAATATGGCAAAAGTGCACAATGTGTGGGGGAGGGTTGGGGGCTATTTATTCGATTGTTTACTTATGAATTTGTAAGATTTATTTATTTTGTCGGAGGGGGGATGGGACGGGCACTTTACGAGTAGTTTTCATTGGTGGCTGTGGGCGTCTTTGACAGTTCGTGGGCCCGAAAGTAAGAAAGCACTTGACAAATACGTGACAGCCGGTGTCAAAAAAGTAATAGAAAATTGTAATACAAATAACTACCCATACATAATATGCTGTTAACCAGGCTGAGCTGCGTGAAGAGCTTAAGATATATAGAGCAAATGGATTGTACATTTTTAAATGACACTTTATACACTGTAAAATGAGAGGAAATTTGTTCAAATGCGGCTACAGATGAATATAAATAACGAAATTGATAAAGATATAGATATTACTTGTAGGTAGTATAGTTTACATATATAGATATTATATACACTGTAAAATGAGAGGTGTTTTGTTGAAATGCGGCAGATACAAAGGTATCGGTAACTATCAGATCGATATAGATATAGATATTATGTCTTTATACTATGTATTAATGCTTGAAGATCATTTTTTGTTAAGCATACAAACTGAAGTTCTCTTGAGCATTTAATTTATCGCACTCCGCAGTTAACTGCTCTTTCTTTTTGTTTTTGCTTATGATTCTCAACTAGTTCCAGCACAGCTTGAGCGCAGATGCACGTCTGCAGCTGTTGCCCTGTTGCCAACTGTAGAAATGATTTCATTTTGTGGCTAACACAAGAAAGTAGGCGATTAACTGGCCAATTGTATATGTGTTTTTATATATGTGTTTATATTTTCTGGCCATTGTATTGCGGCCCAGATAATTGCAGCGTGAAGTTGAACATTGGACTAGCTCATTGAATTACAATTCAATTTTGTGCTAATGCCTCCTCAAGTATATATATTTCTTAGACACATATAGATATGTATGTGTGTATGTATGTACCTTATAAAGTCTGCAAGCATTACATTGGCTACTAATTTGATCTGTCATTTACTTTTAGAGCGCAGTTGGCAACGATCAGGACATGGGGGGGCACATGTGTGTCCACCATCATTGCCGAACCTTTCATTTTGTTTGTAATTTGAAGCAGCAGTCAAGTGACCAGCAAGAACTACAACAGCAGCAACTGCGACAAGAACAAGTACGAGTACAACAACCAACCGCAAATGCACATTTTCCTTTGAGTTTTTCCTTTTGATTTGGCCGGCGTCGCGTTGTCCTTCTTGGAATTGGCCCAGCCTTTGGCTGGCAAAACGTTTGTCTGAAAAGTGAAAACAACTTTTACTACTTAGTCTGACTGCTGACTGCCAACTGTCTGCCAAGCTAGACCCTCCCACTCCCCCTACCACCCTGTGCCCCAATCCCACTCCGTTTGCCCTTGTGCAGCGTCGCCTGCATTTGCTACGTGTTGTCCTTGCGTCCTGTGTCCGCGGCGCCTCGCCGACGCGTCGTTTGTTTGCCATTTCCTCGAGCTGGCAAACTTTGCCATAAATATCCCGAACTCCCCCAAAAGGCAGTGCTTGTTGTTGCTTTTTTTTATTATTATTTTTCATTGTTGCTGCTGCTGTTGCTTTGGCTGATTGTTTTTGTAGTCGTGTCGCGACAAAATGCATTTAAATAAATTATTCCTAGACCAATGTCGCGTCATTTTATTAGCCTCTTTTCTCTACTGCGGGTATTTCCCCATTTGCCGACTATCCTTTCCCTCTCTCTCTCTCTCTCTTTCTCGCTCTATCTCTCTTTTTGTCTCTGTGTATGCTTTACTCTACAAATTTAATTACAAGTTAATGACACTTGAACCAGAGTGCAATCCAAATTGGCAGCCAGCAAGAGTTCCACCTAATACTATCTATCTATATATGTGAATTGACTTTATCAATGCCCACAGTTGTTCGCTTATCTAAAGTCTGGGTTTTGTTCAATTTTACTTTTTTATCAGTTTGTATGAATTTCTCATGAATTGCAATGCGTTCAAGTGTTACGACAGTCAATGCAATGAAAATAAATAGAAAATACCAAAGACAAGCAGCAAAAGCCCTCATCAATGTTGGCAATAGAGACAGAGTCCGCCTTTATTGTTTGCAGACCCAAGAAACTCGGGAACTATTGGTTTATATTTATGAAAAATAACCTGCAATCCATCAGTCAATGCAGACATAAGCGAAAATGTTGGTGAGAAACTCGAGATTTATTAAGAGTTTGTATGGCTGATGCATACAATTTTAATATTTCAAGAATCACAGTAAAATACTTTGGATTCTAAAAAAAAAAGATCAATTTCATATATGTTGCAAGCATTGTTCGTCTCTAAAAGTTTCCAGAAGTTAGGCTTGCAAAGAAATGAGTTACTTGAGAACATATTGATTATAGATCATTTAAGGTACTCAACGATTTCGCTCAGCGTAGGCTAATTCAGATTTCGTCTAGACTTAAAGGACCACCAAATCTTCGAAATAGAAAGCAGCTAAGTCTAAATCTAATAAGCATTGAGATTATTCTTAAGAGCGATCTGTTTGTTCGAAGAGAAGTTTAGTAATAGAAACAAGTGATTCGTGGCAATTTCATGGTCAGTTTTAGTAACTTTTTGTGGCTCAGCTTAAATCTCGACTATTTTATGCAGCTCTCAAACTGTCGAACTGCAATCACAAATAATAGATAAATCTTAATAATATTGCTTACTTTTATATAGATATTTAAGAAATGTTCTACTTTAACTTCGAGTATCGGAGTATTAGGATAAATGATCGCTGGCTCGCAAAAAATTGACAACAATCGTTTGGTAAAGACTTGAGTTACTCAAGCAACTATTATCATAAATTTATTGCTGATATTTCGTATATTATATTCGAGTACAGTCACGACAATTAGAGAATTTTTGTGTTATCGCAAGCCGCACACCTTTGGCAAATATTGAGGTGAGCGTATGTGTGTGTGTGTGTGTATGTGTGTGTGCGAATATAATAATACAATACAAGTATATTCATTAGGTGGGTTCAATGCACTGCTTAAAGTTAAACAAAACGACAGAACAGAAATATTTTTGTTCAACAACACATGTAAATTTGTCAAATGAGTTGTTGTTGCTGTTGTTGTTGTTGTTGTTGTTGTTGTCGCTGACACGCCCCGTGCAGCCCCATGGCACAGGCCAAACAAAAGTCTGATTAATTTGACACTGAACTTAAAAGCCTGGCACGAAAGGAATCGCAATCGGATACCACAAAAAAACAAAAAAATAACTGAAACCCCTCGAGCTGAAATTTATGTAGCTGCGACCCTCGCCAGTTTCTCGCATTGACATTTTTTTGGGTGTTTGCTGCACTTTTTGGCAAATTTTTGAATTATGACTGTCGAAAAAACAGCAACAACAAAAATGTTTAATTCAATTTACGCCAGCAGACGGACGCCGCAAAGCGCAGCAGTTCGCGTGGGCGTTCCGAAAATGGGCAAACCATCAAGTGATTTTTTAATGGCAGTTGCTTGTTTTGCACAAATAATCATATATAGTACACACACACACACACAAACACACTCGCACACACACATACATATATACACTATATTATATGGTATATCTGGCATATGGTCAAGCGGCGTTTGCGTGCCCGAAAAAGGCCGGCAAAAAAAATGTACAAAAAAAATAACTTGGAAGGCAACCGGCCGGGCGTTGACTCTGTACTGGGCGCGGAAGCGAGACCGGGCGCGGGAATGGGCAACGGGAACGGGCGGCAGGCGGCGGGCGGCGGGCAGCGCTGGCTTGGGCTGGCTTTATCAAAAAGAGCACAGGCACTCAGAGCTGCCCACTCCAGACAATTTCACTACGGCATTGCGGTCACGTTCTCCTTTCCAAACGAACGCAGAAAATACAAAAAAAAAACAACAACAAAACACATACAAAAAATATTTAAAATAAGAGAAGTACAACTTATTTTTTTCGCTTCTCCCTTTTCATTAATTGTTTTATTCGCAGAAAATTGTTGCTTATGCAAAAAAAAATGCACAGAAAATATTATTTTTAATTATGCATGCGCTTATCGCAAAGGGAAGTGCAAACTGTACACACTCACACACACGCACTTGCACACACACACACACACACACACACACACACACACACACACACACACACATGCACTTGACAACTCTGGCCGGACTGGGCTGGCCTACTAACAGCGCACTTGAACTTGTCAACTCTATCGCTGACATTGCAACAACTTTGACTGCAGTCACGACAACAATAACAACAACAACAACAAATAAAACAATGCCTATTTGCACTTGAGCGCTTTTTTATTTGTATTTTGTATTGCATTGTGGCAACTCTTTTTGCCAATTAGAAATCAAAAATTGTTGTTATTGCAAATAATGCGCATTTCTAATAAGCCGCTCGCTCGCTCTGTCGGCGAGCCTTTGTTTCAACCTTCATCAGCCAATTGGCAGTATCTAAATGCATCTATACACAATTTAAGTTAGCAAGCCGCTTAATTTATGCAATTGCACATAGAAATAAATAAATAATAGGCATTAAAAAAACGCCACATGGCTAAAATAAGCGTTGATTTAAAGTCAAAGCTAGTTAACTTACAGCAGACTACCAAGTTTCGACTTACAAATACCCTAGATATGGGGCTAGTGAGTTCACTTTACTCATATAACAAAGTTAAACATCTGCAGAATCTGAAAACCCAAAGTTCTTGAATAGTTTGAATTGTGGTTATTTGATTTCACAACTTGAACGTCAGTTACATACACTTTACATTGTCTTAACAGCGGCCTAACAGTTTGGCGTTTACAGCTGTGATCTAATAGATCTTCAAAATCTGCTAAGTTGGAAAGTTGGAATTTAGAAAAACAACTACATTTGTCAGCCAAATTGTAATGCTCTTGCTTGTATATTGTACTTGATATTTGATTTCATGAATTTTATTCCCCTAATATAAATTTAACAGTGCCTTAACAGCGGCCTAACAGTCCGTCTGTTAGTCTTCGCTGTTTGCTTAACAGCTGTGACTTGCGTTCGCCACTTTTGATATAAACAAATGAAATTGTCATCGTTTTGTGGCTGCCAAGTTGTTTGTATTCCGTTTGTATTTTGCCTTATTGCGTCATTGTCTGGCTAAAATTGGCTTAAAAATAACTCAACACGTCAGCTACTACAGAGCAACAGCAGCAACAACAACACTTGAAGCGATGCCGTCGTTTTCTTGTGCTTTCTGCCTTCTTAACCCTCACTTCGCCGCGTATTTGTCAAATATAAACACAAACACAGTGCGAATTCGCTTAAAGTGAACTAATTAATTTCAAGGGCATCGCAACTTTCGCCTGCCAAACACACAAATCGCACTGTTTTTTTTTATTTTTATATAAATAAATGTTTGTTTAATTATATATATTTAAAATATTCATATTTGTTAATGAATTCATTTGTAGTGTTTACGCGGAGCAGTGATTACTGTAGCTGCGCCCGCGCTACGTTAAGTTGAGCTACATTTGCTTATCAAATTTTTACTAGTCGACTTTGCAGTCGCTGCATTAGTCAGCGTATTAAAAGAACTATGCTTGGCTTAAAGATACCCTGCAGCCAGTTATAGTTGTCCATCTGTCCAATAAGCATTTAGAAGAGTCTAGTAAGAATGATCAAGAAGCTTAACAAGAAGCATACGAAAACATAGTGAGAATCGTAAGATGAAGTGTATCGATTACTAACGAGAAGTTTAACGAAAAGTGAGCAACAAACCAAACGAGAAGCTTAAGCAAAAGTCAAGTGAAAAGTCTTCCCGTAGGTCTGGCGCGATGAGTTACTGTTATAAGGAGCAGAGGGAAGAATAGCGAGAAGAGTTGCCAGTCGTAAAACCTAACGAGAAGTAACTAATAACTCATCGAAAGCCATAACGTAAGGACTTGTGACAACTCTGCCGGTTAACTTAGGGATAAGTGTTACAAGAATAGCAGCAGGAACTCCAACGATTAGAAAGCATAAATTATTACGATAAGTCTAACCCAATGCTTTGGAAAAAGTCAAAACTTTTCGTAACATACAGTGAAAAGACTTTCGATAGGTTTAGAGTAACTATCGTGAGGAGCTGCGGTAAGCGTAGCAGGAAGCGTAACGAGAAGTCCACCGAGAAGTCCACCGAGATGCCTGGCGCAATGCTTAAAAAACATGAACAAACAAAGACGAGTGACGTTAGGGTATATAGCAACATTTAAGAAACGCAGCAAGTGTAAGCCGATTTCTCATTTTAAGTTATATCTTCAACTTCTCTTACGGCTTCTCATTTAGTTGCGCTTCTTAGTGCCAAACTGACAGCAAGTCCTTTCATTAGCCGATTACTCGATTAGCCAATTTAACACGGGACTCGCTGCGAATCTTTTAGCTGGCTCTCCGGAGAGTAAAAGCACTAATACGCCCTGCTTTGGATTGGAGGGTATTTTCGACGTCAGCTTATTTTCATACCCGCCTCTTGCTCGGCGCAGCGCAATTGACCCCTTCGACCTGAACTTTGGGGCTGGTTGTGATAAGACTAGTTGCTCGCTGCGTCAAACGAGCTCGTTTCAATTTAGACAATTACGATTACGCGTGACGAGCTACATACTATATAATATTATATATTTTTAATTCAACTAAATTGGCTGATTCATCTGCAAATGGGTTCTGCGAAAAGCATCTGCGTTCATTTAATTTTCAATTTATTTTTGCCCTTTATGCAATTCCCCCTCAAAAACAAATGAGATTCCACTTTGGAAAGTGGGTTAAAACGAGAGTCGCAAATGTTTAAACATTTATGCAAACAAAAACCACGAAAATGCGGTTAACTTCAAAAGCTTCAGTCAACAAATACACAAAGAATAAATTTGATTGTTGCCCAGCAAATAACGAGTTGAAGGAAATGCAAAGCGATAAGTCAAAGGATCAACGCCCCACGATAATATTTATAAAAAAAAAAAACAAGAAACAACACATAAAAATTAACAAATTTCACTGCGCCCCATAAACAAAGCAAATAACAACGATGCGAGGTGAGCCGCAGTTGTTTTCAGTGTTGAACAACGCAATTTGCTCGTTTTAAGCCAAACCCACAAATAATCAAGAGGGCTCTAGTCGGGAGTGCCCGACTAGGGAATAGCCTGAACCTTCTACAAAACGAAAGGGAATTGATCTGATTTCTGATGTCTATTGCTTGGAAATGGGACAAGTTGTCGATTATCGGCAAAAAACTCGTACTGCGAACGGCACTGAGAGGACCTATCTTCTAAATTTTGAATACCTAGCTCTTATATATTCTGATATCCTTGCGTTTATACGGACGGACGGACTGATAGACTCAGCTGTTGATGCTGATCAAAAATATGTGTTATTTATGGGGTCGGGGATTTGCCTGTTACATATATTTGCACAAATACATCATACCCTTTTTACACACGTTCAAAGGGGCTCAGGGTGTAAAAATATGCCGTATGGCAACTGTTCGTACGCCTAGCTACACAGCTCTTGAAATACAATAATTGTTATTGTTTATTGCCAGCGACAAGACACCTGCTCCCAGCCAATCTGACGGCACACGCACTTGCATTTCTTTCTTGTATTATTTGTTGTTTGTTTCTTCTTCTGGGAACTGTGACAGCTCTTGTTGCTATTTATACAAAATATATACGCCATAACTCTTGCTAAATGCTCCCGGCTGACAGCCTGAAAGAGGCGTATTGATGTTATATTAGCTGATTATTTCTGACAGCACAAGCGTTTAGGCACATGTCTTTGCGTGGAAATGAGAGTTGCCGTATGGCTAAAAAAAAAGTGTTGCAAAGTAGTGCATCGCAGAGTTGCCACGACTAGGCGCTGACACCTGCTTTCGGGCATATTTGACGCTATTTTTAAATATCTTTATCCAAAGATACTCATGGTTTATTGAGTTTTATTAAATATGAGCCCAATTCTTGGTATTTAACACCAACTACAATTTGTATATAAATACTTTGGCTCATAGGAATCAAAAGTTGGTCAACATTTTGCAACAGTTGTCTTTCAATACTTATGACAGCTTCTGAGCTCGTTTATAGACGTGTGCCATTTATTTTTGCCCGATTTGATCATGCTTGAAACTAGTTTTAAGATTTTGATGATTATTTTAAGCCACATACCAAGATTCATAAATCTAGCTCTTATAGACTTTGAGTTCGTTGAGGCTCGAAATATTATGGAATATGAATTAGAACTGATGAAATTTTTTTTCTAGCTATGCTACTTGTGGCCTTATTGTTGCTATATCTATTTCTTTCTATACTATAATACAACATACGGATTGTTGAAAATTGTTTAAATGTTTTTTTTCTTCTTTTATTTGCATATTTCTTAAAGTTTTAGTTTTCTTAAAGCCCAAGTTTTACTCCCCAAAAATGTTATCAAACGCGCTTACAACAAAAATGTCATTTTGTTGTATAGTGTAATTCTTGACGTTTGCGTTCGCTTAAAAAAGTTACATGTTATTGACGTATGACAATGGAATGTGGGACTTTGAACGGCGTTTGCCACTAATTTCAGATGTATTTGGTCTATTGTAAAGCCGCTTACTAACTTTAGTTAATGTGACTTGCACAGTGACTTGCAGGCTGCTTAAGTTAGTGCAGATACCTTTTTGAGCATACGGATTATTGCTATAAATAAGCATAAATGTAATTCGCTAGAAATCAAACTAGCTGAACAAATGTTTATGGCTAAACTTATGGCAGCAACTGTTGCCGTTGGCGTGGGCTGTTGCTGCTGCTGTTGCTGCCTCTTCTTGCTGCTGCTGCTGCTGTTGTTGTTGTTGTTGTTGTTGTTGTTGTTGTTGTTGTGTGGGCTGCTGCCTTAATTAAGAGCAGGCAGCGCGCGCACATTTCAAATTTATTCGATTTGCTTAGCTGCTAAACGCTGTTATTGCTGTTGTTGTTGCTGTTATTGCTGTTGTTGTCATCGTCTAATTTACTCAGAAACACACTCAGGAGAACAACAACGCGCACACACACGCACAGAGAGTGTGTGTGTTTGCATTTGTATCTGAATCTCAAAGAATCGTTTCTGCCAATTTCAATTTCTTTCGCTCAGTCGCAAACGAACAACGAACCATCGAAGTTTAGAATTTTGAAATTAACTAAAAACATTTGCTGCTGATCGCTCGCGCGCGGCCCGAAAATAAAAACGAAATAAAAATAAAACGAAAAAGAAAAAGAAAAGGAAAAAGAAAATTTTGAAAGCAAACGGAAAAACGAAAATTGCAAAAATACAAAAATAAATAATAGAAATCAAAATCAAATTGTGCTCTTTTATTGTTGTTGCTTTTCGCAGCCGCGTGCAATTGCCAAACGAATTTCGAAACAACGAATGAAATTAACTTAAAGAGCAGGAATTAAGCTAAGCGAAAAGAGAAATAATATAAAAATAAAAGAAATTATAATAAAAAAGAAAAAGAAAAACACACGACGAAGTTTTTTCGCTGCATGCCGCGTGCTGAAATACGCATACAAATTTTTACTTATATAGGATATATACGTATATGCGTATGTAAAAATAAAGTTTATTTAGAGGCGTGGCCCGAGTTAAGTTAATTAAACATAAATTTATGCGTGTGCAAATTGCGAGGCCCTAAGCATATATATATATATATATATATATAAAGAGCGCAACGAAATACATATACAAATGTACACAATACATATGTAGTACATGCACATACACACCTCTATATATCTATCTATCTATCTATATATATAGAGCTGAGCGCACAACAACAACGACAACAACAACATAATTATATAACACGCGCAATTTGGTTGCAATTAAAAACAGTTTTCTCGCCGCAGCCGGGCGTGTTTTTTTTCTTCTTGCTGTCAACTATAATTGTTACTATTATTGCAGCAATTGTTATTATATACATATATATTTAAAATTTGATTTGTTAAAACGTTGTCAACACGTGCCTATTTGTTGTTTTCAAAATTTAATTTATTATGTTTGCATTGGCCAAGCTGCACGCACATTTCGAACCCTTGCGAAATTGGCAAACGCTGCTGGCGGCGCGTCTGAAGCCGCCGGAAAGCGGATAAGAAGCAGCAGCAACGCAGCAGCAATAACAACGAATTTAAAGTCCAAAACGAACGAACAAATAAATGATAAACGAAAGGCAAACGCAAAAGCCAAAAACGCGAAACGAACGAACCCAATTTTGGCGCCCCAAAACTCAAGAGCAACAACAACAACTACGACAACAAAAATTACGACAACAACAACAACTATTTAACTATCAGCAACAACAACATTACAATTTTTAGCTTTTCCAAGAAAAGTTTGCTGTAAATATTTAATTTAACATAAATTTTCTTTAACACGCTGTTGTTAATACTCAAACTAAGAATACATAGCATATAGATTATTTATACACATAATTGTTGTTCATTAATATTGTTTTACGCCAAAACGAATATTTGTAAAGCTAGTCAAAAAACAAAAATATCGAACTTTGCGTATACGTAATATTTGCTGACTGCGTATACTTAATATTTATTAAGCTACACACACACACACACTAGTCTATAAGCCACGCGCGTTATGATGAAAAATCTCAATGGTAGAACGCATAATGCGTGCTACCAGCCCTACTATCAGCAACAATTGCAGCTGCAGCAGCAGCAGCAGCAGCAGCAACAACAGCAATTGCAACAGCAACAACAGATGTTACAGCAGCAGCAACAATTGCAGCTGCCTTATGCGACGCCATACAACCAGCTGCAGCAGCAGCAGTATACTCAACAGCAGTACTATCAACAACAGCTGCAACAACAACAGCAGCAGCAATTGTTACGTCAGCAACAGCCCACGCTGTCGGCCTACCAGCAACAGCAGCAGCAACAACAACATGCAAAGCAATCATACGGCCATAACAACAGCAACAACAACGCCAACATGGCACAGACTGCACGCAGCAACATGCAAGCAGCAACAATTGCTACTGTGAGTGCGAACGGCAACAGCAGCAGCAGCAACGCCAACGCCGCCAACAGTGCGACAGCCGCAATGGCCGCCATGTGCCAAATGCAAAGCTTTTTAAGCCAGCAGCAACAACAGCAGCAGCAGCAACAACAACAATACAACAACAATTGCGCACATATTAATTATAATCAACAACAGCAGCAGCAACAACAACAACAACTGCAGCAGCTACAATTGCCCACGGCAGCAACAACAAATGGCGATAAATTAGCATTGGATAATGCCAGCGAAATTGCAAATTTTTTGGCCAGTGAGCTTTTTATGCAGCAGGTACGATAGCTCAATAACAGGCGATAAGTTATCGATACAACTAACAGGCGAGTGTAGACCGCCCCATCGCCAACAAATGGGCTCTGCGTATCGAAACTTTTGTGTTCTGAGCAGTAACTGTAGTTAATCTCAATATCAGTGTGACCAAAGTACGTTGTTTACATGTACGGTCACACTGCACAACGCGGCTTGTATATGTTAACAACCGATCATAATTTTTTTCTATTTGCCACACATTCGACTAACGATTTATCAAATGTTGTAATATGGTTATATACTTTAGTTTCGAACGAATATGTTCGAATATGTATCGACATCAGAAGCCGAATTTGTGAAGAAGAGGCGCTTATATGGTCATAAAAGCATTGTCATTAGTTCTTTTTTCTTTTAATATTTTGTATGTTAACCTTATCGATAAATATCGATACTTATTTCACATGCTGTACCTGTTTGTCTTTCCTAATAAGCAGAAATATTTATGTGCTGTCTCTACTTTAACGTATTTATTTTTGTGCCTGAGAATGCATTTAATGAATTGCAAGGATATTTTTATCGATAACTTTTATCTATTTTATCTATTTAATGTTTAAGTTTGTCGTCATATTCTATCAGAATCAGGTTGATTTATCAAAAAAAAAAAGTTGACAACTTATGAAAGTTTTAACTTTTTTATGTGCTTAAATTTCATATCTTGAACAGAATCTTCTTATAGATAAGGGGCTTGTTAAGTTGGCTGCGTCTGGCCATTTCAGGAAGTCGTAAGGCGACTTTTCTTATTCGAAATATCGATAACTATTTTATATCGAAAATTATTGTATATTGTTAGGCTGCGCCCCAACATTTCAATGAATCCTAAGGTGACTGTCATGGGAGAACTCATCTTTTATTTTTATTGGGAAAGAGCCTGCTGGAATTATGTTTAGTTTTAAAACTAGAGTTTTAAATACTTATTGGAATACCCCATTCTATGTTATCTTGCAGCTCGTTACATTTGATGGCATGCAGAGTGCACCGACGCTGACAACGCCGACGTTGACGCCGACTACGCTGCGCACCATTGAGGAAACCATCTTTGAGCTGACCTCGGAGCCGCAAATTGTGCCCTTTCAGGCGGGCTTTAAGCCACCGCCGCTGACATCGCTGGGCGCCATAACAAACAACAATACAGTCACGCCCACAACGACGGCGGCGGCGGCAGCTGCCACATTGTCGGTGGTGAATGCGAATCCGATCAATGCGAATCCGCAATTCGATTTGCTTGGCCTGAATTGCAACAGTGTGCGCGGCAGCGATTCGGAGGACTCCAACGGTTCCTGGAACGATGGCCAGCTGAATGATGACCAAAGCACAACCGATACTTGTGAGTACATATTGCAGCAGCAGCCAGATTGTGTCCCCTTACTAATTCCCAACTCTCGACAATTGCAGCTAGTGCCGCGACAGACAGCACCTCGTATCAGAATGGTGGACACATGCTGGGCAATGGCTCCAATGGTGGTGTCAACAACTTCACCGTCGCTCTGGCGGCGGTCAACAATGCTGGACGAGCCTCTGGCCAGGCTGGCGGCAACTCAACTACCTCAAACAGTGGAACTCCGGCGCGTCGCGGCGGCGGACGTCGGCCCAACAAAGCGGCCAATATGTCCCCGGAGGAGGAGGAAAAGCGTCGCATACGACGCGAACGCAACAAGCTAGCGGCGGCGCGCTGTCGCAAGCGACGCGTCGATCAAACCAACGAGCTGACCGAGGAGGTCGATGCGCTGATTAAGAAGGGCGAGGACATGAAGAAGGAGATTGAGAATTTGAATGCGACCAAAAATCAGCTGGAATATGTCCTCCAGGCGCATCGGCCCACTTGTCAGAAGGTGCGCAATGATCTGCTCAGTGTGGTCACATGTAATGGATTGATTGCACCGACCTCGTTGCTCAGCGCCGGCAGCTGCACGGGCACTGGTAGCCAACACAGCAACAACAACAACAGCAGCAGCAACAACAACAATAACAGCAACAGCAGCAACAACAACAATAACAACAGCAACAGCAATGACAGCAGCAGCGGCGGCACCATCACCGGCTTCGATGCCACACTCAATTCCACGGGTCGCAGCAATTCACCGCTGGATCTCAAGCCGGTGCTCACCGATGAGCAGCTACTGCAGCACATCAAGAACGAACCACAGGATGTTGGCCTCGATTCGAGCTCATCATTGGACCAGGATGGTCCGCCGCCGGCCAAACGTTGCTTTGCGCTGCCCAACATTGCCGCGCTGACCGCATCCCTGACGACACCGACCGACCCCGGTTCCTGTTCACTGAACACGCCCATAACTAGCACGGCGCCAAATATATTTGCTAATTTTGGCGGCGACCTCAACAGTCCCACATTGAATGCACTGAACAAGCTGCCCAAGGCGCGTCCCAATACGCTCAATGTCCAACAGTTGCAGCGCCCATTTGTCGTTCAGCAATTGGGTAACGATGGCAACAAGGCGCCGCCCACCCAGATACAGGGCGTGCCGATACAGACGCCATCGACGGGCACCTTCAATTTTGATTCGCTAATGGATGGCGGCACTGGTCTGACGCCCGTATCCGGGCCCCTGGTGCCCACCTGCTCGTCCCAGAACAAGCATCCGCTGGAGCTGCCAACGCCCACAAGTGAGCCGTCCAAGCTGGTTAGCTTATAACCAGTGTAGGGTGCGTGGCGGTGGCGCGCGTCGCTAACAAAGTCAAACATTACATTTAGTTTTTAATCTGTAAAGCAGTAAGCAGCATGCCCCATGCAGCATGCAGCACGCAGCGTGCAACAATTTATGCATACAGATTTACGTTTACATAGCGAACGCTAATTTAGATTTATACACAATGTTTTCTCTACTTTTGTAACGTTAATTTTTGTAATTTGTAAACACGGATTTGTTGTCCGGCACCTGCCACGGCCAGTCGTGCGACGGTCTGGTGTGGCAGGCAGGCGGACGGGCTGGAGAGCCGAGCCGGCGTAAAAGTTCTGCTACTTTATTTAATAATTGTAATTGTTTTCCCTGTTAAATGTGTAACTGCTTTTGTATTATTATCTTTATTATGTTTAATTTATCATTTGCTGTATCAATTATTAATAGCTCTACATATATATATGCTATATGATATATATATTTACTTGTATTTTTGTGCAATTTTTTAAACCATTTTTTCATTTGCGTGTGTTTTCAAAAAATATACATATATAGAAATATTTATAACAAATAATGCCTAAACATTTGCAGAAATGTTAAAAATGATTTAAGTAAAGAATTCTAGCACGTCGAGAGTGTGAAAGAAAAGGACGAGATGTTGTAAATGATGGATGCGTTGTGATATTTATTATTAACAAGTTAAACAAAACAAAAATAAATTAAATTAAATGATAAACGAAACTTAAACAGAGCGTGTAATGAAAGGAACTAAGCCGGTTTTAAAATTGTACATTTAAAAAAAAAATAAATTAACTATTTCAAAATACAAAACAATAACTAAATACGTTGCCTTGATAAAGAGAAAATAGGGAAAGAGAATAAACAAATGATAAAATAGTTTCAAAATGAGAGAAAAATGAGAATTTGAATAACTATACTTATACTATTTACTATTTAAGGCGCATAAAACAAATTAAAACAAAAAAAAAACAAATAAAAACAACAAAAAAATCAAGAAAAAACCCAAATATATTTTTACTAAACGCAAAATGCGCTCTATTTTCAAATACAATTTATAAGAAATGACAAACAAAACGCAAAGCAATTATTTAATATGTAATTATGTGTATTATGCAATAAAAGAACTATATATATATATATATATACATGATGATACAACAAAGCGAGCAAAGCAAATCAGGCAACAATATTTGATAAAGCCTTACGGTTTAATACGAGTAATTCCTTCGTCCCCTAAAAACAAAAACAGACATAAAAAGCACCCCCTTTTAGGATCATCAAAATGCGCAAATTTTCTTGAATTCAAATTCACAAAATTGTAAACAGATATGAATTAAATGCACTTTCCAAATGGGGTAAAACAACCAAAATTGTGTAAGAGAAATAAAAATATAATACAGAACAACCTAAAAGCCAAATAATTCTATTCAATTTAGAGATCGATTAGGGTTTCAAGACCAAGGCACAGTTCTACCTGGTCGAAGTCGGAACGGATGTGTGTGAAACAATATTGAAATCTCATTCAATTACAAAATCGCTGGCTCAGCCGGCGGTAAGCTATGACAGGTAAATTAGGCTGAACCTTAAAAGTAAGTACAGAAGAAAGTGAACAAAATATAAACTAAAAGATTAAGTTCTCGATGATGTTTAAAGAACAACTAATCTGATTTTGATTGAACTTATAGCTTAAACTTTTTCTGGTTTAACTATTATGAAACCCGACTGTTGGGCAGACGAACAAAGCTGGAAATATATGGCTCTTCATCAGTAGATTGAGAATATTTAACATTATGGGATCTTACACTTTATATATAAATCATTTATTGTACTTAAGTTATAGTATCATTTGCAGGTTTATAAAAACAAAAGCATCTTAAGACTACAACGATCAATTTGTTCAATTCTCATGCGTTTACCCCAATTTCCATCTATTCTTATGATAGCGTAGAAATATCATGTTCCCAGACGACCAACTCCTAAATATAATCTTTAAGCTGAAAAAGAAACAATATTAAGATTATAGCTCGCCTGTTCCAGTATATATATATACCTATCTATACCTTGCTTCCATGCCAAAACAATTTCTTGATAAAATGTAAACACTCTCATAAAGAGTATAAGGTACATAAAATAATATATACAAGACCAACTGAGCTCGCTGCGAATAGGGTTTTATTTTCGTTTTCTTCTCTTTTTTGGCACCAGCCTAACACGCAGGTAAGACTTGAAAGGTGCGCGTCGCAAGCAGACGTATCTATGTGGATATGTATGTATGTGTGTTAGCACAGACACACATACATAAGCAAATGTATACCTAAGCAGACGGCATAATGCCCACAGATAATGCCTGTATATCACATGTGCACTCAAACAAATGAATATCCAAACTAAAACGAGGAAGAAAGGCTATCTTCGGCACGCCGAAGATCTAATACCCTTGCAACCTTTTAATGCCGAGAAAATGGTTAATGCCGAGCTTGGTGAAGGTATCTTGATAAACAAAAAAGGCTTTTAATCAAAAACCTAGTTTTCCACCGATCGTTCCATGGCAGCTATATGATATAGTGGTCCGATCTTAAAAGGATTTTGCATATATATGAGGAGCTTAGTAAAACTTATAAATGCCGAGTTTGGTCAAGATATCTTGAAAAACAAAATGTTTTTTCATACAAAATCTTAATTTTCGACCGATCGTTCCTATGGCAGCTATATGATATAGTGGTCCGATCTTAATAGGATTTTGCATATATATGAGGAGCTTAGTAAAACTACTAAATGCCGAGGTTATTGAAGATATCTTGAAAAACAAAATGTTTTATCGTACAAAAACTTAATTTTCTACCGATCGTTCCTATGGCAGCTATATGATATAGTGGTCCGATCTTAAAAGGATTTTGCATATATGTGAGGAGCTTAGTAAAACTTATAAATGCCGAGTTTGGTCAAGATATCTTGAAAAACAAAATGTTTTTTCATACAAAATCTTAATTTTCGAACGATCGTTCCCATGGCAGCTATATGATATAGTGGTCCGATCTTAATAGGACTTTGCATATATATGAGGAGCTTAGTAAAACTAATAAATGCCGAGGTTGGTGAAGATATCTTGAAAAACAAAATGTTTTTTCATACAAAAACTTAATTTTCAACCGATCGTTCCTATAGCAGCTATATGATATAGTGGTCCGATCTTAAAAGGCTTTTGCATATATATGAGGAGCTTAGTAAAACTTATAAATGCCGAGTTTGGTCAAGATATCTTGAAAAACAAAATGTTTTTTCATACAAAAACTTAATTTTCAACCGATCGTTCCTATGGCAGCTATATGATATAGTGGTCCGATCTTAATAGGATTTTGCATATATATGAGGAGCTTAGTAAAACTAATAAATGCCGAGGTTGGTGAAGATATCTTGAAAAACCAAATGTTTTTTCATACAAAAACTTAATTTTCAACCGATCGTTCCTATAGCAGCTATATGATATAGTGGTTCGATCTTAATAGGATCTAGCATATATGTGAGGAGCTTAGCAAAACTAATAAATGCCAAGTTTGGTCAAGATATCTTGAAAAAAAAAATGTTTTTTCATACAAAATCTTAATTTTCGACCGATCTTTCCTATGGCAGCTATATGATATAGTAGTCAGATCCAGCTGGTTTTGACATATGTGCTGCGTGCAACAGAAAAAGGGACTTCTGCAAAGTTTCATTAAGATAGCTTTAAAACTGAGAGACTAGTTCGCATAGAAACAGACAGCCGGACAGACGGACAGACGGACAGACGGACATGGCTATATCGACACGACTGTTGATGCTGATCAAGAATATATATACTTTATGGGGTCAGAGATGTCTCCTTCTATGCGTTACACATTTCACGACAAAATTATAATACCCTATGCAAGGGTTTAAAAAGGCTTTTAATCAAAAACCTAGTTTTCGACCGATCGTTCCTATGGCAGCTATATGATATAGTGGTCCGATCTTAAAAGGCTTTTGCATATATATGAGGAGCTTAGTAAAACTTATAAATGCCGAGTTTGGTCAAGATATCTTGAAAAACAAAATGTTTTTTCATACAAAATCTTAATTTTCGACCGATCGTTCCTATGGCAGCTATATGATATAGTGGTCCGCTCTTAATAGGATTTTGCATATATATGAGGAGCTTAGTAAAACTAATAAATGCCGAGGTTGGTGAAGATATCTTGAAAAACAAAATGTTTTTTCATACAAAAACTTAATTTTCAACCGATCGTTCCTATAGCAGCTATATGATATAGTGGTCCGATCTTAATAGGATCTAGCATATATGTGAGCAGCTTAGTAAAACTAATAAATGCCGAGGTTGGTGAAGATATCTTGAAAAACAAAATGTTTTTTCATACAAAAACTTAATTTTCAACCGATCGTTCCTATAGCAGCTATATGATATAGTGGTCCGATCTTAAAAGGCTTTTGCATATATATGAGGAGCTTAGTAAAACTTATAAATGCCGAGTTTGGTCAAGATATCTTGAAAAACAAAATGTTTTTTCATACAAAACTTAATTTTCAACCGATCGTTCCTATGGCAGCTATATGATATAGTGGTCCGATCTTAATAGGATTTTGCATATATATGAGGAGCTTAGTAAAACTAATAAATGCCGAGGTTGGTGAAGATAACTTGAAAAACCAAATGTTTTTTCATACAAAAACTTAATTTTCAACCGATCGTTCCTATAGCAGCTATATGATATAGTGGTTCGATCTTAATAGGATCTAGCATATATGTGAGGAGCTTAGCAAAACTAATAAATGCCAAGTTTGGTCAAGATATCTTGAAAAAAAAAATGTTTTTTCATACAAAATCTTAATTTTCGACCGATCTTTCCTATGGCAGCTATATGATATAGTAGTCAGATCCAGCTGGTTTTGACATATGTGCTGCGTGCAACAGAAAAAGGGACTTCTGCAAAGTTTCATTAAGATAGCTTTAAAACTGAGAGACTAGTTCGCATAGAAACAGACAGCCGGACAGACGGACAGACGGACAGACGGACAGACGGACATGGCTATATCGACTCGACTGTTGATGCTGATCAAGAATATATATACTTTATGGGGTCGGAGATGTCTCCTTCTATGCGTTACACATTTCACGACAAAATTATAATACCCTCTGCAAGGGTATAAAAAATCAACATACAAATAAAAAATAAATATTCTAAATTTGAAATTCAAATTTTTAAACAACTTTTTTCAATTTAGAAAAATAAATTAACCAAGAAAAATATTCATATCCCAGCAATTTTCTTTAAAATTTAAGGGAACATTTTTTTAAGTGTATATAAGTGCATATATATACATATATATATATTTATATATGTATGTATAAGACGATTTCGGGTTCGCTTTGCATGTTATTTTTTATTTATTTAATTTTTTTTGGGAGTGCGTTTCAGTTCATCGTGATCCTCTGATATGGGCAGCTGTAATCAACTGCTGCGCGCCTTGAAACGCACCCTGGGCTTGGGACGGCGTCAGCTGAGCGTGGGCCAGAGGCAAGTGGTATTGGTGACGGGCTGTGATTCGGGCTTGGGGTAAGCAAACGTGGCAGTACCCACAACTGTATATATGAAATAATAATATATATATACATATATATATTTACTTATGTGAGCAGGCATTCCCTGGCTGTCTACTGTTACC
Organism: Drosophila kanekoi; assembly: GCA_037075305.1. Taxonomy (NCBI): domain Eukaryota; kingdom Metazoa; phylum Arthropoda; class Insecta; order Diptera; family Drosophilidae; genus Drosophila; species Drosophila kanekoi. The sequence continues at coordinate 562,618 of JBAMCE010000278.1, forward strand.
AGGCGCTCCACATGACGGTCATCTCCTGCTGCCACAATCTAGAATCGCAGGGCGCCCAGCTGCTGCAGCAGATGAGCTGTGCGGCTGAGCAGGATCGTATGCACACCTGGCAACTGGATTTGCTGCAGCCCGCCTCCATCGATCAGGTGCACGGCAAGCTGGGCGAACTTTTGACCAATTCGGATTACCAGTTAATGGCGCTGGTCAACAATGCGGGCGTAATGTGCTTCGGTGAATTTGAGTGGCAGCTGCCGGAGCAAATTGAGCAGCAGATCAATTGCAATCTGCTGGGCACCATGCGTCTGACCAGGCAGCTATTGCCGCTGCTGCGTCAGCATCGCGCACGCATTATCAACGTGACCAGCCACTGTGGTTTCCAAGCGCTGCCCGCGCTGGCACCATATGCCGCCTCCAAAGCAGCGCTTCGGGTGTGGAACGATGCGCTGCGCATTGAGCTGCAGCCATATGGCATGGAGGTGGTAAACTTTGTGCCAGGTTCCTTTGTGCTGGACAGCAACATAGCCGCACGCCAGCAGCAGCAGGCACAGCAAATGCTACAGGCTTTCGACGCCGAACAATTGGAGCATTATGGACGGTATTTTAGAGCATTCAATGAGTATCTGAGCATACTGGGTGGTTTCAAGAAACCCAATCAGCTGCAGGATGCTGCACTGCTTGACAAGTTCAGGGATGCGCTGACCAATGCACAGCCCGAAACGATGTACATACACGAACCGTGGCGCTATAGAATTTATCGTTGGCTCTTTAAGCTTACTCCTGCGCCGCTGACGGATTGGTTGGTGCTTAAGTTTTGCGCCATGCCCAGCTTTGAGTCCACGCAGCGCAGTTAAATTCAACATTTTACTATATTATACAGTTTATTATGATTATTATTATTGTAGGGCGTTGATATAAACTTGGCCTGGGTTTTTAAATACATTGCGTTTGGATTTGGCACAAGCACTCAGGCACACACACACACGCGAACATACTCACAGGGGGACACACACAATCACATATACAGTTGGCAGATTGGGCAGGGAACTAAATTAGCTAATAGCCAGTGCTGCGGCATCTTTCGTATACCGCATCGTTGAGCAGCTGAAACCATTCGCTGGCATAAACCGAATCCTCTGCCGCACGAAACAGCTGCAACTTATCCTGTGCCGGCAGCGAGGCGCATAAATAATAGCTAATCGCCGTCTCTGTGAGTTCCGCGTGGTAGTTCTTCAAAGCCCACTCCAACAAACGCAGGCAATTGTGCGCGTCGAGAAATTGTATTAAACGCTCATGCAGCAGTGCTTCCAGCTCGGGTATGATGTACACGCGAGACATCTCAAAGGCCTGCAGCAGGGCGCCATAGTCCGGCAGGGTTAGATGCCGGGCATGGCAACTAATCAGGTGGAGGAAGTAGCGTATTCCATTGGCCGTATAATCGCGAAGTTGTATCTCGCCGTCGTGGCCCTCGCGAAAGTTGCTGTTGAGCATCTTGTTGAAGACCTCGCTGGTATCACAGAGTAGCTGCTTGTTAAAGCCAATGGTGAGCGTTGCCACCTCTCCAGGTGAATCCTTCCCAGCATCCTCAGCATCGTCGTGATCGCTGGGAACCAGAAATCGCATGTCACAATCTTCATGCAATGGCGCAGACGACGCATTCAACTGGGCAAAACAGATATTTGTATCCCCATCCGGCTGCTCTGATTTGGGCAGCACAATGCCCAGTGTAAAGCGTGACATGGCCGTAACCGCATCCGCCGCCTCATCCGCATACAAATTGTCGCTCTTTTTGCGCAGCAGCAAGTCGAAAAGCAGAGTCAACGCATTACCATCATATAAGAACTGATAGAGCAGACGATGGCTTTTGATGATGTACGCCACGGATATAGCGGCACGTTGTTGTGCATTTAAATCCGCATCGCTACGCAGCAGACGCACCAGCTCCTCCTTGCCGTAGTTGGATTCACCCACATTGGTAAGCGTCTCCAGAAAGGCAAAGCCATCCTTGCGCATCTGCAATTAAGATCATGAATATGAGAAACATGAACGAAGAGTTAGCTTCGGGATTCCGAAGATACGCTTGCATACATTGGAGCTATATGGTAAAGTGATCGGATCTTTCATTTTATTTTGCTTTGTCTCAAAATATTGATCAGGAATGTAAGTACTGTTTCCTTCTATACGTTTGAGAAGTTTAAAATTTATAGACTCATACCTCTTCCACTTTGGTAAGCTGATACAGCTGGTGCACAACGCCATGCTTGATGATCTGGGCAAAGAACTGGCTTTCGCTGTGTTAAGTAGAAGATTAATGCCGCATTCAACATATATAAGCAGGAGCACACAACTTACAGCAATATATTCGTTAGCGCATTGGCAAAATTATTATTGGCGCCAAAAAGATTAATGGCACGTATGAGAGTATCCAGCGTTTCCGGCTTTCCCAACTCCGGCCGCTTGTTAATCATCAGGGTAATGCGATAAATCAAATTCTCAATGACATCAATAGTGTCGCCCGCCTGATTGCGCAGCTGTGCCAGCTTGGGCGGCACATCGGAGCTCAGTTCTTCCAGATCCTCCTTGTCGGACAGGGTATCGTCAATAGTTTCGGTGCCCTCGTCAATGAGCTTAAGTATGTCCATGACATTGGCGGGCTGCGCACGATTCGTGGCTATGCGAGATTCGCGTGTATCCGTATTAGTATTGCTAGGCTTGCTTTCATCCTCATCGTCATCATCATCGCTACAGGCTGGTGAATAGTTCTCATCATCATCATTTGCAAAGAGATTCGAACAAACGGGCGACATGCTGCGCGAACTGCACGGACTGGTGGTGTTATATGAGCGCGGTGAGCTACTAGGCGATTCAAAGTCCGAATTGATTGACTCTTGGGTTTTAGAGAACTGTCAAAGAATTTATAAAGCTTGTTAGCCATCGAATATAGGTGAAATATAAAAGGAAATACCTTGCTCTGAGTTTCTGGCGTGGCGGAATCGGTCAGTTTGCGCTTCTTGCCGCCCTGAATACGTTCCTCGCGGCGTCGCCTGTGATGCTCCTCATCGCTGGTCAGATAATCATTGAGTTCACGCACCAGCATCGGCACCAGGCCCTCATACAGCAACAGCTCCATACTCAGATTGTCATATTGAAAGTTGTTCAGAATGTGAAATAACTCAAAAAAAATGTGACTTAGTTATATGTTTTAAATTTGTAAGGCATCAACTCACAGATGAGCGTTCGCTCTGTGAATGCGACTCTCGAATCATAGCCACCAGTTTGCGCAGCGCACCACAGCGTCGTATTTTGGAGCGGCTACAGGCATCGGCAGATAGCGTTGATATAATATTCACACAGTGTCGGCACTCGCTCTCCGATAGCGGCTTGGCCATATTGACAGCCATAAGCAGCTCACAGGCAGCCACAATCGAATCAGCCGTGCTGAGCATATAAAAGGCACAGGGATCCTTGCAAAAGTTAGAAAGTATCTTCAGCGCCGATGCGCGCTGCTCGCTATCCTCCTTGACAAAATACACAATGGGTGCCAGGGAAGTGTTTCGCGAGAGTAGCTTAAAAAGAAAAGGTTTTAACGTAAATAGGTGATCCTTTGTGTTGCCTCAATACGCACCTCCCAGGCTCTCATGCCAATCTGCTGTGCAGACAGTAGCATGAGGCATTTCAAGATCTCATAGGCAAGCTCAATTGCATCATGCTCCTTAGGCAGGATGTATTCGCAATTTCGCGCTGAGTTCTTTAGCATTTGATAGTCAAAAATATCACTGCGTACGCCTTCCAGATTGCGTGCCACCTCCTCGAAATACTTTTCACGATGCTGATTGCGCTTTAAGCCAATCAATGTGGACACTTCAATATCCTGTGTTGATGCCTTGGGCACCTCGTTGTTTTTCATGACCGCCACAAAGATACGCATCAGCTGTAGAAATCCGTTTGATACCAAAAAGTGTTTATAGAACTGACTGCTGACCAACAGAAAACGACAGACGCGAAAGGCCATTATCCTTGTTTGGACCGCGCTTGTAGACTCAATGATATGGCAAATAGCAGGCGCAATCGCACTATAGTGTACAATTAAAAACGGCGATGCCTTCTTGCTTTTGGCCAGATTGCCCAGCATTCGGCAGGCGCGACATTGGATCAATGAATTGGGTATGGTCTTCAATATAGTTATTAACGGGGCAATGACCTTACACTCTACAGCCTGTTATGGAATCAAGTAGGCAATTTATAGCATTATTTAATAATATATATTTGCCAACTCACCTCTATGCAAGCCTGATCATCCGTACAGCAATTGCCCAATATGCTCAAAACCACTTCCATTATCTTCTCATTGAGTTTGCTAATGAGGCGAACCATTACCGGAACACCCCCAGCAGTTCGAAACAACACAATTCCATCTTTATCTTTGACCACATCTGTGCGTAGCTTCACTAGGCATTTATATATAACAGTTTTGTCCGTTGAGGTTTTGAGGACACTTAACATGCCCTCCACCTGTTCCAAGGACCATAACATTTTAAAAACTAAACAAAAATGTGTGTTTTTGACACGCTTTTTTGTTGATTTTGCAAAAACAAACGCAAAAACACGACAAAAAACGTGTGACCGTCGGTATCAAGCAGGAAAATACCAAAAAGGCGTTTCCAAAATATCCCAGAAAATATCAATAGAAACTGATTTTTTATGTAGATTTAAATGTTAAGAAATACATAGGGCGAGACAAGTGAACAAAATTGGATGCCAGCCAATATAGTATTCAAATACATTCGTTCCGTTGTGACGTCACATACTTGATAACAGGAATGACAGCCCTGTCCATTAGCGATGGACTTCTTTCGATAGCCGCCACTTCCACTATCCGTCACATGACAGTCAGAGCGTAGTAGGTTTTTCTCTGTGCAGTTGTTCGTCATATGATTAAAAGGCTGGCAGAAAAATGAAAATGTTGCAAAACGTCGTCATTTTTTCGCTATTTATTGCAGCAAGTAAGTTGTTTAATATAATTATTGTGTGCAAAAAGCTTTCACACCGTGCGTTGTGCTTGAATTGTGTAAATTCTAAAACTCAAACTCGCATCGATTCTCCCCCGACAAGGGTGGGTGTTAATGGGGAGCTCTTTTTTCCGCTGGTGCTTCTGCTGGTGCTTGCGCAGAATCTGTGCAATGTTTTAAATGTTTAACTACTTTAAGAAGTATATTGTGGTGTTTATAAATAATAACAATTTTAATTACCTTTCAGTTCATGCCGCTGGCGAGTTCACCGTACTGAACAGCCCCAAAGCGATTAGCTTCAAGGGCAATGATCCACTGAACAGTCGCTATGTCGGCGATGTTTTGTATGCCGCCATGGGCAATGCCGTCGTTGGCGACAGTGAATGGAGCGGCCTGACCATTAACGATCCCTTCAACCTGGCCAAGGGCGTAATCGCTGTGCATGTGGATGGTCTTAGCCATGTGACGTCGGCAGGCAATGCCAAGTCCTACGAGCTGGTTGGATCCAATACTGGACAATCACTGAATGCATTGGCCGCCGAGCTGGAGGCAGCCAATGAGCCAGTCTGCGATATTAACTTTGACCAGTACGACGAGGGCGTAAGTTGTTGTTGGCTTATGTGCCCAAACCTGGCTTAATCCATCTAATTTCATTTTCCTAAAGGTGCAAGCATTCAAGGCCTGTTTCGGTGAATTTGAGTCACCTGCTGCCAAGCCCACCAAGCACCTGAATCCCACGTTGCACAATGCTGATAAACAGTTCCTGCAAGAAATTGGATTCATTAATTCCGCTTCCGAGAACTTAGCGGAGATGCTCAAGCCCTCGAATGTATTGATCATTCGCCTGTCGGTCGATGGCATTGCTAAAGCGCACGGAGAGAAGTCCGTTGCTGTAGATGAGGCCAACAAGCTGATCTCTGCTGCCATTGGTCGTCTTCTGGCTGCCGCTCAAAAGTCCAGCGACTCGGTGCTCTTTGTACTATCCACAGACAAGGATGCCAACTCACGCTCAAAGCGTGACACTCTCCAAGCCGATGATACAAACCCCTTCAACTTGGCCGAGTACTACAACGAAGACTATCCCGTAATTTTCAATATTATCCTATGGTTCATGGTTATCTTCGGACTGTCTCTGCTGGCTATCTGCTATGCCATTGGAGCAATGGATCCCGGCAGGGATTCCATTATTTACCGCATGACCTCCACACGAATGAAGAAGGACAACTAATCACGAGATAGAAAAGCCGCACAAATCGCAGGGTTTAAAACCTTCCCCATCTTTGTTATCTCGCCCCATTTATGTTGAGTCAGCGAAGAGTCAGCTCCATAACAAAATCCTGTTCTAAATTCAATTCATTAGCGGACAAATTGTGTGTATGCGTGTGTGAGCAGTGTGTAGTTGGCTTTGTGTTTACCGCAAGCTATACATATAAATAAGTATTAAAAACTTATTATTTTTAAAATGCAGTTCAGTAATTCCATTATCAACTATAATAATTTGTTATATTTTCTTGTTTGTTGTACTTTTTAGGTTAAACAGTCTAAACAGTCATTTCTTTATTCAAACTTATGTAAATTATCAACCGTAAAATGTTAATAATGTACCGTTAAATAAATATAACCTAAAAAGTGGAAAGAACGGCTTTATTTAAATGGTTTTAAGTATGGTTTATTTAAAGGGGCTTAAGGCACATCCTGTAATCACGAGTTGGTCGAGTCATTTCTTGGCTTTATTTTAAAGTGTGTTATCCTCAAAACTGTATAAAAAAGAATTCAGATAACATTTTTTTGAGGTTGGGTTTCGAAACTAATGCAGTTTATAGTTATATAATATATTTGGGCAGCTTTTTAGAATCCTATTCTGGATAATTGAGTTTGTTGAAGCTTTCCTTATCCGTATTCTTGAGGACAAACTCATAAGCACCGTCAGTGTTAAATTTTTAGATACGGTTCTATTTATGTGGGTTTGCATTTTAAACGCTTAAAAAATAGTATTCTTGTTAATAGAAATGCTAGACCCATTTATTTGACTTTATTATAATTATTATTTTATTGTTTTGTTTTGTATTTTTTTCATTTCTAAAAATCAAAGGTATGTGAACTTAGCTTAAGATTACAATAGCCAAGCTGAACAAATAATACGGATACCCCCAATGTTGACAGGTCGCCTGTTGCATTTAGCTTTATCGAGAATACAATTTATTTTGACTTATACTGGAGAAACAGGTAAAATGATCCATAGTACACTGGTATACGATATCTACAAAACCAAAAAAGGTTCGTCTATGAAAACTTTGAAATCCGAAACTTTCTTTGGCAATTGCACATTAATCCTGCCGATCTACGAACACTACGTGTTCCAATGATCCTTGGAATTGGTTTCGTAGTTGGGCGAACTGCTGCTGCCCCCGCTCCAAGTGCATCCATTTTGAGAGGACGTAGCCGCCGAGGCGCTGTTCTCATATTCGTAGCTGGCGGAGTGATTGTGGTGCTGGCGTTGGCCATCGTACTGCATGGAGCGGCTGCTGCACTTGAAGGAAACCAATTCCGTTTCTGGCAGAACATGATTTTCACGCAGCATGGCCTGCAGATGATTAATGTAGTTGATGGCGATGCTGTGAATGTGAAATTCTTTTAAAATCCTTCATAATATTTCTAGTAACTATTGCCAACTCACCGCAGGCTTTCGATTTTGGAGTACTTTTTGCCATTGGGCTTCGATATTGGCAGCTTAGAGCGCAGCAGATCAAAGGCTTTATTCATATCGCGCATGCGCGTACGCTCCCGATCACAGGCCGTGCGCCTATAGTCCTTCTCCATTTGCAACGCCTTTTCGCGCCATGCCGGATTCTGTTCCTTGGCGATCTCCACTTCCACGGCACCGCCGCTTCCGCCACCGCTATAGGTCATATACGTGGGCGGCGGCACAGCGACCAGTTCACTGCGTTTGGGTTCAACAATGGGCGCGCAGCCACCATGCCACATAGACACTGTCTGTGGTATGCTGATGCTGTACGCCGCGTTGCCCATACCAGGCGCTATCAGGCTGAGATTGTGCTGAGGATGCGGCTGCTTATCATAGCCGGATGAGAATGTGGGCGAATAGTTAAGGCTGTGCGCATGTGGGGCCGTATAGGTGAGCAGACCTCCTCCATCTGGTGCTAGTGTATAGTTAAGACTCGCTATCGCGGCCGCCGCCGCCGGCTGTGCGGCGCCCAGCTCAAGCAGCACCGGCTGCTCCGTGGACTCTGCATCGACACTGTATGCGCTGGTCAACGACACGGGCGTGGGTATTAGTGCTGGTGGATCGTCCGCGGCAGCGCTCAGCAGTTGGTCACTCATCACGCTTAAGCCGATTGCCGTTTGACGTCCGCTGGCGACAACCTGCGGCTGGCCAATGATCCCTACTTTCGATTTTTTATTCCGTTTCGGGATTGTTTTTTTTTTTTTTTTATATGTACATATGTATGTATGTAGTTGAGATGGTCGCTATTCAAAGTGCGCTAGAAGAGTTTTCAATAGAAAATCGTTTTTCCTTCGGAGCTGCCACAGCTGAGTTAATCCGACAGCTATTCATCATTGGAGCTGGTGCTCATGGCGTCAGCTAGTTGATCAAATTCTACAATTGCTGGCGATGACAAGTGCGTTTAGTACGTGTGTCAATAAAAACAAGGATCGTGATCGGGATCGTGTGTCGGCTTTTCCTTTTGTGTACCTGCCTTGCAGCAGCACCACCAGCAACAACAATAACGCAGGTCGCTGCGGCTTAATTTCCTTCTATTGTCAGCGACAGTTGAAGATGAGCGCGTGTGCAATGTTGGAGTCGCGTTTGGCTTATGGGCAGCTGCCTTTTGGATCGCTGTCGTCGTCGTCGTCGTCGTCGTCTCGATCGTCGCCACAACTTCAGTTTGAGTTCAGTTTTTCTTTGCAGCAGCATTCTTCGTATGCGATACACAAGCGCGCACCGACAAACTCTGTATATAGGCTGGGCTATAGGTGTATATATATTTTCGACGCGTGTAAACACAAGTGTTTTGGGTTAATTAAAAAAAAAAAAAAAAATATAGAAGCCCATATATACATACCTTTATGTACGTCAAATACATACATATGTATCAATAGGAAAGAGTTTGATATGTGGACATACATATGTATATACATATATAATAACTATATTAGTTGGAGGCGCATAGTAAGCCCAGAGACGTCATAGGCTTCAGATACACTCAACTCAGAGCTTGTAGCTGAATTCATTTTTCGCTTTATTAATATTGTATTATTATGCCCGAAACAGAAATTGAATGCGTTCAATAACTCTCAGATTACACACGGAAATTATTACATTTTTGCGCAGCTACGAGTTAAAATACTATATTATTTTAGCTGCTTTACCAGATGCTTGTCCGGTATAAGCTAGTATATAAGTTGAGCTTCCCAGTAGCCCATTTAGATTCGAAGTGTCGGCCCAATCGCTAACTCCCCCCATTTGGAGTCGCAGTCCGGAGTTTTACGGCTATTTTACAACTAGTTAAAGTGGGTCGGTCGTTGCATTTGAAAAATGTTCGCCGTTTATTGTTTGTTGTTTGCTTTTTGTTTTTATGTGTGCTTATAAAAATAATAACACAAAATTTTACTTGGCTTAGTAAATAAATAGCGGGCGCAACTTAAGGCTTCTGAGTGCAACAAGCTTACAGCTGTGGCAAACAAAAATAAATATAAATACATTTATTTGTGTATATTAATGATACTTCTAACTGCCAAATTTCAGCGATCTGATCTCAAAGTATTTGTCCAGCACCTCGTCCGTAACCAGCTTGCGTGCTGCCTGATGCTGCTCCACAATGGGCGTGACAGTCTGGCGCGGAAATAAAATTTTAGTTAGTGTATACAGATATCATTTCCAGGAGCTTACCTCAATGGCCAGCTTTTTAATCTCGCCGGTTAGCATTTCACCCTTGCTGTAGGCCACACGCACCTCCTCCAGCTTGTCATCATCTTCCAGGAAAAACTTTAGCAGCTGATAGGCCACATCAATTTCGGGTATGCCACCTAGTTGACGATGCTCCTCCACCGTGGTACGCCCACCCGAAAATGCATATTTATTGATTTTGTTCTTAATCTGCTTGGGTGTGTCAGTAAGAAAGACGGCAGAGTTTTGCTCGCTCGCGGACATTTTCGTTTTAGCCCCTTGCAAAGCCGGAAAGAAGCTGGAGTGGATGAGCGCACACTTGGGAAAGCCGAGGCGCGGAGCCACATCACGTGTCATTCGGAAATATGGATCTTGATCGATGGCGCAGGGTATAAGACAGTGCACCTTCTTATTGCCAAAGATAAAGGGAAATGTGCTCGACAACGCCGGCGCTGCCTGAGCGGCGGGAAACCCGATTTTACCAATAATATCCGAGTCGCCGAAACCAAATATGCCTTTCACCTGATTAAAGGTGACGCACTTTTGGATGCGAATTATGTTCTGGTACAAAGCAGGACACTTGCTGCAATTTCAACGATTAATTATATAAGTAAACGATTCTACGACTCTAATTACCCCATAAACTCCAAATTATTAAATATGAATGTTTTGTTCAAGTCAAAGCCCATCGCGACAATATCCTTGGCATTCTCCCGCGCCAATTTGATAGCCTCCTCGATTTTCAGATCTTTCCACAGGGTCTTCTCATCATCAGTCAGCTGAATGATCAATGGTACATCGAAAGTTTCTTGCAGCCATTTGGTCAAAATAAATGGCACCAAATGGCCCATATGCAAGGACCCAGAGCTCGGTCCACGACCCGTATACAAATAGAATGGTTTGCCCTGCTCACGTAATGTAAGAATTGTGTGCAGATCGCGATGTGAGAAGAATATGCCGCGTCTAATGAAGTGATGAGCTGGCTTTCCTGTGATTTTTTCGAGCCGTGCGATAAGTTCCGCATCGATTTTACTTGAGCCAAAGCGCTCTGCAACGTGTCAACCAAAATACACATGTGTATATTTATATATAGATAATTTCCAAGATGTGCAAATTTAAATGGCCATCATATGGTATTGCATACTTATTAGCTTGTCGTAGTCGATGCCTGCATCGTTGCTGCTAGCCACATTCCATGGATCCACAACATCGTCCGTGTTTGTTGTTGTTGTCTCTTCACGACCTGCATCCGTTGCCGTTTCAACAGCCTCTGCGTCCGATTTGCCATTCAAGGTGAGTGCCTCGACACCCTCAACAACCGTTTGCTTTGTGTCCGTCATTTGTTAATAAATTAATAAATTTTTAAGTCGTGCTAAGCGTATTTTTGTAGCAAATAATACTGGCTGTCGAAATTGGCCTTTCACATGTGTAAGAGCCAGCCCTCATGTATGCACTGGGGGCTCATACACGATTCGTTTGACCGTACAACCATTTGAACTCACACGCTGTAACGATAGCTAGCCGATAGCATCGCCTAGTATGAACAAATAAAAACTAGGCAAATATTCATATGTTTTATAACGATAAGAATAATATAAATTTAATTTTTCACTAACTTATGTTGTATTTAAGCATTTTTTAAGGCCCTGCGCTGTTGATTTTTGCTGTGATAACAGTGACTCGTGACTTATTATAAATAACAGTTACGCAAATATTTTTATTCTCTAGCAAGAACAACAAGTGCAGCAAACGGAAAATGCACAACGTTTGTTTATTATTATTCCTGGAAATTAATTCTTAAATAAATCTGTAATCATGCCGATAATGTACAATACGGGTGAGTGGTTCAATGTGCAGCCGGACTACTACAGGTAATTGTCGAAACAATCATCAAATTATGCTTTTCACCGAAGCAAATATTTTGTGTGTACCTTGCGGTCGAACGCCCACAGAAAAGTCGAGCTAGCAACACCAGACTGGCCAATCGATTTGGACTTAGAGTACATGCAAGTTGTAGCTGCCCCATATGGAGGTCCTTTGGCTGCAATACGCGATGCAACCAAACTGGTGCCCGTCAAAGGTACTTCCAGGCCGATGATTAGGATTTTTGATACCGCCGGCAACGAGATGGGACACATATTAGTAAGCATCTGGAAAGTAATGGGCAACGATTGGATATTAATTATTTAGTTACAGTGGAACCATGGAAAGCTTATCTCAATGGGCTGGTCTGACACCGAAGAGCTTATATGCGTGCTGGAAAATGCCAAGGTCATTGTCTACGATATGTTTGGCAATGAAAAGGAATCGTATAGCATTGGCGGCGAGGCAAGCGTCATTAAGATTGTAGAGGCTAAGGTCTTTCAGTCCGCAGCAGGCACTGGGGTGGCCGTTATGACAACTTCCGGTCGCATCTTCCTCAAGCAAAACAGCAGCAAAACGGAACGGAAGCTGCCTGATATACCAAGTTAGAGAATCGATTAGTTCTTAGCCGAAGCCCTTTCCTTTTGAACTCAATATTTTTTTTTGCTAGATTCCAATTCGAATTGCTCATGCTGGGAGATTGTGACCGAGGGTCGCAATAGCTACTGTCTGCTGGGTCGCGACCGCGAGGTCATCAAACTTATGCATGGCCAGACAGTGGGCACCGTAATCTCCAATTTGTTTGAGAAACCACACGATCGTATCATAAAGATATCCGTTTCATACAACCATCAGCACCTGGCGCTGTACACTAACACGGGCCTGCTCTGGCTGGGCAGTGTCGATATGCGGCAAAAGTACTGCGAGTTTGATACGGGCCGCAAGGATATGCCATTGCAAATTGAATGGATTATGAATACCCACAATGCCGACGCAGATGCTGTCGTTATTTCCTATCCTTCATATCTGCTGATTGTCAATCGCAATGCGGACAGAAGTGAATTTCCCTATGATCCCGTCATGTTTCTGGTCGCCGAAATGGATGGTGTGCGCATTATAACCCAAAGCTCACATGAAATGATTCAACGTTTACCGAAATGTGTGGAGAACATCTTTGCTGTTAATAGCCAACTACCGGCCAGTTATTTATTCGAGGCACAGAAGAAATTTGAGGAGAAATCGTACAAATCCGACGAGTATCTGAGCTTGTGCCGATCAAACATTGAATTGGCTGTCAACGAGTGCATCGAAGCTGCAGCATATGAGTTCTGCCCTGAAACGCAGAAGAGCCTCATGAAAGTAAATTAAAGAATTCTTTAAATTTAACTTGTTACAAAATACGTTTAACATTTGACAATATGACATTTCAGGCAGCTTACTTTGGCAAGTCATTCATACCCTCTCATAATCCTGAAGAGTATATGCGCATCTTAAGAATATTAAGAGTTTTAAATACATTGCGCCACGAGAAAATCGCCATGCCGCTTACTTATATGCAGTAAAATATTATTGAATAATATATTAAGAATTTGGAATACTAAAGAACATTTTTGCAGGTTCTCTCATCTTAATCCCGATGTCATTTTGAGTCGTCTAGTCTTTCGCAAGCACTATGCTGTGGCTATCCAAGTGGCTAAGCATCTGAAGTTGCCCGAATCTTGGATATTGGAACATTGGGCCTATCATAAAGTTATGCATGATCAGAGTAAGCCAGCCAAATCTACTCTCTTGTCTACTGCTGCTGATCGATTATTTCCATTATTTATAGATGACAATGAGGTGGCACGCAAGATCACGGAGAAATTCAAGAATCCCTCTATTGAGGGCATTTCCTTTTGCAATATAGCGGAGAAGGCGCATCAAAGTGGACGTGATGAGCTAGCTATAAAGCTGCTTGAGCTGGAGCCTCGTGCTTCATTGCAGGTTCCACTGCTGCTTAAGATGGGCAAGTTTGAGCGTGCTGTGGCCAGTGCTACACAATCTGGCGATACGGAGCTGGTCACTTCCGTGCTGCTCGAAATCAAGAAGAAAATGATGCTGTCTAATTTTCATGTAAATATTTTGACTTTCGTATAATTTATAACGTTATCTCATCCTTTCAATTTGTAGATGATAATTAGAGAATATCCCTTGGCTCTAAATATGTACAAGTACATTATGATGCAGTCCAGTCGCACTGCACTCTACGATATTTACAACACCGAGGACGATTACAAGTCTATTGCCGAGTATCATTTTAAAAATGCTATTGAAAGCGAAGATCTCGAATCGAATCTATCGATTATTGGCAACAGCTACGCACAGGGCAGATGCACCGTGGAGGCAAAACTGTGCGACGACACTTCGCGCATGCTGAAGCTTCAGAAGACGTTGTTTAACAATCATAATGGTGCAGTTGCTCTGAACGGACTGTCAATACATGACACAATGTTGCAGCTGCTGCATGTGGGCGAGCTGAAGGAGGTGGAGAAAATCAAGAACGAGTTCAATGTACCCGATCGCAGATTCTGGTGGTTGCGCATACTCTCCCTGGCCGAAAAGTTCAACTGGGTGGAGCTGGAAAACTTCTCGAAGCGCAAGAAGAGTCCCATTGGATATGAGCCGTTTGTCGAGGTTTGTCTGAAACAGGAAAATACGCGAGAGGCGCGAAAATATATTTTACGCTGCCCGGACAAGCGTAAGGTGTACTGGTACATGCGAGCTAGGTAAGTTGTGGATTTCTATATGCTCGAAAGAGTTTTATATTAAAACTTGTCGACAATTTGCAGCTTGTACGAGGAGGCCATCGATTGCGCTTTTGAGCAACGGGATTTACATAGCCTGTATGAGCTACAGACAAAAATTCAGCTGCTTAGAGATCAGGCGCTGCTCGAAAAGATTTGCAATTTCATAGCCCTTCTTGAGGCAAGACGTTGAACTAAACATTCCTTCAATAATATATATAAATATATATATCTATTTATTATATCAACAATTGTTCCATTAAATTTTGTGTGTGGCAAACTTCAGACTAAGCTAATGCTGAAGAACATATGATAACATATTCAAATGATACTCAACTATTTAATCAAATAAATTGTTGCTTTGAATTCAATATTCTTGTGAACATGGAATATCTATTATATATGTATTACAGCGTAAAGCTGTTCCAAATTCCAATAAATTCTTATTTGGGAAGGAACATACGCTATTTGTTACCTACACCTAACCGAAAATGAAAATAATGTATTTTTTTTCCCAAGGACATTTTTTATTGTACATATATAGATATATATGTATGTAGTTATGTATGTTTTAATGTATATGTATAATAGATCACATAAAGCAAAAAGAGAATATTTTACTACTTTATTTTATTTTTTGTTTTGTTTGTGGATGATAATGTTAATGATGATGTCGTTTTTGATGTAGCTAGGTTTCTTGATATTAAGACCCGTCATATTTCAAGTTCCTACAACTTTAGCCCTTGTTACAATATAAGTTGATTTTTGATGGTTACATACACATACTATTCAAATATTTCTCTACATGTACATAATTACGAGTTTTAGTAAATTACAGTACATATATATATGTATGTATATAGTATAGTACATAGTCGCATGTATATAGGTAGAGTATGAATACACTAACTATTCATGTAGCTTTCATTTTTTTGTTGTTTTTTTTTTCTTCATATAATTTATTATGTGTTGTATGGTTTATATTTTTCGTTAATTATAATATATATTAAATATATTTACGAACATAACAGCAGTCTTATATAAGATGAAATACATTTAAATATAGAAATAGGTATATATTTAATTTATTGTTTTCATTAGAAGGTTTGAGTTGGTTTCCAAAGTTTATTTGTTTTGCCTATTTCAGCTTTTATTTTGTAGCGCAAAAGTGTTTTTGTATACGCCTACAGATCGTACGGATAGAAAACTTGTTCTGAATTCAGGATATTTTCCGGCTCTCTATATCAAATCTCAATAACTTGATTGATTGTATGAAAATCGATCTGCAAGGGTATGTCAGCTTCGGCGAGCCGAAGCATAGCTTTTTACGTTGATTTCATGTTATTTGTTGATATAAAAGTTGATAGCTAAACTATATCGGCCGGTTAAAGCCGCATAAGCGTGTGGTCTTAAAGTTAGTTTATATACGTTCAGGGAGGGGGGCACATTTATTATTTAGTAGTGTTTGTAGTCTAATTTAAGACGCTGGGCGTCTGCAAATGCGCATCAAAATTTGTTGTTTGGCGGTTGGCGGCTTTAGGTATACTAATTATATATTAATATTATGTATATATATAATATATATCTATATATAATTATTTTTATATGCTTGTATAAGGTAGTGTATATATTAAAAATGTCAATTAATTTGTTCTGTTTCGTATCATGTTTTTCTTTCTTTTCTTTCAATTTTATGCATTATTCGTACATAAGGAACCCAATTACATTTCTTTTTTTTTTTCATTGTTGGGAGCGACTAACGCTACCATATTTTGTTGTTTTGTTATGTTTTAAATAATTTCTAATTGTTAATGTTAATTTTGTATGCATGCATAAAATACTTTGAATATGACTCACATCATAGAAATAGAACATACGGCTATATATATATATTGAATTATAAAATTTATTACATTTAAGGACGATCGTAAATTTGAATTAAGACAAGCATTAGATCAATTTCATAATCGTACAGACACACACAGAGACACGCACATGAATAGAGAACATATATAATTATGTCATATATAAATTAAATGTACACACATATAACTACAAATATATATATATATATATAATTTATATCATATAATACTATAACTACCATAGAGTTGTTGTGGACTCTAAACGGAAACAGTTGAAGCTTTTAAGCTTCTCTTCAGTTTCAATGATTTCTTTTGTTTTTTGTTTTTATATTATTTGTAATTTGTAGCTAGCTATTTTCTTTGCTTGCATATTCGATACAATTTTTGTTTTTTTTTCTTGATTTATTTTAATATTTTTTACTTTACACGAAGTTTTTGGCAAATTTAACTTCGTGCCTAACGAAAAATTTAGCTAATGTGCAGAAAACGATTTTTGATGTTTCTGTTGTCAATTTGATGAATTTTTGTATGAAAATTATATAAACCAACTATTACGTGGTAACCGAAGTCGTTTACAATCTTACATAATATAGTTCCTAGCCGCAGTAGTTGGTAATAAATTTCTAGATGTGCGTGTAAATCAAAAAATTTAATTTAACTACAATAATGACTAGTTGAAGAAACAACTTCAAAAATTTATTCACTAAATTGTATGGTTAATTTTTAAATGGGATTTTTCTTTAATTTTCTCTTTCTTTTTTTTTAATTCTCTAATGCAGGTTAAGAGAGAGAGGGAGGTTTTATATATATATATATATGTATTTATGTTTTTGTTTTTGTTACTGCCAATCGTTGTTTTTAGACTTGGCTAAAGTTTGTGAAATGTGCGAAAGTTTTTGATTGTTTTTTTTTTTTTACATTTGTTTAGAAAATTAAATTGTGTTTTCTTTGTTGTTTTTTTTTTTAAATATTATTGAACGGCTTAAAAACTTGCGTATTTGCTCTCCTAATGTTCCTCTCTGCCTAATCCTCTACTGCCTTACTGATAAATCCTCCTGCTCTCCTCAGAAATAAAACTACTTCATCACAGCCAACTCTCTATATATGCGGTCCGATCTGTGCCCAAACTTCAACTGAACTGACTTGAACTGATCTGATCCGATCTTATCTCATCTCACACACATACACTCAATTGATTGTTTTCTTGTAGAGATTTTGATGTATATGCTCGTTCTGCAGCGCGCACATTTGGCCCACAGCAACAGCGCTAAGCATGTTGCCAGCGTTGGGATTGCCGGTGCCGCTGCCGCTGCCATTACCAACTGTGCCAACCGTTGCTGCCTCTGCACCCAAGCCAGCAGCCGTTGCGGCTAGTTGGTCGCCATTGGACGCTGCACCAGATGCGTTGCGGCTGGCGCGAAGATTCGACAGGAATTCCTCTTTAAAACCCAGGGAATACTTGTGCTCAATGAAGGTGTACGAGATTTGCATGGGCGTGGTCGCTGACGACGACGTTTTGCTTGTTGCTGCTGTAGCGACTGCTGCTGTGGGCCGATTGTACTTGGCTGTTGCAGTTGCGGCTGTTGCAAGTGGTTTGCTGCTGTCGCTGTTGTTGTTGTGTGAGCAGGAGTAAGAGGTTTCTGCAATAGGTAGAGAGAAAAGGAAAAGAAGTAACGAAATCATAAAATAAAAACCAAAAGGCAAACCAAATATCAAAAAAAAAAAAAAACCAACAGAAACATAATTTGTGTAAAAATTGCGAGATGATAAAAACAAAAACATATTATTGCACCAAGGTGGAAAGTATTGAAATGTGTGTTAACTTAAAAATATACACGAGAGGTCTGTGGGCTAAATGTTAAGCTAAATGCTTATTGATTAGCTAGATATATATGTGTATATTAAAATATGTGTGTTACTATATGAAATTCATTTTGCTAGATCTTAAACATAAATAATACTTTTGTTTTGCAGTTCTATATCATATAATACACATACATTTAGTCTGGGTCTGACAATAAAAGTGTTTGTTAGCTTGGAAAATAAATTCAAATATTTTGCAGTTTATTACAATTGTGTTGCGTGTTGTATGCAATTGTTTCGTCTATATATGGTTTAACTTAGTCTAAATTAAATTAAGTGGAGATCAGCCGTTAATCGCTAACTAAAAATGTTGTATACAAAATCATATTGCACAATCTATACGATTCGCGTTTCCATAATACATAATACGAATATTAAAGAGACAACTTATACATTCTCTGGTCTATAGTAAGCCAAAAATTAAAAAGCAGTCTACAAAATGTTTTTCCAATGTGTTTTGGTGAGTGACAACGCCCCCAACCTCCGCCTTTAACTCACTCAAGCGAATGGAAATGGGGGCGTACCTTAAAGTTATAATAACTAAAAATTGAGTACATTAACTATGCAGTGAGAACAAAGTAAGTTCCTTTACAGTGGATTGTTAGAATGTTTACTGTTTTTTCTCTCTTTCTTTCTTTTGTTTTTTTTTCTTTGTTTCTTTTTTTTTTGTAAATGTTTTTTTCTTTTTTGTTCGTATACGAGAAGCAGCGCTTGCTTTTTAGTTTGGTAAAACAGGCGCCGCCTCCAGCGCGCACTGACGGCGCATTAGTAGTTTCTTGAGTATAGGCTACGTTTCGCTGTTAACAACGCCGGCGCCAACAACTTCAATGGCCGCCAGCGTGATGGTGCCCGTAGTGACAGCAGCTGCAATAGTCGAGGGCATATCCTTGCCTTCAACTGTGCCAGTGGCAGCATTTGAATTCAAGCTGCTGTTGTTCGTCAAAGTTAATGCATCGCTAGCAACAATTGCCGCCTCATCCGTATCCATCGGTTGGACGCTGGATGCACTTGTTGCTGTTGCTGAAGCTGAGGCTACTGGTTGTGCCGACAGGCTGTTGACCATGACATGCTTTTGTTTTAAAACAGCGGCAGTTGAGCTCTTGTGCAGCTGTTGTTGTTGTTGTGGCTGCTGTTGTTGTTGTTGTTGTTGGGGTGGTGTGGGTGAGCTGCTCTTGCTGCTGCTGCTGCCAATGCTGCTGGTGGGACTGATGGGCAGCACATGTTGCTGTTGGTGTTGCTGCTGCTGTGGCGGCGACTGTATTAAATGTGTGTTAATCGTATTTGGCTCCTGCAGCAGTAATATATTTGTCTTGGGCAACTTCTGTTGTTGCTGCTGTAGCATGTTAGTCGAAAGCGTTGCCACCAGAGCCTGTTGTTGTTGTTGTTGCTGCTGGCTGCCGGTCGTGGTGGTGAAAGTCAAGGTTTGTGTGTTCTTGGTGGGCGAGGTGGCCGGCGTTAGTATGCCTAGGTTAACCAAATTGGGCAGCGTGATTTTAGTGGGCGTGTTGCTGCTGGCAACGGCAGCTGTTGCCACGTTTATCGCATTGCTGCAGTTTGCCTTGGAGATGTTGCTGTCAACCAATTTATGCTGCTGTGCAATATCCACGCCGTTGGCCACGTTGGTGGCTAGCTTGAGTATTTTGTTGGCCGTAGCATTGGCAGCTATTAAATTGCTAACGGACTTTGTATTGCTGTTGTTGCCGCCAGCAACAGCGGCAACATTACTGTTGTTGTTGTTGTTGTGGTTGTTGTTGTTGGCTTTAATGGATACTAAACCGAGTGTGCTGCGCATTAAACTGTTGTTGCTGTTACCTGTTGCTGTTGTTGTTGTTGTTGCTGTGCCGCTTTGCGACAGTGTGCTGACGCTCATTTGCTGCTGCTGCTGTTGCTGCTGCTGCGGCAGTGCTTGTTGCTGCTGTTGTGGCAAATTTGTGACAGTCACAATGTTACCATTGCTAAGCTGCTGCAACATGTTGGTGGCAGTGGCAGCATTACCAGACAAGCTATTGCTGCCCAAGCTGACAGCGCCGTGACAGCTGGTGCTGGTGCTGCTCGACATGTTGCTGCTGGAGGGACTCAGAGAGCCCAGCGACTGCGATGGTGAATTGCTGCGCTGCAACAGGCCGACATTGTTGCTGCCAGCATTGTTGCTACCGGTCAGGCTGCTGCTGTTGCTGCTGTTATTGTTCTCCGGTTTGCATCTAATCACATTCTCAGCGGTTAAAACGCTCTCCGGCTGTGTATTGTGGGTGTGCAGTGCATGGTTTTTCAGGCCTTGTGCCGTTTTATAGCTCTTGCCGCAGTGGCATTTGTAGCCCTTACGCACTCTGTGGAATTCGTATATGGGAATGGGCAAATGAGTTTTGTGTGCTTATTGTTGCTAACTTGTTTTTGGTCGCTAACCTGCCGTCCTTTTTGTGGCCGTTCTTCGAATGGTATTTAATGCCATTCACGTTCTTGTAACGCTTCTTGCAGCCGGGCACGGGACATGCAAAAGGTTTTTCGTTTCCAGGCGTGCCATTGCTGCCGCCACCGGAATGCCTGCAAATGTGTAGCACACATACGTTAAGTTGGATTACATATTATTAATTTTTTAAGTCTAACTCACCTGCTACCATAACGCATAATAAATTCCGAGCTAAACTCCTCAGTGGTCCAAGAGTCATTGCTATCCTCCGATTCGGTGACAACCATTTCATCTTCGTCCATTTCGCTGCCTACAAAAATAACAGTTGTTTAGGACAGGCACATATTTAAATTGAAGCATGGGGTCTTACCTGTGGGCGTGTTGCTGCGATTTGACGATGACATGCTATAGCTATGATGCTTAATGGCCAGCTTTCGCTTGAGCTCTGCATTGCCCGCATTGCCGCTGCTGCTGGTGTTGCTCGCGCTGTTGTTATTGTTGCTGCTGGTGGTGTTGGACAAAAAAGTGGAAGGTTCCTTGCGTGCATCATCTGAGATGAAGCGCAGCACATAGCTCAGCGGCAGAGACGGGGGCGGTGCCAGCTCCTTTTGCTCGACCACCTTAGGATCATAGTCTATAGATAGGGAGCGAGGAAATACCATTAGCATGCTTTATATGCCTACATACATATATATATATATATTTATAATCCAATTTGAAACCCAATACGGGTGCACACAAATAACCTGCATACAAAAATCATTTCAAAATGCCATCAATTATAAATGTTTTTTTTTCTTTTTGAGTTTGCTTTAATATACGGTTTTATTATACATTAAAACAAGTTCAATCACTTTGTAACACAGAGACGGACACTTTTTCAAGTTTTTTTTTTTTTTTTGAGCGCAACACGAAGCTTATTTGTAGGTTGTTTAACAATTTAAAGATGATAATTTAGAGTTTATTTTTTTCCCTAAGAAGGTTAGGTTTTTTGTGCGTTGTTGATAATCACGAGTTTTAAACACGACACGCTCTCATCTCCAACATTACAGTCCGGAGAGGACGTAGGGGAAAGGGGCACGCACCAGACACCAGCACTGGCTAAAATAATATGAATAAATAAATGTGAACGCATGTAATATTTTGTACCGACTGTCCTACTGCGCTCATGATGCGGTTGCTGACGCATTTTTATGGGGGTCTTGTGATTATGCACACATACATTATTGTTGTGCATAGGGGTGTGTGCAGGGAAGTGGGGCTTCACAGGCGAGCACATGTGTGTGACTATCTTATCGTGCGAACAGACGACAAGCATAAGCTCAAAGTCTGCTCAATCAGCCAGTGAGTGCATAACAGCGGCGCACAGGTGATTGGTTCACTATTCGTGTGTGTGTGTGTGTGTGCGTAACCTAACCTCCACGACAGCGCACATGAAATTACTATTTATTACAAGCAGCCAATCACATTCGCTCTTTGCACTCGATACTCCCCGCACAGAAAATGCAATCGATTGGCGTGCAACAGGTAATCAAAATATCCTCCCCCATCGTTTGCCCCAGTTCAATTATCGTTGGGAGCCCTCCCACGCATCCACCACACACACACACACGACGATAACATAAATTGAGTCGATAGCAATGCAATCTTTTTGCAGGGTTTGCAAACAAATATGAAACATATGCGACAAATTAGAAAATATATCAAAACATATGTCCGCATATAATGTAAATGTATGTGTCTGTAGCCTGTATTAATGAGTGTGCGTTATCAGTTGCTATTACTAAAATTATGACTACGTGCCCTGCAATGGCTGACACATTCGCAACGGACAACACATGTACCGCATATAGAAATTTTAAATTGTCACTTAACAATTTATTGTTAAAACTTTTTGTTTTCAGCTGATGAAATCAAGGGTATGCCCCTGCCTTCGTCTACAAACTCCACCTACAAACGCATAAACGGCGTCATTTGTTGCGCTCAAATCAGTTAACAATCTTTTTTTTCATTTATTATTGTTATTGTTATTGTTGTTTATTGCTATTGTTGATAACCTTAGGCAATCGTCTAGCGGTTCTTGTTGCTCTCTCACATGCCGTGCGCTAGATGCCAACTATTCAGCTAGCAATTTGTTTATCAAATTTTCGAACACTGAATAAGAAACAGCGCATTTGTTTTTAAACAAATTTGATCTAGCTATACCTACATACAGACACATACGTATAAATAATATGCATGTGTACACCGCTACTATACATTCGCATTTTAAAAACAAAATAAACAAACAACAACGCTGCGTTATTATTCCTGTTATTCTTATTGCTTTTGCGTTGTCATCTGAGTCATTCACTTATTGCAGAATTCTTATTATTTTTATTTAGCAGATAATAATTATACACACACATACACATATCAATATATGTATGTACAGATGTTGTGTATTTGTTTTTTGGGCGTGCAAAGTTTTCCAGTGCACATATCGAAATTTGATAAAAAGTGCCCAAAATGTCGTTGACTGGAATAAAAAAAAAACCAGAATAATGACAATCAGTTGCATTAACATTCCAGACCGGCTTGGAATATGTAAAAGTATAGCAAAATATATAACGGCATATTGCATTTCACAGCGGCACATGTTATCGATAAAATTACAGGGCGCGTGTGCCGCATTTTATTTATGTATGCATGCGAAAGTGTGTGTCTGTGTGTGTGTGTATGCACAACAGGTGCCTGGCAACTGTGCAAAGGACAAACTTGAAGGTCTTGCGGCAGCGTTGCCATAGCAGCAAAAGGAACTTGTGAAAAAAATTAAATTGCCTCCCAACTCCCGTCAAGCTAAAAGAGCGCGTTTATAGTTGGTGCGATGCGATAAGCGCTCGACAAACGTCCAACTGGGCCAAGCAAATACATATGCATATACATACATATGTATTATTGATATACACTATGTAAATAGGTAAACAGCTAAAGTCCTTCGAGCTGTTATCTTTCTCAAAGCTTATGGGCACATATCATATTAGATATGTATATATATCTACATGTCTTTCCTTATGTATATTATATACAAGTTTTGTCTCTTGTTGCCAAGGGCGATGCGTGGGCGAGAACCCATTAGCCTTACCAACTTTATGTAATGCTAGCGAGCCCGTCAACGCGCCATTTGCTGTTGACCGTTATCACAGCAGCAGCCGCAGTCGCAGCAGCAACAACAACAGACAGATGCCTTTTAGCCGTAATAATCAGCTGAGCTTGATACCACCCCTACACTGACGCTAGAGATGGGCGCGTGGAGTCTTTCTTTTAAAAACACGAAGTCTTATGTGTGGGTTGCTTCCACAGTTCGTATACCCAACACAACATTCATGTGTTTTGGTACTTTAATTCATAGTACTTTTAAATCTTTTTTCAATTTTTTTTCGTGATTTATTTGGCGTGTTACCACAACCACGTCGAGTTGAGTCGTGCGTGTTCCTGTCACAAAAGCACGATACGTTCCCAACTCTTATTTACGCACACACCATGCATATGAAGGTATATATGTACAAATATAAATGAAGCACAAATATACATAAGTGTGCTGGAAATGCCCCGCCACTCGCACCACCACCATAAATAGCACCCCTGTGCGCACTTAACGCGCACAACCCCCTTTCCCAAAGGCACCAATCGCCACACCATTGTAGCCAAGTGGCAATACTGAGCTTAATTTTATTGATTTTCCACCCCCTTGCATACATACATACACACTCACACACACACTGACGAGGCTGCTGCTGAAGTACCTGATCTAAAATTGGACATTTTTGTTTTGAAACCCCGGCTACCTAAGTTGTGCCGCTGTTTTGTTGCTGACACTGACATTCAGCTCCTCTCCGAAAGACGTCTTTGGTTCATGTAACTTGGTTACAGTGAAAGCTTTCTAGAGCGGACATTTAAGTACAAATAAATTGTTAATGCTTTTACAAATTTGAAACTATTAAAATTATTAATACAAACAAATGTTTTAAAACTATTCTATGTAGCAGTTATTTGGAATAAATGTTGTCCGCCCAGGACAGAAAATAGATTTCGAGCCGGGCCTGTCCCTGTTCACTGTAGTGAAATGCATGTAATCGGAGATGGGGATATATAGGCTACAGCATTGACAAGAATTGATTACGCATAACGTGCGTGGGTGCAATTGACGCAGAGCTTTCGAAGCCGTTTGACGTTGAGATGCTTGGGCTGAGCAGGTGTTGGCACCTGCAAGAGACGCGCTCAATTCACAAGACCAAGCCAGAGACAGGTCAAACACACATACGCAAAACACAAACGAGAAAAGGCGCTCACTTGCCCTTGCCGGCTGGGGTACAGATGCTGCTGCTGCTACGCTGGCGGGTTACAAACACAGACACACATGCACACATACACTTAAGCCAGCACATATGCAGTGTTTTTGTTTAATGGATCACCGGCTTTTTGCTTGCTTTCGTTGTTTTTGCTTGCCACGCAATTGCGTTCTCGCTCCCACTTGTATAGTTGGCCAATCTAAAGCAAGCATATACATATATGTGAGTGTGTAACTGTGTAGAATGAATGCTGTACATGCCACGAATGGACGTTTATATGCATGTGTATGCGTGTGTGAGCGGGCACAGGTAATTCAGCTTGGCTTGCCGCCTATTGTGAATGCGCTTGCTTGTTTCAATTGAAGGCGACGACGCGTACGCATTAAAACGTGCGTGCGTATTTAAGGCCTGGCCATATTGATTTTCCATGGCACACTTTGATATTATTGCACAGCAGCAATATATTTGCCAGCATTAACAAATCAATGTATGTGATTTCTGCTAAAATTGATTTCAGGGCTGGGCACTAAAAACGAACGAAAACAATATTTTATTTATGTACCGAAACGCTGCAACGGGCATGCATTCACACGTACACACTCACAAATATACCTACTATTCATTCAGTATATGCACGCACACACACACACATACGCGCACAAACAGAATATGTATATACTATGTACATATAAATAAATTAAATAAACAAAACACAGATTGCCGACGACGTTGGCGGCGTCAGTGACAGCGACGAGCCGCCCCGTGCATCACGCGACTAATTAATGTTGTTTGTCATTGGTATTTTGAAACACTTTTGCACTTTATCACACAAATTTTTGTTTTTCAAATACTTGCCTATGTGTGTTCCCTCGATGTGTGATATTAAGTCGCCTAGACTTGGAAAAGTTTTAAAACAGCCATTGAATTTGCAGATGTTGATCAGAAACACGGCCATATCACTCGACGTACGACTGTGACTGCGCGTTATGTAAGTGTCACTGCTTGTTTAATGTTATGTTTCTGGCATCCAAGAACTTAACAGGCGGCTATACTGTTACTAACAGTTAAGATTGTTCAAACGAATACTGTGGGTTATGGTAATTATCGCATATAGTTAACTATCGATATATATAATATATTCGATAGCAGCCAAAACAATTTTGCGGCGTTGTTGCAACAAAATTATTCAATCAACTAACTCCAGCAAAAATGCATTATGCAGCGTTTATCGAATTTGTTTTATATTATTGATGATCCAGTCAATTGAATTGTGAAACGCTCCGTCGATTAGTATGTATTTGTGTGTATCCTCCCTGGCCGTACGCACACACACATACACACTTATGCAAAATCGCTGTTATGCAATTGAGGGCTGCAATGATGCACAAAACGAAATATTAATGCTTCAATATGGTATTTATGCCAGGCGTATTATTAAAAGCACTACAGTTGCTTCCATCACTTACAGCATCCTGTTTCAATTATGCTGGGTTTTGAATAGCTCAAATTATAACATAATCCAGACTACGTGACGACACCACGACGCGTGGCTGTATGCGGACCAGGGCTGGATACACATTCGATATCTAGTCGATTAAGAGTCAGCGAGTGATAAGTGTTTTTACCAGGCAAGTTTCTTGTTTTTAGCAAAATATGCAATGAAATTTATCACCTTTTTTATTTAATACAAAAAATCGCAAAATTGAACCACAATATTTTAAATTTACGCGCGCAAATTTTTCAATCGAAGATATGATTTGCTCAGTTTGCTACGATTGGGTGCACCACTGTTGTAGGATTGTATTGACATTCAGATTTGTCACATTAGTTGCAAGTCAACAATTCTGAAATAATCTTGTTGCTCCAAATTAAGAACTTTTATAATTTATAACCGAAAAGCATTATTTCAGGGCTGATAAGAAAGACCGGTATCAACTTCCAAGTTTATTTCCAATTCACCACAGAGCAGGCTTGCATTTATAGTCCAAGTATTTTATCGCAAATAATCTGGATATTTAAGGTAAATATAAAAAATTTACCTTAAACCTCAACGGAACCGCGTATGGGAATGAAATCAAAGGTAGAAACTTTTAATATTCTCAGCTTAGTAAAACCAACCCTTACCCTTGAAGGTAATTTATAAGTTTTTTTATTTAATGGTAGCACCTCTATTTGGATTAGCAAATGTACATGTTGTTATCGATAGGTGCTCATGCGCCCGTGACTTTCCAGGTGCCTTTCCAATTCACCACGAGCAAGAATTGCATGGCGACTGTAGGGTAAAGTTAAATTTCGCGTTCAATACGGTTCCACTGTTGTTAAGGGTTTGTTCGAAGTGAGTTGGTCGGTAATCTTACGCTAAAAATTGGAAATGTGGAGCACCCCTGCATAGCCCGCCGCCATGCCTTCTGCTGCTGGTTAAATAACCAATGCCGAATGAAAATGCTTGAAAATGTTTTTTAATGCACAATTTTAGTTACAAGATAATGTGAAAACCTGTGAACAATGTACATATGAGTGAAAATAATATTTTTTCAAACGTGTTCAGTGTCGCCATCTTGCGGCACATACACACACATTCAGACAAGATGTCACACGGGCATGTGAAGAGAACTGTCAGTGTATTTTGTGTCGTAGTGTGGAGTGTGAATTCGTTGCGTCACTAGAAAAGTTCAACTGTTAAAGGAAATCAATGTTAGTTTTCGTAGATCCAGTGAAATTTAATTAGAATTAATTACAATTGAATAGTGCATCTATTTCTGTTAAGAACTTGGGGAATTCGAGTGGATGTATAAAATTTTTCACATTACGTAACCAACAGCAACTTGCAGGCGGGCAGCGGCATTTGCAGCATCGATTCGCAACAAATATGCATATATATATATATATATATAAATAAATCTATATATTTACAAGACATCTACATCTATATCTTTTGCAGAGCTCCGTGCGCTTGCTTCAATTTTGTGCGAAACGCCAATTACAATTCAACTAAAAATGTTCGTGTCGACAGTCTCTCGCATTGCCCCTGTTGCCAGGACCGTGGTAAGTATAAAATGGTTAAAGTTATTCAGTGAGATAAAAAGTTATGTGTGCTAATGTTGATATTAATTACATAATTTTCTATAGCAGCATCGATTTTCGCTGCTTGTTAAGAAAAAATTCTATGCTGCGACTGTGTGGTGACTTCGAATTCCAATGGAAAACACATACAGTTACATAAGTTGAATGTGGGAATTGAGGTTATGTGCAATTTATTGGTGCACCTATTTAATCCATGCTAACCAATTTAAACAATTTAAAGGGATTTTCAATTTAATCTAATGAATTTTTGGCATTAATTCTTAGCGATTTAAATACTGTGTAGAAGTTGTATAACAAGTTACATTAACGTTGTTACTGTCTGTAGTTGAGGTTAGAACCGGTGAAAGCTTTCCAAGCAATTTTCTATATCCAGCATACATTTATTCTCAACTAGAAACAAAATTCAGAAATAAAATGGGCAGCGATAATTATTAATTTGCCGCTTTCTAAAATGTCAACAAAAGCTATAGCCAAATGGCTTAAATCCAAATTGCTTAACTCATTGCATAACTTGGCAATGGCAACGCGCTAAGCCTAAAACAACAACACTTTTTATCTCACATGAAAAGCAAACGAAACACTCTCGTGTGTGTTTAATTATATAATTAAACCATTATTTTAAAATATACTTTTACAGCTCCTCGCCAACTCCAAGCAATACTTGCGACCATTGAGCAGCGCCGTTATCAGCCAGAGCCAAACTTTGGCCGCTCAGAACACAACCCCCGTAGCATTACTGCCACAGATCAGGTCATTCCAGACCTCGCCAGTCACACGTGACATTGATTCGGCTGCCAAATTCATTGGTGCTGGTGCTGCAACAGTCGGTGTCGCTGGTTCCGGTTCGTATTGGTTACCAATTGTTTGTTAAGCGTCTTGTCTGATACATTACTATCTTACCATGATTCAATTTGTTCAATCCCAATGCCCAGCGGCTGTATTCATCGCTTCAGTCAGTTACAATCTAGCATCTGGGGCACACACAGCGAGTATCTGATTACTCTTTAACAACGCCCCGGGAAGGTCTGAGACATGGTCAAAGCTCCCTTGTTGCTGTAACAACATACAAAAGCCGAGAGGTGCTTGTGTGTCGCGGAGTTTCATTTCCTAGCCGGAAACTTGTGTAATCACAAGGCGAAAGTACCAGAAATGCTGCAGTATGGCTGTTGCCGCAGCGCTTGCGTGTGCCGCCGGCCATGTTGCATTGAAAACTTTCGTGACCAGCAATTTAAGTGCGATGTGCTTGCTGCAAACCTTACCTGAGGTGCGCAGAACTCAATTCAGACTAATCTGTGACTGACTGGCCCAATAAAAGAGATGAGAAAGGCCAACAGGCAGAGTTGGATTTTGATTCAAATCCGAATCGCTCCATATGGAGCTATATGCTTATCATCCGTCGGCAATTGCCGATGCGACTTCATTATATACCAATTTTCTGTACGAATTAATCTATTTTGTCTCTTTTTCTCAACATTTTTCTCCTATATATTGTGCGCTTGCTGCTACTATGACAATGACAACCAATACAACAGGTGCTGGTATCGGAACAGTATTCGGTTCCCTCATCATTGGTTATGCCAGAAACCCATCGTTGAAACAGCAGCTGTTCTCCTATGCCATTTTGGGTTTCGCCCTGTCTGAGGCTATGGGTCTGTTCTGTCTTATGATGGCCTTCCTGCTGCTGTTCGCCTTCTAAGCGCCGCTCTATTCGTCCTTAGTTTTTCGTGCAATTGTTTGCAGTGTGTGTGTGCGTGGGCGATATTGGGATTGGATATTCCTATCTCAATGGCAAACCGCATTCTAACGGCAATCAGCGGCAGCGAGAAAGCAACGTATAGAAGAAACACATAACAACCAACAACCAACGTTCGTTTTTCGATTATTATTGATAAATGATTGATAGCCAACAAGATCTTGTACTATCTAATTATAAAATAACAACAACAACCACATAATATATGTAATTTTGTTTTTAAAAAACATTCGAAACTGTAGTAATCGCCTAAAAAAAAACCTAGCGAAAGATCATCGCGCAGAAAGAACACACTTTTATTTATGTTGAAACCAAAAAGGAAAAAAGAAACCATACACTGCTAATAAAAAGAAAACATTGGAAAAAAGCTCGGTTAAAGAGACAAACAGAACGAAGACACGATTTAAACGAAAAGTTGATATTGAAATTGTAAACATTAAAATTAAATTTTAATCAATGCAAGCTTCAAATTCACACAGCATTAGCCCACACGCAGAAAACGACACTTGCATCTCCGCTGCACCTTTTCCATACAGCGAGAAGGTTGAACGTGCTACCCAGCTCTCTCTCTCTCTCCCCCAATTGCCTTGACAACAACAACCGTTAAGGCGGCGTGGGCAGCACGTGCAACTTTCTTGTTCCTCAACTGAGATCCTGAGTGTTGGCGAAGGCGTGGTGTGGTTACTTTCGTGTCTCTGTTAATTTTGAATTTATGTGGCGCGTACTGATAACGTTTCTTTAAGTTTATTGTATTTAACACTTGTTTTTCTTTTTTTGTTTAAACATTTTTTAATTGCCACTTAATCATTGTCATATAGTCAAATAAAGTGGGGTTTGTTCTATTGGCTAGAACAACAGAATATAGGTATTTGAACGATTGTGAAATAAAGGAAAAATGAATGCGTTAAGGAAGTACGAGTTGTATTTTTGATTATTTTAGAATGTCCAAATAAGCAACTTTTGGTGCAAGAGGTTTGTGCATTCCAAGATTGTAAATTTCAATTTTGGCGCTTAAGGTGCATCCCTGTCCAGTCGCATAAGCAACCCTGTTGCCACGCTACTAACGGCTATCGATAATTTTGAAATGTGCAAACGATAACCAACTAATTACAAATCACATTGTTCAATGGATTTTGCTAAGAAAATATTAGGTAAATACGGCTGGAAAGAGGGCGATGGTTTGGGCAAGCACAATAATGGAATTGCGGCTCCACTGAAAGCCAGCTTAAAATTTGACAATGCGGGCCTGGGCGTTGATCGTGCCACAGAGTTCAATGATCACTGGTGGGAGCGCTGCTTTAACGAGGCGGCATCAAACGTGACCGTGCAAGTGGAGCAGAATGGCCATGTGAGTACAGCCCGAAAAGCGGGCGTAGATGCGGTGGAAATCTCTACCAAAGGGTATTCAGCACGTAAATTGAAAAGGGCCAAGGATCAACAAAGCAAGTCAGATGGCGGCGCCGTTTATGAGCACTTTCTCAAATCTGCCATGCTAACCCAAGACGGTGGCGAGGTGGCCAACGCAGAACGCATCAAAACGGAAGACATTGCTGTTACCAAAGTTCATGTGCTGACAGATGAGGAGCTATTCCAGGCTTGCGGCGGACGCACAGCACACAAGGGAGCACGCCACGGACTCAAATTGAGCGGCAAACTGGCGCGCTTGGAGCAACAGGAGCGCGAGATGCTTGCCAAGCTGCAGGGTAAAAAGTGTGCACTTCAGGAGGCTGCCTCTGAAGAGGCCCATGACACAATCAAAATTAAAAAGAAGAAGCGTAAGAAGGACAAATGTGTGGCATACGATGACGCGGCACCTAAGAATGTTCCCGTTAAAGTTCAGAGTGAGATGGAACCACAAGAGCACGCACTGCTGGCCAAGCTACGGGGCGAGCCGAGTTCACCTAAAGGAGAGGATGACAAAACAATCAAAACTAAAAAGAAGAGAAAGAAGGACAAATGCCTGGATTCGGATGAAGTGGCGTCTGAGAATGTCAGTCAACGATTGGATACTGATCTGGATCTGGAGCCACCAGCAAAGTCCAAAAAGCACCAGTCGGACATTGCCAGCGCTGAAATCAAGCCGAAAAAAAAGAAAAAGAAGCACAAGCGAGTCGACTAGCGTAATAGCCTTAGCTTTTATTTACATACAAAATGTATTTAGTTATAATAAATCTAACGAAGCCATTTTTTAAAATCTAGTTTTGGGTCACCTAATCATAAGCTAGACGATATTCATTCACTTTCTGCCCTTTGCCTTCATGCGCCTGGATTTGCCCAGCCGTTTGTTGACAGAGGCGCCCGCTTTGACGCCGCGCTGGCGACGTGTCGACTTTTCCGACTCGAGTCCAGCTGCAGAGGACTTGGTGTTGCGTTTCAGACCCTTCTTTTTGCCACCAAACCCGAACCTTTTGTTGCGCTGCTTGCGTTTATCCGCCGACTGCTTTTGCTTGGATTCCAGCGCCTTGGCATCCTCCAGGAAGTCCAGGTTTTTCAGCTTGCCCTTGCGGAACTTTTTCAGCTTATCGAGCATCTCCTTCTTTTCGGCCTCGCGCTGCACCTTGGTCTGCTTGGCCAGCATTTTGCCCATTTTACGCTGTTCGCGTATTTGTTTGATGCGTTCTGATTTGGCCTGTCCCTGCTGCTTAGCCATTAGATTAGCACGCACCTTTTGCATATGTTCGTCGGACTTCGCCATTTCAGCAAAATAATCATCGGGACGACGTGTCTTGATGCCAAGCTCCTGCAGATGCTGGATGCCTTCAATCACAGCGCTCTGTGCCTGCCGATGAAAGAGCATTTCGCGCTTAAAATCATTCAGCACCGGATCCTCTTCGGGGCGCACATAGGGTATTTTGGCATTGCCTTTGAATTGATTGGCACGCTTCTGTTCGTGCTTCTCTAGCTGCACAGCCAGCTCGGGTGCCAAAGGCGCTAGACTGTTGACCATGTCCAGGCGCTCCAGCCATGGCAGCTCGAGGCGTATGTCATGTGTTTTGGCTAATAGTTTTGTCTGTAAATGGCAGCAAATATTAGTACAATGAATCCAATTAATTGAAATTTACCTACAATATCATTAACTTTATCGCGCTGTCCGCTGAATTCAACATTGAGACCTGGTTTTAGATCGCCACGCTCGAAAGCCGCTTGCAGCTGTAAAAAGTTGATTCTCAGTGTGTATAAATTTATTCAATTGCTCTATTTATTTACCTCGGCATCAGAATTGTCGTCGGAATCGTATTCTGAGCCACTGTCTTGTAATTCAAAGTCGGACATGTTTAAAAATTATATTTCCAGAGTTAGACTAAATAAAAACAAAGTCAACACGTGCAAGCCGTGAAAATTGTTATCGATAATATTTAAAGCAACAGGGTGACGCGCGCTCTTAGACTATGTAGCAGTTAGCTTTTGTCTTGCAACATTTATTGGTATTGATAGTTAGTTTGAATGCAACACTGAAATAAACTGGGCGCACTGTTACGACGCTCGACTTAAAAATATAAGCATCTGTTAAATTCAAACTAAGCACATATTTTATGGGGTTTTAATTCTATCTTACGCGCCGTTCATACAACAATTGTGCTTTTAAACATATTACAAGCAGAATTAACGAAAGAGTTGTGTTGCTCACCAATTAGCGGTAGTTTTCCAATGAATTTGTAATACTCACTGTTAATAACAGTTCCGCAAACTGTTAAAATTTTGGATGCCATTTTTTGTGTTTAAGGCGGCATTCAACTCTTATTTTTGCTCAATTTTATTTATTTGTTTGTACATAATGTCTGTTAATCTTGCGAATATTTACGCTGAGCTATTACGTAAATATGGTGATAATTATACCATCACATATAGTGCGCCGCCTAGTTATTTGACCAGATTGGTGGGAGCGCGCGAGTCAACAAATAAAGTTGTTTTCTTCTACAAGGAAGATCGTAGAGGCGGCACCACAGCAACCACGCCCACCAAGCTACTATTGAAATCGGAGCGTGGAGAAACTAATACGGATATGGATCTAACTGGAAGTCCACTGAAAGACGATTGTTTAGTGGATGCCATCGGCGATATATCCTTGGAGCTCCAGATTGTTAACAGGAATCCCTGGAGGCAGGATGAGGAGTATCATCGCGGCGAGCTGGCCGATAAGGCGCGTGCCATTATCTGCACCGAGTCTTTTCAGCAGGGCGATGGCCTGGGCTCCGTTTGGTTTTTGTGCGATGGCAGCGACTTCGGCCACACACTGCTGCTGCAATACGAATTTAATAAAACACACTTTTCGCGCGGCATAGTCAGCTATGCTGGCGTTATGCCCTCCTACATGGTGACATCACAGTCGTTGGTGCGACAACATGGCATGGCCGCAGGCGCACAGCTGGAGACATACATTGAGAACTGCTATCAGGTGAATCGTCACATGACGCTGTGCTGCAGTTGGTCCACACCGGCGCCACTACCGCTGCTCATCGATCTGAGTGGTTGCAATGTACTACTAAATCAATCGTTTCGCGTCGGCGATTGTGGCCCACTGACGGAAGACTTTATGAATCAGCTGCGCATTTTGGCCTATATACGCGAGGACATCGTTAGCTATCACAAGGACGAGCAGGCGGGCGTTCATCGCGACCCGGTCTATCGTTGCGGCAGTGGCATTGACATGGACGAGCTACGTGAATCCATAAACAAAACTATGACAGAGGTTTCGGGCTTCACGGATGCCTTTACGGACAATCACGCTGAGTACGACATTGAGGAGGTGGTGCAGCGCGCCAAGCAGCGAAAGCTTACGGATCTAACCGATCAGTTGTGGGAGTTGCTCAAATGTAAGTGTAACTATAGATCGTGCCCCACATGACTAAATGATTTCTATTTTTTGCTGTCTCATAGGTTGCTCTTCCTATAAGAATCTGAAAATAGCCTTCAACATGCTCTTTCAATGCGCTGTGCGCTGTAATATTGTGGTGGGTGTATAGCAAGCATAATCATTGCGAACCAACTGGCATTAGTCTTATTTATAGAACGCGCCCACCAATAAAAATCGACTGGCTGAAATCATCTCGAACCTGGCCAACAGTCGCTTGGCCATGCCTTGTCTCAGCGGCGCAGAGCCTTTGGAATTGCTGTTGGAGATCGGTTTGGAAAAGGTTTACAAGGACTATGAGTTCATCTTTACGGAAAGCAAAGTATGCAGCACCAGTTTGTTAAAGAGCAGCAGCGAGTCAACGAATGCAAATTTAAATGATGGCTCGACAACGAATGATCTATCAAAGCTGCGCAAATCGCTGCACAATGCGGCGCGTGCTGATGCCCCAGGTGGTGGCATGCGCAAGACACTGCTGCACCATAGCGCTGGCAGTAAGCAACCGGGCGCCAAATATCAAAATGGTGATGTGCCTGGTTTTAAGAATAGCAACTTTGACGAGCAGGAGAGTGTGTTGAAGGTATCCAAGCTATTTCAAATACACTGTACGCTCGAGCATCTGCTGATGATACACATTCACTTAAATTTACCCAATGGTTCGTTGATTTATGAAGCTATGTCTATTATTATTACTCACATTTATATTTCACAGTTTACGCCGACGTCTGCACTCAGCTGTTGAATAAGCAGCCACGCATGGTGGAGAGCATCGATGATAACTTAAGCGATGTGGTGGACATACAGCTGTCAGCGCATTATGTACGCGAACATTTGGATGGCAAGGAGCCGCACTCACGCCAAATAACCATGAGGTCACTCAACACATTTAGGGAACACACGACCACATTCTACTTTAATCTGGAGAACATTTGTCCGCCTGAGCTAGCGCAGTGTTTTCAGTGCGATGGTAAGATGCAGTAGAATCGCTTTTTTGATTAACTATTTGTTAAATACTGGTCCTATTACAGACAAGGAGCTGGTCAAGGAGCGCACCTATCACTGCTGGCTCTACCGCAAGATTCGCACCCTTAAATGAGCATGTGTCTGTGGAATTGTTTATATCTATATTAAATCCTTATTTGAGGAATTAATTTATAAATATTTGTTTACCAATTGTCGCTTAAGTTCTTACAACCTGCTTAGCGCACGGCCCGAAATCATGTCGTGTGAATTCATACAAGTTTTAATCCAGGCAGTGCAGCATTCAATTGCCTTGGTTAGCGCAAGGCTTGGAATCTTTTCTTTATCCAAATGTTCATAGTAGGCACCTTGCGTTCACACGATTTGCGTGTGTTTTGCTTGGCATATTCTAAACAAAAGGGCAAGCACGGCGAGGAAATGAGCATTTCCAATCAGGCGTAAAGTAAAGCTATAAATCGGCCCAGGCGTGTGCCCAATGGCTGACCAGCTCTTTGGCTGGCGCCATGGAAAATAGCCCCCCCCCAAAATGTTACAATCCAATTAGTGTCGTGCGCCACTTATCACCTGGTTGTCTTCAAATGCGCAACCCGAT
The DNA here is from genome assembly GCA_037075305.1 of Drosophila kanekoi. Lineage (NCBI taxonomy): Eukaryota > Metazoa > Arthropoda > Insecta > Diptera > Drosophilidae > Drosophila > Drosophila kanekoi. The sequence continues at coordinate 598,907 of JBAMCE010000278.1, forward strand.
TGATTTTCATGTCTCAGACGTGCGTGGAACGCGCTGCGGTTCGGACGTGTTGCTGTTTGTTCGCGGGTGCAAAAACGGAGAAAACACAAAGACAAACAGGCTTAAAAGAAGTGACGCACATCCTGTGCCTGGCAGACATAAAAATAAGTTTTAATTTAATAAAACTATTAATAAAGGAAGCCTAGTGTTTAAATTAAATTAAAATTATTCTAAATGCCAATTATCTTGTACGAATAATCCAATTAACAAAATGGTGTGTATTTTACGAGCGCGGCCACATGTAGAAAAAAGTGGAAAGGAAGAGAAAGATCTTTGGGCGGTCTTGCGGATATATAACAAATTTGAAACTATTCAATCAATGATTTCCTAAGGCGCTATATATATATATGGGAGTCCGATCTCTATCACGAAACAAATTGTTTGTTAAGAACATTCCCCTGTCGGATCTATCTTATATAGTGATACAAAATTATTTAATTGTTCAAATTTATTATAACAACTTGAAATACATCGACAAAGAACGGCTATATTTGGCACGTCAAATATTTAGTATCCTTGCAGACCGAACCTTTTCTTTTTGCGAAGTTTGTTCAGTATATCTAAAAAAAAAAAACAAATAGTTTTCTATACAATATCTTCATTATCGACTAGTCGTTCTTATGGCCGCTATATAATATAGTGGTCCGATGTTGATTGGATTTTGTTTATATATGAGTAGCTTAGTGAAACTGATAAATGCCGAAATATCTTAAATAACACATAAATACAATACAAAGTTTTCATAAAAGCACCTTCATTTCGATCGATCGTTTCTATAGCGGGTATATAGTGGTCCGACAAAGCCGGTTTCGACATAAGTACTGCGTACGAAAGGTTCCGTGACGGTAGCCTTAAAACATTATTGGGTCGGAGATGTCGTCTCCTTCTATGCGTTACACAGTTACTTTAAGAGCTCAGCCGTCATCCTGATTGAGTATATATAATTGTATAGATTCGCAAACGAGTACTTCAAAGTGTTGTCAATTTCGTGAGAAACCGTTAATCATCTGCATGGGTAAACCTTTCCAAGGAACACCTCATTTAAAAAGGGAAAAAGGACATTCAATACACTGCGTGCTAGCCTTAAAAGTGCAAGCCTTTGGCTGTTGCCAAGGGTTGAATTTTACAAGTGACCACAAAAAAAGAAAGAAGAAAAAAGAAAAGCACGTGAAGCCCCACAGTGCCGAAGGGCTTTTGGACTTCCTTGAATATGCGAGTGTTGACTCGCAATAATAATATTTGATATTGCAGTTGACAATCCTTCAAGTACTACGCCTAACGTGACTCCCTTTGCAACCCCTTCTCTTTTTTTAGGGTCTCGAGTTCTTCTTTAAATTTGGCTATGCGTTTCTAACCATAACGCTTATCATAATGATTTGGATGTCCTTGGCGCGTGCCTCGCTATTCAGTCGAGAGATGGAGGAGACCCGCTATCCGCCCTGCACATACAATGTGATGTGCACATGCTCCAAATCCTCAACAGATTTGGGAATTGTGCATTGCAAGAATGTGCCTTTTCCTGCACTGCCGCGCATGGTCAACCAATCTAAGGTAGGTAGCGAAGCTTGCTAGCGAGCCCTTGTAGCCGTTGGACTAATCACTCGACCAGGTTTTCATGCTGCACATGGAGAGCACGGGATTGCGTGAGATCGAGCCCTATTTTCTACAGTCCACGGGCATGTATCGGCTAAAGATTTCGGGCAATCATCTTACAGAGATACCAGATGATGCGTTTACCGGCTTGGAGCGCTCATTGTGGGAGCTCATATTGCCGCAAAACGATCTGGTCGAGATACCTTCCAAGTCATTACGTCATCTACAAAAGCTGCGTATTCTGGATCTATCAGATAATCATATAACGACAATACATCATGATTCATTTCGTGGCCTAGAGGAATCGCTGCAGACTCTGATTCTGGGCGGGAATTGCATTTCCATGCTCATGACGCACAGCTTCTCGGGCTTGCTGAATCTGGAGACACTGGATCTGAGCGGGAATAGTCTGTTTGAGATCGATCCGAATGTGTTTGTGGATGGCATGCCTAGGCTGACGCGTTTGTTGCTCACGGATAATATTCTGTCGGAGATACCCTATGATGCACTGGGTCCGCTGAAGAGTCTGCGCACTTTGGATATATCACACAATGTCATTTGGTCGCTGAGTGGAAATGAGACATATGATATTAAGGCTAGCACCAAACTGAATTTGGATAACCTGCACTTGGAGTATAATCACATAGAAGTGCTGCCCCCGAACTCCTTCAAGTATTTTGATACAGTCAATCGAACCTTTTTTGATGGAAATCCCATACATACCCTTAAGGTGGGTGCTTGAAGTTGGTCAAATCGTGTTGCATCTCAAACTATTTAATTTACAGGACGATGCCTTCAAGCCAGCTCGCATACGTGAGATCTATATGCGATATTGTGGACTGACCAATATCTCCCCGGTGGCCTTTGATAGCCTGGTGAATAGCTTACAAATTTTGGATCTTTCTGGCAACAATTTGACCAAGCTGCATCATAAGCTCTTCAATAATTTCGATGTTTTGAAGTGAGTTGGTTCGAAAAAGGCCACACCCTAATCCGATTGTCAGCACCCTACAATGTGGGGCTTCGTCGATGTGGGCTAAGTGTGTGACCTGCTTTCGCAGAACGTGACGAATATAGAAACGAGACAATAGAGCAATAAGCAGCTATAATAACCCAAACCAATTCACCCTTTTTCCACGTTTACCCCCCATTTACAGGGTCATTAGCATGCGTGACAATAAGATCAAAATCCCGAAGCCCACGGAAACATTTAATGCCATGCACTATACGTTGCTCAAGCTGGATCTCAGCGGTGATCGGAACGATCCAACCAATTTACAAACTTTACGCAAGTAAGTGACCCCAGCACAAAAGAGCTCCTGCTCCCCACACACCCCTTTACCCGAGCAAATCGTTTTGTATTTATTTTCAAAAAGTATGACCAGAATGCGGAACATGCGCTCTCTATCCATATCGCGCATGGGCACCACATCTGTGGGTCCAGAAGACTTTAAGGACTTTGGCGTCGAACTGGAGGATCTTCAGATTACACGTGCCAGCCTCTCGGGCATACAGTCGCATGCCTTTAAACATGTGCGCGGTCTGAAGCGATTGGATTTCAGCGAGAATGGAATTTCGAGCATTGAGAATGATGCATTCCATGAAGTAAGAGTATCCAAGCTGTCAAGTTTAACCTGTTTTAAATGGGATTTCTCTTTCCAGATTGGCCACTCTCTCATTTCACTGAAGATGGCGCATGGTTACTCCGGCAGCGCCTTGCCTGCTGAGGCTCTGCGTCATTTGACTTCCCTCCAGGAGCTGGACTTCAGCAACAATCATATTAGCAGCATGAGCGATACGAGCTTCCATTTCTTGAAAAATCTGCGTTTGCTGGAGCTACATGACAATCGCATTGAGCAGGTGCTCAAGGGCACCTTCCAGGGTGACATACACTCAAAGTTGGAGGAGATCTCGCTTCGCTTCAATCATCTTACATCCATCTCCCAGCACACCTTCTTTGACTTGGAAGCGCTGCGCAAACTCCAGCTGGATGACAATAAAATTGACAAGGTGGAGCGACGTGCTTTTATGAACCTGGATGAGCTGGAGTACCTGAGCTTGCGCGGCAACAAGCTCAACAATTTGGCTGAGGAGTCTTTTCAGAACCTGCCCAAGCTGGAGATTCTGGATATGGCCTTCAACCAGCTGCCCAATTTCAATTTTGACTACTTCGATCAAGTGGGCACTTTATCTAATCTTAATGTTAATGTTAGCCACAATCAGATTAAGCAGCTAATGTCCAACTCCTCCTGGAGTGGCCGCAATGAGCATGGTAAGATGTTCTAGACATATCCATGAGATCGATCATACTTACTGTTTCTGCTTTTAGGCGGCATCTACCACTCGAACATCAAGATATTGGATTTGTCGCACAATAACATCTCCATCATTTATCCCGGCTACTTCCGACCCGCTGAGATTTCACTGACGCACTTGCATCTGGGCTATAACTCGCTTATGGTTGGTATATAACAGATCTATATAGATAAAACTGATTGTACTGATAGACTGACGGACTGATGTAAGTCTAAGGCACAGCTCCAACAGTAATGTCTCATTTTGTTGTGTACGGTTGGGAAAATTCACCCACTAATTGTTGCTGGATGTCAGCCTACGATTTTACTCTTGTGTACGAGGCTTACTAACTTATATCTACTGGGTTGCTCTTAATAGTCTTCTTCCCTTTCTTAAAACAAATTGCAGCTCCGTAATTCATACATTTTGGATTGAGCCATCAGTAGTCAGACAGAATAAACAATTTTCTCTAGATAGTACATTATAGTATAATTTATTTGTATACACAATTTTCTAGAACACCACTCGTGATGTGTTTGGGAACATGCCGCATTTACAATGGCTGGATCTTAGCTACAATTGGATACACGAACTGGACTTTGATGCCTTTAAGAATACCAAACAACTGCAATTGGTCTATTTTGATCACAACTATTTGACTGATATACCCCAGGATATTTTTAAGCCCGTGCAGAGCCTGCGTATTGTGGACTTCTCCCATAATAAGCTGCGCGGCTTGCCCGATAATTTGTTCTACAATGGTGGCATGGAAAAGTGAGTGATTGGTTAATTTACTTGGAAGTTTACCAAAGGCTTACCCCTTTTTATTTGCAGGTTGGATGTCTCGCACAATATGCTCTTAAAGATACCATCTTCCTCGTTGTCCAGTTTGGCTGCTTTGACCCTGTGCGAGCTGCATTTATCCAACAATTTCATCTCCACAATACACAGCATGGATCTGTCGAATAAGTTCAGGGTTAGTTGCTAATTTTAACTTTTAATTTGAGCTGGATCTGGTGCCCGTTCTGTCGGCCAAGCAAAACATCCACCTACAATTATATTTGGACAGTCAATGTGCTTAGAGCTTTACCTATTTGTATCTTTCAGTCTCTACGTTACTTGGACATTTCCTACAACTATTTGCTGCGCATCGATGACGCCGTCTTTGCCACCATGCCGAAACTGGCGGTTCTGGACCTTTCACACAATCGGGATCTCAAGGTTATGGATAAATCGTTTATGGGCCTGGAGACTTCATTAATAAAGCTCGGCCTAGAGAATGTCTCGCTAAGCACCGTGCCTGAAATACGCCTCAAGTATCTGCGTGAATTCCGTCTGGGCTACAATGAGCTTCCCTCCATACCACAGGAGCTGGCGAACAACATGAGCAATCTACGTATGCTGGATCTATCAAATAACGACTTGACCAATGTGCCACTGATGACGCAATCCCTGCCACATTTGCGGTGAGTCAGGCAACACTTCCACTTGTAGTTCAGCTTACCTGACTTATGCATCTGTATTTTATAGGCGGCTGATGCTTTCTGGTAACCCCATTACCTCGCTGAACAACAACAGCTTCGATGGCGTCAACGAGGATCTGGAAATGTTGGATATATCCAATTTCCGTTTGCACTATTTTGAGTATGGTTGCCTAGATTCGCTGCCGCATCTGCGCTCCCTCAAGCTGACCGCCTACTCGCACCTGGATCACTTCAATATACCCCATTTGCTGCGACATCATCACAACATACGCGAACTGTGGATTGAGGCACCGCAGCCTTTTACACGCATCGTCAAGAAGGGTTCGGGACCCACGCAAGAAATGCAAACTGTACAAATGGGCATGCCAACGGACCTGCTGCGTGAGATGGAGGGACACCTGCCTTCCAAACTGACCAATATAACTTTCAGTGGACCACAATTCACGAATCTGAACGATCATATACTGCGGGTGAGTCGATCACAACTTTAATGCACTTGTATAATTTCAATATGAAGGACCTCTGTTACTCCTATAAAGTATATACATATCTGTTTTTGATCAGTGTCAACAGCAGAGTCGATATAGCTATGTCCGTCTGTCTGTTTCTCAGTATCAAAGATTTTGTCATGATACTTTGCATAGGAATATTTTTTGCTGCATATGTCGGTATCGATCGGATCGGACCACCATATCAAATGGCTATCATAGAAATGATTGGTCAAATGTGATTTTCTGTTATGAAAATAATTTTAAATTTTCAAGATATCTGAACCAAATCTTGGATTTGTTAGTTTCTCTATACTCATGTACAAATTCTGAAACTTGGGCCCTTTTTCTTAGAATATAAATTCCAAAAACGATGAATAGAATGTCTAATAAGTAAAGTAAACAGTAAAGTTTTTCTTTAAATATATGAGTAGAATCTAAACTAGATTAGACAACTTTATCATATAGCTGCCTTTATTTGAAGAATAGGCAACATGAATTTTTGTATAAATAACTTTTCTTAGGGAGTTTCACTATTCTCCTTATATATCTAAAAAAGCGTCAGGCATTTGATCACAAGTGTGTTTATTCTTTGTCGTGCCGTAGATGGACACTCTATCTTGATGTCCTGGGCAAACTTAGACAATAAAAGCTTTGTAAAAACATTTTTTAAAGCTTTACTCTATCATCTGAACAGGGCATGCGCTCCCCTTACCTCTATATGCAACTGTTCAATACCTCGCTGCAAGCCTTGCCGCCCAACTTCTTCAAGCATATGGGTCGTGTAAGGAATATTTCCTTGGATATACGCTATAACAATCACAACTTGAAGAAAATACCAAATCCGAATACTGGCCAAGTGCCTTATCTGCCGAACAGCGTTTTTCTCACAGATCTCAAGATGTCACACACGGATCTCAACTGCGATTGCGATTTGGGGTTTGTTTATGACTGCGAGCTCTATATGAATATATTCTAATTATCCGTTTGCTTTCCTTAGCTGGGTGGAGTTCTGGCAGCGCAAGCGTCGTCAATACATATGCTCATCGCAGACCTGGACCGATACGGTTTTCCGCACCTTCATGAATTCGCCGTGCCAGGTGTACGGGCGCCACAATTGTGACGATCATGACGATGATCTGCGCGAGACGCGTTGTGATAACAAAGGCGGACAGCAGCTACTTGAGGTAAGTAATGTGGATAACCTAAAAGTGATTGACCGACTGATTGACTGATTGATGACCGTTGTACTGTCCAAGCCGTGGGACACACAGTGGTTAGTCCTTGTGAAAAACGAAAGTGCGATTTTGAAAATTCCTCTGACAATTCTCATTTTTAAAGATGTGTTTCAGTATAGCCAATGTATTACAGTTGTCCCCCCTATAATTTTTGCAGGCTCTGAAGTTCGATCTGGAATGCGGTTGGGATAATGCCAATTGCAGGGAAACTGCCATTGTTATAATTTCCGTTTGCTTGGCATTTGTGTTCTGGATGTGACTTCTGTACTTTGCATATAAGACGTCCACCGACTTTTACGATATTCTAGAGCAAATCTATGGCAGACAGGTCATATAGGTTTTGCAAAACTGAACATCTAGAAATTAAGCGTGATGAGAGACTTTTCCTAAAAGCCTGCTTTTTATGTTCTTTCAAATCCAATTCTGAATTCCTTTGAACCAATCTTTAGAGTCCTTGGTAACGCCTTATATGTAGCTAACCTCACTCACCCATACACACCTCTGCACTCCATTTCTCTGGCACTCATCTCAACTTACGGTAGTTATTATTATATACTCGTATATTAATTTTTTTTCTATATAATCCAGCTATATACTTAATCCTCCGATTTATTAGTAATATATAAATACTTAAGTTAGGTCACTTCGCTGCTTAAACAATTCCAATTGAAAGTCTGTAAAATGTTTCATAAACATAATAAATATTTACGGTAGGTTAAATGGGCTTCTAGTTTTTTGTTTTTCTATTTCGTTTGCTGTGCCTGTCATCAGCATAAAACCTAGGACTTTATTATGAGGTCAACAACAACAAATGATGTACACAAATGGCGTGCAGTACTGCAACAACAAAAACAACAACAACAACAACAACAACAACAACAGCAATAACAGCAACAACGAGAAGAAACAATTAAAAACTTTCGCACAAAGTTTCAACTTGGTTTTTTATACGATAAATTATTATGTAATGCCACATTGAACTTTCTGGTATCGCCTTTTACGGCATGGTACTTTTTTTGTAATACCCTGTAATCAATAAAACGTACAGGCATAAGAGAATATCTACATAATCGAGATCCGGGTCAATCGAGGCACTTCTGAACGTCCATATATCTATAATTAGAATCAAAAAACGTGGATTTGGCAAGGCCAGAATATACTAAATAAAACTTGTCAATCTCAGAGAATCCGAAGAAAGGCTGAATGAATTTGGTTAATGTGCTCAAGAACTCATGAAAAAAAGAAAAATTTGATTGGCGGATAGCATTTTACTTTTCCCTTTTAAGATACGCCAAGTTTTTCTATTCAAAATAACATGAAATTTCAGTGGACAATTGAAAAATAACTTTTTTAAGAAACTATTAAAAAGATAAATTTTCTATGACAGCAATTTTGCTTATTGTTATGAAATGTTTATTTATTTCTTCGCTTTATCTAGTTACTCTACAATTTGGTCATTTGGTAAGCATCCAAGTTCCTATAGACTTTATTGAAACTAGTAGCTTGGCTAGAACTGCGCAGTTCTCAGCGTATGTAGCTGTTTATTTGTGTACGTATAACCCAAAGGTATGAGAGTGGAAACGTGCAACGTGGAAAGGTTGTTTTGCAGGGGGATAGAGGATATTCCCAAGTCAATCACTCACAGATTAGAGCATTTCGATTTGCTTTTTTTGTTGTTCTTTATTTATTTTTGGCAGTTTTATTGAGCTAAAGTACTTTCTGATATATGGACGGGCGCGGGGGAGGTGTTCGGCAAAGTGGTGGAGCCATGTCCGGCAGCGACGGCATCGCACTAAAGTTCAAATGGGGCAGCAACAATCTCATCAACTTCCCGTTTATGCACTTTGCCAATGCCCGTGGCTGGGGTGGGCGCCTCACAGCGGCCGGAATAGTGGAGCTGTGGATTTTTTTATGGGGTAGGTTGAGTATATCTAGGTATGTGTGTGGGTGTGCCTGTGTGTGAGTGTGTTCGGATGTGGCTTACCTGCTTGCCAATTAAATTTTCAAACCGTGGCCGCACAAATGTCCAGGCGCCCATGTTGCGATGCTCCTCCTGGCTCCAGACGAAACCTGGGCAAGGGTTTTGGTAAAGTGAGTGGAAAGAAGGGGCGCATGGTCAGTTACAGGGTTATAAACTTATTGCCTGAAAGTTTGGGTTATGAACTTACTCTGCACATTGCCATATTGCGCCAGCTGTTCCTGCAGTTCTTGTACCGGGAAGGGACAGAGGGACTCCAGGCGCACAATAGCCGTGTCCTGGACCTGACGTTTCGCTCGTTCCTCGACCAGGTTGTAGTAGTGTTTGCCGCTGCAGATGATGACCTTGCGCACCTGTTCCGGCTGCACTGTGCTGTCACCTAGGGAATTAGAGGAGTCGGCTTGGGTCAGCTTGAGGTAGGCGGCCATTAAAAAAAAACGGGAGTGCTCTGGCTGAGAGTGGCCGAGTAGGAGATACCCTGTACCCAGCGTCGAGATGGCTTCACATATACTTGAACTGCTTTCTATACTAACAGTCCTTGGCTATACATTATGGAAAACATGTTCCTGAGTTACTTCAGTATTTATTGCCCAGTCTATATGAAATTTTCAGGGAATAAATTTAAAAACCAATTGTAATTGAATAACAGAGCCCGAGATTGTGCTTCTCAAAATTAGTTTCTTACAGTATCGGCGTTTACGGGAGACGTATCCAAAAGACGAAATATTCTGGATCTATATACACTATGCGATTTGCAAATACCATCGATGATTTTAACAAAAATTAATCTGCGTGGGCAATAGTAGGAACTACTTTCTAAAAGGCAACTTTCAAGCTCTCACAGACTCTAAGAATGTGGTGTTCTTACGTTATATATACGAAAATGGCTACATTAAGTCGGCTATTACCTCTGAACAAGAATTTATACATTATGGTATATGCTTCCTCCTGCATGTTACATAATTGTTATAAATGAAAATATCCTTTCAAACAAATTTTTAATGGGTACGCGGTGTAATAACCCACCTAAAACATTGCGGAACAGCGTGCCCGGCTGGAAGTCTTCATGCGTTGAGGTGGCCGCCGGCAGACGCAGCAGCGTCTTGGGAGCCACCACCACCAAGGGCTTGCGGAAGTTTCTCGCCAGCTGTCGACGCAGCACATGGTAGTATTGGGCTGGCGTCGTGGGATTCACCACATGCACATTGACGCTGTCGCCATCGGGCGCTGTTTCCTTGGAATCGCTGAGCTGCAAATACCGCTCAATGCGGCAGGAACTGTGCTCAGAGGCGGCACCATCGTAGCCATGTGGCAGCAGCATGACCAAGGCATTCGATTCCATCCATTTACCTGTGTTAGAAAGGATTAGCCAATTGCTCTGCAGCTTATGGAAGACCTGAACTCACTCTCGCCCGAGACAATAAACGCGTCGATCATGATTTGGGCGCCATTGGCAAAGTCACCGAATTGAGCCTCCCAAATGATGAGGTTCTGGGGATTATCTATGGCCATGCCGTACTCAAAGCCAAGCACCGCCTCCTCGGAGAGTATGCTGTGCGCCAGTTCCAGTTTGCCGCCCTTGCCGCCCTCTATGTGGTTGAGCGGCACGTACATCTCGTTCGTCTGCTGATCCACCAGCATTGCATGACGATGTGAGAAAGTTCCACGTCCCACATCCTCGCCACTGATACGAACATTATGGCCCTGGTACATGAGGCTGCCAATGGCCAAGGCTTCCGCGGTGGCCCAGTCTATTTTGGCACCAGCCTCCAGTTTCTTGAGCCTGCCTTGGACAAAAGTTTTCTGCAGATGTGGATGAATGTTCTGGAAAAATTGATATATATATGTCTGTAATCTTAAAATCGTCATACATAGGTCGGAAACGGTCGAATCGGATATCAAATCTATACATTATAATGACACTATTGGAACTTTCGGTCGATTATTAAATGATGTATGAAAAACTTTATTGTTTTTCAAGAAATCTTAATCAAACGCGTTTATGAGTTCTACCAGGCTCCTATATCATATCAGATATTGATATATTTATTTATTTTTAAAAGAATATTTGAACTTCGGTATTTTTTTCCATTTAATTTTATGACTGCGGACACGGTCCTCCTTATATACTACTACCTGCAATATTCGTAGTAGGAAGGAATGCCAAAGATCGAACTAGGTGTTCGAATCGAACCTAAAGATTTGAACCAGGTATTCGAATCGAACCATAAGGTTTGCACCATGAGCCGAATTTCTTCGTGTTTCGCACTCTTGCTTGTTTCTACTTACAAAGTCCGCGGGGTATGCGACACTCTGCTGGCCAATCCAGTGCAGCAGGCCATAGTCCAAGCCTGTGTCCCAGTAGGTGAGCTCATTGGCGGGCGCCAGCTTCAGTCCAGCCCACTGCTTTTCAAAGTAGCTTGCAGGCGGCTGGTAGCTGGGTGCCAAAGTCAACTCCTCATTGAGATAGGCAATATATCGCTCCCGCAATTTGCTGGACTGCTCCGCGCTAAGCACACCCTGCCTGGCCAGCTCAGCTGCATAGAGGTCCGGCACAGATTGACGCTGGTGAACAATTTGATAGACCAGCGGATTGGTAAAGGTGGGATCATCCAGTTCATTGTGACCCCAGCGCCGATAGCAGTTTAGATCGATAAAGATGTCCTTGCGGAATTCGCGCTGATAGCGGAACGCAAGATTGGTAATGTGCGCCAGTGCCTCTGGATCATCGCCATTGACATGGAAGACTGGCGCCTGTATAGACTTGGCCAGATCGGAGGCATACTCCGTCGAGCGTCCTCGTTCGCCAGGCGTGGTAAAGCCCACCTGATTGTTGACAATGAGATGCAAGCTGCCGCCCACCTCAAAATGGGGCACATAGGCCATGTGCAGGCATTCCTGATTAATGCCCTGGCCGGCAAAGGCCGCATCGCCATGGAGTATCACATTGAGCACATGCTGACCAAAAGGCTGGGCGCTGGATTCGGTGCTAAAGGCGCCATCGCCTCGACTCTGCTGCTTGGAGCGCGTCTTACCCATGCCCACGGGATTAGCTGCCTGAAATAGGGCAGTCGTCAGTAGTTCTGTTTCGTAACTAATTTTGAATTGAAGCGCCAGGACTCACCTCCAAATGCGAGGGATTGCGAACCATGCTAAAGTTGATGCTTTTGCCAAGCACTTGCAACTGCTCGGAAACATCTGCGAAAGATGTGGGTTTGATTAAATTACGCATACGCTGCGTGTGCCCCAAGCAGACAGACCCCCCACTAATAAAAGTTTCACTTACGGAAGTGACTTATGACGTCCGACATGGCCTCAATGTCGTCGGCAAACTCCGATGCGCCGCTGAGTTTGCGAAAAACTTTTGCCGGCCGCATGTTCAGCAGCGCTGCCTGCAACGGGGTCCGTCCACGGTGGGGCATGGCCAGCACCACATGCTCAATGTTCGCTGTTCTCATCATTGTTGTTGTTGTCATCGTAGGTGAAACAAAGTTTTAAGAGAAAATCAGATTAGGGTTAAAGTAAGCGCGCGCCGATAGTTTGGCGTCAAGTTTGGCTTCTCAAGAGAATAGAGCATGGAGTTGAGGATGTGGGCGTATACAATCATATTACGCACACACACATAAAAATTATGAAGCTGGTTTTATAGTAAGCTATAGAGACGATTACTTGATATTTATATTTTAAATGTATTAGGGATATAATCAAGGTTGCAAATCGGCTTTGAACCAAACAATTCCAATAACTGAAATCGTTTTCAGAGACCATAAGAGCTAGGGACTTCAAATTTGCTTGAAATGATCGAGTGCATTTTAAATAATCTATAACAAGATATTTTGAAATCGACATCGACATCACATTTTTTTTAACAAATTTAAGATGAATATATTGAAGTTCCTGAAGATTTTTCACTTTAACGATAACTTGCCCCACTCAACAGAAACAAAAAAATTGCATTGTTAGAGGTATAGTCTTGGACTTTGATAGTCACACTCATTTGGATGTTTACTTCACTAGATCCTGAGTACGTGTGTTTCTAGCTCTTATTATTTTCGAGTTATGCTGAATCGATGGATGATACTTTCCAAGTTTGATGCGTTCATACAGTCAGCCAGACATGGATCGACCATTCCAGAATAAATTGATTGGTTGGGTCTGAATATATCTCTTTCTGCCGGATACATACATTTTTACAAAACCAAAATACCTTTTTTAAGCAATTTCAAAACCTGGACTGCCAGAGATTAGTATTTTCCTTAAATTTAAAATCCGTTTAAAAACAACACAAAGTCCCACACTCTCGCTCAGCTCTGGACACATTTGACTGGGCTGCTTGTCGCTTGAACCCAACTGACCTTGAACGCTGTCGCGCAGTAGCTGCCAGAAGAATGCCAACATGGATTCGGCGCCCTCGCCGCTGTATCGCTTGACCGTCGGAAATTTGAGGGCCATGAAGTTATCCCATGCCTGTGACTTAATTAGCAGCTCGGCGATTTCGAGGCGCTCCGTCGACTGCAGCTGGCGCTCGTGCAAAGATTCAAAGTTCTGGGCCAGCCATTCGCGCTCCTCGGTGTTCTGTGCCGGACAGATAGAGTATGGTCATCCCAGGATATTATTAGTATTATTTTTTTTTTTTTTTTTGGTTGCTGTCTCAGCTGTTTTATGTATGAATTATATGGAGTGCTTACCTCAACGTAGGCGAATTCTGCGCTGGCGGCGTTGCTGCAGTAAATGTCGCGGAGCAGCTGCTCCAATTGGGCAACGTTCTGGGCAGATGTGGGAGCACTCAAGAGGCCAGCGGTGCGCACCGTTTGCTGTGTCTGCAGTCCATAAAATGCGGGATTTAATTCCTGCAGCTCGCTGTGAGAGGACCCAACACAAGAGCAGAAGCAAGCGGCATATAAATTATATGTAACTTAAGGTAGGGTGTGTGTGTGTATGTGTGTGTGTGTGTGTGTGTGTGTGTGTGTGTGTGTGTGTGTGTGTGTGTGTGTGTGTGTGTGTGTGTGTGTGTGTGTGTGTGTGTGTGTGTGTGTGTGTGTGTGTGTGTGTGTGTGTGTGTGTGTGTGTGTGTGTGTGTGTGTGTGTGTGTGTGTGTGTGTGTGTGTGTGTGTGTGTGTGTGTGTGTGTGTTGGTGTGGGATAGGGCCTTGGTTCAACTTCTCACATTATTTACCTTTGGCTGCTGGACGCTTTGATGCTGATGGGATTTACCGATGCCAATTTGTGTCCATGCTGGCGAAAGGCCTCCACCCAGCGATAGACATTGCCCTGTGCATTCCTTGCCTGCCTCACCTCCTCGGCAACTGAAAGACACATGCGTAAACAATATAAATTTTCATTCACAGTTATAAATTATTAAAAATGAGAGAAATATACACGTTTTTGTGTGCATTGATACCATTGTGCGGCCTTTTTGAATTTATTGGCTTTTTATTTTTATGGCATATATATTTGGGCTTAGGTTCAATGCGCGGGTACTTCTAAGCGGGGCATATCGCCTTTCAAATGCCTTTTAAGCTCTTCTATTGATATTTAGTTTTTATATATATATTTTTAAGTAGCTGGACATGCCTCCTTTTGCTTTCATATAAAACTACCCAAAACCATTATAATAATTTTGGTTATCTCCTCTACATATAAAACTGTTTGCCCTGACTGACTGACTGATTGGTGATTAACGCACAGCCCAAACCGTAGGAGATAGGAAGCAGAAATTTCACTGTAGATACCTTACATGATGAAGGTGCACGTTATGATGGCGGGTCGCAAAATTCCACCCGCAAGTGTGGAAAAATCGCGAAAAACGTTGGTATGAAACTTTTTTGTTTATCATCCGATTGGCCTCAAACTCAATTTTAAAGTGCTTTGTTCAAATTCATTTGACGGTTTTTCGCATTTTTTGGAAAATCCATCCCTCCTTGCTATATATGGGGGTCAAGGATTTGGTTGGGGACGTTTCGCCTTCAAATTCATTCGCAAGGATCTATATAAAAAATGATTTGACACGTGTTTCACATAATACGCAGAGTCAAAGCATCCTCGTTATTTTGGATCAAACTTGTTTTCAAAGCTCTACATAAGAATGTAATGAATACGTGTTTCAGCGATTTGGGAAATTCTATTCGCATCAGTGGTAAAATGCAAGTTGTTTGTTTACCGTCCGCTCAGTTTCAAAATCATTTTCAAAGCTTTTGGAGAACATCGATTTTATAACGGGCTACGGGCAAGGCCGGGTTGTACCCGCTGGTATATGTATAAATATATATTCTTGATCAGAACAATGAGCTGAGTATCTACTCTAGTCACGTTATACGAGAAGAAAAGACGATAAACCTACAATATAAAAGACTTGAATTTTGAAATATTAATTCTCCCATATGCAGAACGAGTTCATCATTTTCCTTTCACTATCTCCTTCTATTTTCTCAATAACAACAATAATCTTATATCAAGACTTGGAAGAAAGTGAAATAGTAGTATATGTAATAGTATAGTATATAGATGTTCTGATTATAAACACCGAACTTAAACTCAGATATATTTAACATAGTTTCATAAAGATCGGACTATAAGCAAAGAACTTAAACTCAAATGTATTTTACATAGTGTGAGGCTAATGGAAGGATGGCAAGTGAAAGTGGGTATATGTTTGAAGTTTGAATATTTTTAACGGCAGTTCGCTAGGCTCTGGGTATTCCTCTTCCATCATTCCCAACTAGATAGCTCCCATTTGTTGTTCTTAAAACACACATCTTAACATTCAATCTTACTCCAAATGTTTAATCTGATTGCTTATCTTGCTTATCTAGATAGCCTTAAAGAGCATTTAAATTTCGGTGTTTCACCGAATAAATATTTGTTTTGTAGCCACATATAAGTGAGATATGGCACTGGATGTTTTTTTATGGGGTTCCCTTTTTATGGTGTTTTATTTTTGGGCTAAGCCGTTGATAGCTCGTTGCCGCTTAGGTGTTTATGTGCTAAAATGTTTTCCTGCTTAAAGGACGTGTGTCTGTGGGTGTGTGCCTCTCAAGTCGATTACGAAGTCCTATTCGCAGGCACAAGGGATCATTCACAGTTGAGGGCCGACTTACTTGTAAATGCATTAAAGCTTAATTTGCTTGAAAAGTGTATGCATTTCGTTGACAATATATATTTACTTTTTTTTTGTTGGTAATAAATCAATTTATTGTGGCAGGACATGCATGTCCTGCTGCTGCTGTGTGGGTGGAAAGAAGAGCACACAATGAATGATGAATGATATTTGTGGCGAAAATATTTTTCCTCTTGGGCGTGTAAATATTATTGAACCAGCGAGCAAAGGATAATGGCGTCCTGACAGTTATATATGGCATATATACAGCGCAGGACAATACAAAAGTGCAAGCCAGTCCGTGATCCCCCAAGGGACACGGGCGTGCGAAGCTTGGGCCGAATGTGAAGGAAATCAAAAGAATCGCCAATTGCGAAGCTGCCACTTTGATTGGGCTTTGTCAACTGAATTAAAAGGCAGAGTTCGCTGCGCCCTGCTGATGTCACACAATAAACTGGACTCAAGTCAACAAAAAATTGAGTCTGCTTGTCGAAAGTCTGGCAGGTCCGCAGGACAAGTGCTCAAAGAAAGCTGGCCAACAAAATTCGAGTTGAGTTCAGCCAAAGGCACGCCATAGTTATTGTAGGAGCCACCATTTGGGGTAGTTATAATCTTTGCACGTACACTCGGAGAAAATACCAAATATCAAACAAATTTAATGACTTGAGAACGTTTTTAAATATATTTGAGTAGATCTTAGGATAACTACATATATGATATATTCACAGGCATTGATCAATGGAAAGTATTATAGAAATAGCCTCAAAACGGAGAGACTAGTTTGCATAGAAACAGGAAGAGGGACAGACGAAAATGGCCATAAAGATATATAAACCTTATGCTGTCGGAGATGTGTGCTATGAATTACATATTTCAAATTAATAATATCCTCTACAAGAGTATAACTTTTTAGGAAGAAAATATTATTAAGATTTTGGGATTAAATGAATACATGCTATTGGAAATGCATTTATCTCTAAGTGTGCAATGCTAGTCTGTTTTTCTTTCATACTAAATACTTTGGCTCTATCTCTTTCGCTCTCTCCCTCTCTCTCTCTCGCTTTGCATGTTAATAAGAATTGACGTGCCTTGTGTTGATTAGACCTACGCCCCCAGCTGCCCCTTTGTTCAGTTCGACTCTGTCAATTGTGAGGCTAGCTAAGTCCTGGCCCTGATTCCAATTCGCAATTTTTGGGCCCTTGTTTGCACGACTTTGTTATTTTGCTGTGCACACACACTGTGTGTGTGGGTGTGTGTGGGTAGGAGCGTGCGTGTCGTTGTGTGTGTGTGTGTGTTGTTTCGCTGAGCACGGTATCGTTTTAATTTGTGCAGCTTTTGCACCTGAAAATCGTTTCAACCATGGTCCAGCTATCAGCCAAGGACAAACATTGGCAAATTCATGGGGAAAATCAACTGGGAAGCCGCTGATATATTAGTTTTCGATTAAGAAAAGAATGCCTTAGAAGAAACAGTTTGAATATTGAATATTCGGGATAATTCGCATATCAGAGCTTATATATATTTTTTCGTTGCATAGTTTACCAGTCATTTTCCGACTTTACGGGTGGTATATATTAATTTATTAGGTTCTTATGTGGATCTTTTAATAAAGTTTATAGTCGATGGTAAGAAAATTGAACTTGGGAACCATTGAAGTCTATTTTTCAAACGGGGATGTGGACTTTTCGTTAAGTGTAAAACAGATCTTGAATGAAGTTTCATAAAGAACTTTAAATATGAGTTAGAGTCCAATTGGGTAAAAAAAAATTGTTTCATACAACAGTTTTTCACGTTGCCGGCTTTGACTGAGCGTTGAGTATCAATCAGTCAGACATTCAGTCTTTCAGTCCCTCAATCACTCAGTCAATCAAAATTAGTCAGAGCAAACAGTTTTATATATACTATCCAAAAACAAACTGAACAAAGTTGCAACAGGTTGCTGCACACATGTTCGCTGTGCGTGTGCTTGAAGCGACATCTGCAAGCAGCCAACAAGTATGAGTTGGACAGCGGCTTTTGTATTCAGCTTGTCCACAGCAATTCGCTTTGTTGTTGTTGGTTGTTGTTGTTATTGTTGTTGGAGAAGGGTTTGCGGCTACACTCAGAAACGCATCGATAAACAGCCGAGAATGGCAACAACAACAACAACAACAACAACAATATTGGTCAGGGATTGTGTGCGACGATTTACAGCACTTGCCACAACAATATTTCAATACATTTTATTTGGCTTTAAACGTTGCTCGACTTATCAAATGTGTTTTTGCTAAAAATGATTGTTATCTCAGCAGCTGGAAGTTTTCTATGGCCAGATTATAATGGAAGCCGCAGCAATCTTTCAGCTGGGTACTGATTACACGACTAAAATTCACTTTCAGGTACAATCGCATAAATCGTACTATATTATAATTAAAGTAATACCTTCGTAGACGCGCTTAGCGACCGGTCGATAGCCCCATACGCCCTGCTTGCTGTGATAGCTGCGTTGTGGGCGTGCCTGTGCGCCCAGCACGCTGCCCAATTTTCTTTCCGCGCTCGCAAAGTGTCGCAGCATTTTATTTAAATGTTATTAGTTTATTATTTTTTGTTTTGCTTGGGATATTCCAGCAGCTGCTTCCCGTTGCCTACCGCAGCCGTTCGCGTTCGACCCAGAACTGAAGTTCATTCTGTTTGCTTGCTGGCGATCGGACCCCCTTGGTTTAGTTCCGTTGATAAGCACTAAATGAACGGCAAACTGTCTAGAGGCAAACGATCCGTTTCGCTCTCTTTTAGTCTCTCTCCTTTAGCCTCTCAATCACATGGTTTTCATAATGTCTGAACTGGAATTGTTCCTCTCTATCTTTTTTTTTTGGCATATTTTCATCTGATTTAAGTATATACACTGGGGTCTGCGCTCTCGCATTTAGAAACTCGTGCATTTCGTTGCATACTTTTGGGCAGCATATTTATTCCATCTCTGAGATTTTCATGTTTGATGTTATTTTTGTTTTTTTTTGTATTGTCTTTTAGATAGTTTGTTTATCAAAATCTTTTGCATTTTAGAAAAAATGATTTTTTTTCATATGTAATATATATAATATGTCACTGATCTGTTTTAAAAAATATTTTTTCGATGATGTCTATTCATAAACATGCCACAAGATTATTAATATGTCTACAACTTTTCCAAAACTTTGCCAATTTTCATTCCTCTTTCGTTCTTGGATTTTTGTTTATCAAGGCTTGTACTATATATTTTTCATTTCACTTTTTTTATACTTAAACAAAAATATATTATTAATGTCCTTTGTAAAATATCTCTTGAACTTTTACCGTTTGCTCGTCTTATAACATTTACAACAGCAATTTGTATCCTTTAACTTTAAGCATTATCTAAAACGGATTTCAGATAAATAAATGTAACTATCAAATATTATCCCAAAATTTACAATAATGTTGATACAAAAAGTTCCCATATCCGAAAAATTGCCAATGCATATCCGCTTTGAAACTAAAGATTTCTTCTAATTTGTGAGCTAAATTGGCTTAAAATGCTTAGTACATAAATGTGGGAATTAAATTTAATGAAATGTTTAAAAGAATTATGTTAATTAATTGTAAGCATTTCTGCACAATTTTCATTCATTGTCGGAATGAAGTACGCAAAATAAAGTTGACGCTGATTTCATTCATAAATTGAAAGTGGAAATGCCGACTTTTAGCTACATAATGGCTCATTGTCTATAATTAAATTGGGGGCTCCGGCTAGGCCGAGGATGGCCCGCAAGAATGATGATTAACTGTAATGGAAATGAATCACAAATTGTAATATGGCTAAAGTCAACAATAGCCGAGGACAACAGATAAGGGGAGAGAGTGTGAGAGAGAGCTTGGTGATTGGGAGAGCATTTTATAAAGATTAGGCATTTGGAAACTGGGCAACTTGCACAACAACCGAAGGCAATTCGACTTGGCCAACAGAATGTGGAGCGCCGAAAAGCAGAAGAATGCGTTATCAGTGCTTGGCTTTACCTGATAAGATAAGCACTATAGAGCATAAAAGATAACGGGGCCCAACATTTCACAATCGAAAAACGGTGACAGGTGTAGCCAGTCGACATGTTTTGGCAACGCCCCGACTTCAGTCTTAACTGAGCGTGGAGCTTCAACGAACGTACTTATTTAGCTGTTCATAAGGTTGGTAGTGTTGGAAAGTGTGTTATGCATAATATGGAACTGATACGCTCTATAAAATCATTTCGATGATATCATCAAGTGTAAAACTAAACGCATCCAAGTGAAAAACAGCAAAAACCAATCAAAATTTATAATTTCCAGTAAAAACGTAATTATATTACAAACTTTGGTAGTGCTGCAAAGTGCTTTAAGAAATATATGTGGCTGATACGTACAAGACAGCACTGATGATGTCATCAAGTGAAAAGTCCCTTAATTAAAAAACAATTTGCAAGTGAAAAAATATTCTTTAGGAAAATTTGTAAATTAAATAATTATTAGTGAAAACTCATTTTTTGCATCTCTGTTTTTGTGTGCACTTCTTCTTCCAGTACGAAAACGAAACGAAAAACGAATCGAGAGACCCGAAAAAAGAAGAAAATTAGTAAAAGGTGTTGCGCAGCGATTGTGAGAAAATGCGCTTCAAACTGTTTGTGGTGTGTGCGCTAGCCTGTGGCTTTATGGCCTATGTGCTGGCCAACGAGAATGTCTCAACGGAAGTGGAAGATCAAATTATAAACGCCGTACCCGCGAACAAAGCGAACAAAATTGCCCAGGCAGCCGAATTTGTGGAAATTGTCGACCAGCCAAAAAAGGCAACGCCATCGTCGCCATCTCCGCCAGCTGCTGCCGCCCCCGACAAAAAGGTGCAGAAAGCACCCGCTGTTACACCCAAGCCCACACCCACAGCGAGCACAGGAAAACTGGTGCCCGTTGTCCATGCGGCTCCCCTGGGCGCCTCCAGTCGCGGCACCGATGACATTCTCACTGTGGCTGGCCTTAAGCCGCAGCCCAAATCAGGCGCACTAGTCATGCCCTTCGACTACCTGGGCGAGCTCTACGATTTGGATTCCACTGGCTACAATTGGGGTAAGTGTTGGTTATGTGCCATTGCCGCTGATTCAGTTCATATTACTCATACGTCGTGTTCAACATTCTGCTAGCTATCTTATCAGCAAGCATTTGGCTTGCCCGCCTACCAATATTTGCTCGATAGCTTGTGCGCGACTCAAAGCCCCATCCGTGAACACAGGTGTCTCTCTTTTTGGGTGGCCGGTTAGAACTCGTAACCCTCATACTATACGACGAGCCGATAAGATATGGTCCAAGTTGCGCTCATAGTATTGGCATTAAAAGCGATTGCTGTGCTTTGGCTTTCCAAACAAAACAAGTGACTGGAAATAGAGAGAGATAGAGAGAGAGAGAGAGAGCGAGGGAGGGTGGAAGGGGGATGGGGGGGAAGGGAGAGAGAGAAAGGGAGAGCGAGAGGTTGAGAGAGGCAGAGGCAGAGTTATATATACTCATAAATAGGTGTGTTATTTTATAGTCAGGTCCCATTGTATATTTCCAAGGGGTGATTCAGTTTACAATAACTCTGATATCTTGTAATCGGAACTGATACCATTAAAATGTACTGTTTGTATATTAATTAGTCATATGCGGTTACACATTGTGACTAAATTTTCTTATAACTTTCCTTAACCTATTCAGAGCTGGTGCTATAGCAGCTACTCTACAAGTTTCCATCAATACTCCACACGGTTCTACTTTTCAAATATATTTACCTATTTTCTTTCTGCTCATTTCTATAGAATTCTCATTTAGAGATCATATATTTATCATAAAGATAACGATTTATTTGCACAGTAACTGTAACGAATAAGGTTAAAAGGGTAAAATTTCTTAAAATAAGTTCTCTATTTAGTCCACACAATTCTTGAGAATCATAAATGAATTAATCGCTGATTAATTTGGAATACAAGCTTAGATATGCAACTTATTCTGATATCCCTACTTCGATAGATATCGATGTTAGGTATCGATCTTTCCAACACTGTGTCTTTTGTATATCGCGAAAATTATAGAGGCGAGAAACACAACTTTCACATTTTTCAAAAGAATCAGCAACAGTCTTTGTTTTTGTTTTCGTTTTTATTTATTCAAAATCTTAACATTTTATAAATTTATATTCCTATGCATATGTTGAACAGTTAAAAGTAGTTAATCCTTGGGAGCTTGCACTAGATTGAACCATTGACCGCATGACTGTGGGTTGTGGTTGTTAATGTGGGCGTGGCGTCAATTGCATTCCTTAAGCACTCATCGAGATGCGTTGCTCGTATTCGGCAATGCGTAACCGCACAGGCACCACCAGACTGAGGTCCTCCATCATGGCATGGCGCTGTGGTCGCAGCGTTACATTCGAATTCTGTCGAGCGATTGTGGCACGGGATTTCTCCATGGAGGGTTTGCGGCGCAGCGAGCTCTTGCGTTGTGCTTGGCTATTGCTGGCCGCTGTGGGCGGTTTGGCATTAGGCGTGGCAAACTGATGTTGCGCTGCAATGCAGCCGGGCGTGGGGCTGGGTGTGTTGCTTAAACGCTTGGGCTTTGGCGGTGGCACTGGCCCATTGCTGCCACCCATGGTGGCCATGCCCTGTGGTCGGCTAGAGCGCAGCAGCGAAATGAAGCGATTGTTGTTTGTGTTTTGGTTGCGGGCGGATTCGTAGGTATTGGTTAGCTTATTGAAGAAGTTGATTTTGTCGCTGACGCTGCGCGTTACCTCAACAGCAGCGTGCTCCTGCTCCTGGCTGCCACAAAATGTGGCATTGCAATCCTCTGCCAGCTGCTGCGTAAATCGCTGCTGTATCTCCTCATTGGAGCCATTGTTACGCTTGGACATTTCCAGCACCTTCTCGCGCAATTCCATGGACCAGCGCTTCTGTGATCGATGCAGCTGTGGACGCAGCGCCTGCAACGATTGCGATTTGTTGTCCACCTCTGACGAGTTGAGGGTAAGGGCCATCTCACTAGTGTAGCGGGGCGTGGCAGGAGGCTGCTTGGCCGCTGGCAGTGGAGTGGACGTAATCGTTGGCATCTGCTGCTGTTGCTCGTCATCTATGTCCATTTCCAGTTCGCTGAAACTGGACGCTGTGTTGAGCTGCGGCATCTCGGCGGGCAGCTTGTAATTGTAGAACTGAAAGTTGAACGTGCTGATGCTCATTGCGTGTGAAGTGTTGCGAACTGAATGTGCCGCACTTGACAGCGTTGCACACTTATATATGTATGCCACACTCTTTGCCACGAGTCGTGGCTACCTGCCACAGCAGCAGCTGTTTGCCTGCATCAGGTAGTTTGTCAATGTGGTTGGCCTAAAAAGTTGCCTAGCTTTGCGAAACACACACGCACACACACACACAGACAGACATTTGGCCGAAAACTTGACTTGCATTTCTGCACAAATTCCAGGTAAAATGTAGGGCAAAAAACTGCGACATTTACCCTGAATTGCAAGCCGCGGCGCACGCGAATTTTGCGTATTTTCCGCGCGCTGGGCAGAACCATAATAAATCAAGCACTAATCCACCCCATCCGTACCTGGCCCAGCAGCAGCTCAGCGTTAGGTTGCTACCCAAAAAGGATTAGCGGCTGCCAGAATAACATTTTATGGCCTGACAACTCGACACTGATTCATAAATAGATTAAAAACTGATCCATTCTGCGACAGCTGCGCTGAAACACCTCGAACAGAAAAAAATAGGTGAAAAGTGTCATCTGGTCGAAGCTTAGGTAACTGCCAGCTGACTATTAATTAGCAACGACTGCCATCAACAATTATCAGGCATTATACCATACTTATATGTCATCATTGAAATGCACTTAATAGTTGTCGCCTGTCAGCGCAGGGAAGAGCTTAATCGATGGAAAAATTGATGCTTCATTGCAAATTGATGCGTTAATTGGCCACTGAATGGTTATACTTTGCATCGGGAATCTTATTATGAGGCAGACTAATGAAATATTGAACGTGCAATTAAAACGCATTTGTCGGAAAAGAATTTCAATTGTTAAAATGGTCGGGTGCAGGAAGGGTAGAGCGAGGAGGTTTTAATATTAGCAAAATAACAAATGAAGAAATATGAAATAAAATGTTGAACAGGCAATTAGAAATGATTTAGATGATTTCGGAAAAGATACTCAGACTGAAAAATAATATATTTGCATTATAATCTTAATGTGCCAGAAGCAGACTTTTCGATCATTTAAGGAATATTTTTCAATTTATCAGCTGAGGTCCATACATTTTACTAACTTTTAGGTCTTGGAGTATATAATATTATAATTTTTTTAATTATTCTTAGCAGCCTAAGGAACTAAGCTATTATGAAATTACTTAAAACATTTTTGAAGAACTTGGTTTTCCATTCAAAGAAGTATTTTTAATCCGACAAATTGTCATTTTGTAGGCAAAGAAAATGCAAGGATTTCTATTATGCTTCAGTTACCACACATTCATTTATCAAGAAATGACTTAGAAATAGGTTCAATCAATTAAAAGCAAAGAAGCCCAAGCTAACTTTTCAAAGCCCCGTCTCCCTAGAGTTTCTTCATATATCAAATATATACAAAAAAAAACTCTGGAATCCAGTTGAGCTTCATTCAGTCGACCGGTCGTGCACTGTATTGATTAATTTTCGTTTCATACCTATCCTTAACTTAATATAAAAATATAATAATAAGTGCTCTTTAATGTAGAGAGAATAGTTTCAGCTGATAAGCCCTCAATTCAATGGAGATTACCCGAGTAAGGACAATATAAATAGGCCAAGGAAATGTGAAAGCCGCAGACAGGCTGCACAAAAGAGCCGCTGCTTAAATATCTGCTCTTCTGACATCCCAGACTAAAGTCTATGGCTTTTTGTGGCTGCTTTGTGTCCCCTAGAGATCATCAGCATAGCACTTAGTCGGCTTAAATTGCTTTACAAAGACAACGCCAAGAGCGGCTGAGGCAAAAAGAAATTAGAAAGAAAAATGTCTAGAACGATGGCAAAAACATGGACGAACATTACAATCAACTGGGTAATACTCTATCATTTTAGTTATAATCAATATCTCGATAATCCAGACTTATTTATGGATTGATCTTTGGGGAAACTCATCAGTAGACTTTACTGTATAGTTAAGACAATCTTTCTCATAGATACACGACTATATATCCCAGCTATCTAACTATCGTTGATGGACAGCAAATGTATAAACTAATATACCCATTTCAATTGTTGAGCGAGTGAAGAGAGTTAAAGAAAAAAGAGGGAAACACGAGAAACTGTTGGCGAGTTGGGAAAAGTGAAATGAATATTAACTGTGACCTTTAATGGATAAGTGCAGGGTACGAGGCAGCAATTTTGTAAGTGAGTCAGCAGGAAGCGGCAAGAAGCACGTGGCAAGTGGCAAGAGGCATGTGGCAAAGCAGCCGTGGCGAAGATTGCAATGCAATTGCAAAGTTTTTAAGTTTATGTGCGGCGCGCGGCATGCACCCGGCCTAAATTGAAATGTGCTGCAGGGCAGCTCTGTAAGCCCGGGTAGCAGTGGAGCCGACTACGGCTCTTGCGGAATTGAATACGTAATCTCCCAGGATTAGCTGGTGAAATGTAAAATTATTATAATAGCAGCTGCAGACTTGACTTAAATACTTATGCATACACATATATATATGTATATTTTTTTCTCATCATGTGCTGTAGATCCCAACAATAATGTGGCGCCACCGGACACGCCCTCAACGGCTGCTGGCGGCTATACCATCACCAGCGCCCGGCTCGC
The DNA here is from genome assembly GCA_037075305.1 of Drosophila kanekoi. NCBI lineage: Eukaryota > Metazoa > Arthropoda > Insecta > Diptera > Drosophilidae > Drosophila > Drosophila kanekoi. The sequence continues at coordinate 624,933 of JBAMCE010000278.1, forward strand.
CGAGCTGCGTAGCAATTTCATGTACTGGTTCTTCGACAAGGACAATTATGGGGGACGCGGCGATTATCAGTTTGATATACACGCCTCCATGACGCAGCTGCACAAGAATCTTAACTTCCAGATGCCCTTCTACGGCTTTCGCTTCAATTATACGCGGGTAAGTCCACGCTTTCGTCTAGCCAAAACTTTGGTCAAGTCATATAATTTACATTTTTCTATTCCCATATTTAGCTCTCGCTCAATGGCTACTTGGAGTTCTCCGATCCGCCCGAGTATCTGACTTATCCCTTGGTCTTTCCTATTAAGGACTGGCCCAATAAACGTGATCCTTCTTTTATGGGCATCTTCTTCAGCAAGTGCCGCGTGGGCCGCATTTATCCCTCGGACCTGGACCAGCGCACGCCTGGCGTCTACTTCCGGTAAGTTCGCCTCTCTTTTTCGCCTATTTTACATTGTTATTATCATTGCGTTTTTTAAACACATTTTTTGTTAGTTTTCATTGGAATTTGCATAGTTAAAATTATTTTAATGCCAACAAGCACACATGCTCGTGTTTAATGCTACGGTTATTATGCTCTGTTAAGATAAAAAAGGGCATATTGGCTTTGCGCAAGCTTTGACCTAGCGCAAAAAAGAAATTTTCTATTTTATCTACGTCAATACCTATAAGCTCGTCTTTTATCATTATTAATATTCATCTTTTTATTCCTTCACCGTCCATCTTCTAGAGAGTTAAAGTACAGCCTGTTTGAAAACATTCTGTATACGATTGCATATTCTTAAATTAAAAAAGAAAAACAGAGAATCTCACAGCGAGTGCTGTTGATATTCTTATACAAAATTGATAAATAAGTACTAAGATATGATGGCAAATACAAGCTCATAATTATTAATACTCTTTCAACTCGCAATACACTAAAAATAGAGTATCTGGCAGTCGTGTATTTTCACATTCCCTTGACTTGTATTAAATACACATTGTGCGGCTCGTTTGTAAATGCTCGCTCTCCATTTCCGCTGGCACATTGTGTGTGTGTGTGCCTTGCATTCATATTGTATATGTGCATATACTCATTCGTATTCAGATTCTCATTCGAATTCCGCGCTGTTATTGTTTCTGACTAGTTACTGTCATTTATTGCCACAGAATTTTTGCATTGTTTGCACCGTAGCTACTACCTGTTTCATGGTCCGGTGTGCTCCATGTGCGCCATGCTCTGTCGCTATCTGGCCGCCATTTGTTACCCACTGAGCTGTCAGTGTTGCTTATTTCAGCATTCATTTCAAAATGGCGTCGAAACTCGCAACTGTCAGTGCTGGTTAACTTACTTAAAACATAGCCAAATATAGCTAAGTCGTTGGCAATCAGCAATCGGATGCCGCGAAAAGCGGAGCGACTGTACAAACTAGATACTGGAAATTTTGATAAATTGAAAATCTTCTTGAGTATTTCGGTGCACTGCATTTTACGATTCTTGCTTCTTTTCCAGAATCCGAAAAACGCAGATACTATATAACTATGCAAATGAAGCACATTATTCCGAAAATCTATTCTCTTACCTTACATTGTACGCAGAGTTCGCTCAACTCTGCGTTTATATAGCTTTATTTAGACATTTCGAGAGTTTATGCTAACTGGCTTCTTTTAAATGCTCGTTCATTTTGAATTCCTTAGATTCCTCATAATAACGCTACATTATAGAAATTTTACCCAAAGCAACAACTTAACAGAAAAGTCGTGTATTTTCAAGCCGCGGGATGTTATACAACTTGTTCGTTTCGCATCTTCCTTTATTTCTTTCCTCGCCTTTCGCATTGCTTCTCGCTTTGCTCTTTCTCGTTTTTTTTTCTTTACTTCCGCCTTAACCTCTTTTGAATCGCTGCACTGCATTGGACTCTCGCTTGGTTTCTTTTTGCGCTGCTCGACTCGCTTCTCTACTTAACTTACCATTCGCTTGAGCTCTGCCATCTTGAATGCCTTTTGCAACACATATTTGCTTTAGTTTTCCGTATTATTTTTCTCTTTTCGCGCTTGTTTGCCTTTTCCAAGCACTCTCAATTCTAGCCACATTTGGCTTTAAAAGTTAGCTGAATTGGCAGCACTTTTGCCATCTGATCCACGCTCGTGCCCCTCACGTACGAGGCAATTTCGTAATGTCGCCATGGGGTTTTGCTAATGCTCGGCTCAGTGCTGCATTTTTGATGGGCCCGAAATCAAAGCAGCAGCTGCATGCCAAATGAATCAGTATATTGGATATCCGATGCGCCAACTCTTTTCCCGTATTCCACATATTTTGTTCGAACTAATTTCAGAATTGGTAATTCATTTGTGAGTGCACATTATTAAACCTTTTTCTAAGGGTATTTTAAATTTGTTATGAAATTGATAACGCGAGTGATACTATGAAGTGAATATAATCGACATGTCTTTCCATCCGTCTATTTGTTTCTATTCAAACAAATGTTTAATTTTTAAGGTTATCTGCATTGGTCAGTCATCGGCTCGGAGTTATTTAACACATAGCTGCCTTAGGATTGTTAGGTTGGAAATAAGGTTCTTTAAGACATCTGTAGTGTACGAGTCCTTACAAACAAGCGAAATCAGAATCGAACAGATACTTTTCACTTTAATCTTGACTAAAGTCAGCTGTTACTAGCTTCATAATACCGCTCGCAGAGTATTTAAGCTTCGGCTTGTCAAAGATAGCCGTTCTTGCTCGTTGTATTGTGTGTTTGTTTGAAAAGTTTGCAACATTTTATGTTGCTGTTTATGCAAATTAATTCTATAGCAGCTCCCGCCCACCACGAATATCCCTTCAACTTTGTGAGTTGCCAGCTTTGGATTGTAATTACCGGAAATATAACTGGCAAATATAACGCATTAATTAGCCGCCCTGTTGTCAACTGTTGAAATCCACTCACGGTCCGGGCTATGCATATATTACGAGAGGCTGCCTCTCACATTTCGAGGCTGTATTCAAAATATTTAGTATATTTGGTAAGGAATTTTAAGCCACACAGATACCACTATGTGGCTCTTAATTTATGGTCGCCTCGCTCTAGATTGTTTGGGCTTGTTTAACTTTCATATGCTCGTAACTGGCAGACAAAAAATGCGGTTAAAAAATAGAGCGCATAAATAACATCCAAATTGCTGAGAGCGAGAGCAAAACGGGACAAACGATGAATGCATCTATGTGCCATAGGGTTATTCGAAGACTTTCATCAAAAATGTTTACTGAAACTGATAGTTAAATGAACTGTTATTTGACATACTTATTCTTTGGTTGGTTCTGATAACATAATGCCAAATAAGTATTATCGATATCGGTATAGCGATAGTTACGTTCATCGCACAGCACTAGCTATATCGATACAAAGTTTACCCCCATCAGCTATATCGATTAATTAGTTATGATTAGATATGCACTTGACATACATTCAAATTTATTGCTTCATTTCTTATCGGGATCGCATGCTTGATCGAAAAGTGATTCTCTTGTTCAACCTGCCTGTCGTTACATGTCTGGCTAAATCAATAAAAGTATTTATTGAAAACTTTGCCAACGATAAGCATACTTTTTATCTCCCGGCCATTGCTAACGATTGGTTATATGTAAGACTGATTCATGCTTTCAGCCAGTGATAGAAAATATGTTTAAACATTTTGAAACATGTTCCTAGGTTTATTTTTAAATATACTTTAACTTGGAAATCGCAAATTGTATATTTTATCTGTTCATGACAAATAAATATTTTTACCTCTTGCGCCCATCTCTAGCCGAAATTTCTCCCACTGTTCCAACCTGTGCATCTAGGTTACTCACAATATGGTTTCACTGTACTTGGGTCAGTTGACAAATTGCAGCGACAAAGCAATTAACGGGCTGTAAAGCGCATTTGTTGAGAGCAATTTAGTTTAAAAAAACACACTCCACACACTGGTAAATGAGAGTACGACAATGCGACTTTGACAATGGCCCTGGCACAGCGAATGCATTTCCATTTTCATTTACATTTTCACTTTCGTAGCTCTCAGTCAGCAGTGGACAATATGTCAAAGTAGCATTGCCAATGTTCGAGTGCTGGCTTATGTTGTAGTTTTTGGCGGGCTGCGGGGTTCGCTTTGCACTCTGACATTTAATTGTCTTGGAAAAATGCCGGACTGAACTTTGATGTGTGGGCGACCGTTCGCTGGAATTTAATTTAAATAACTTTGCACAAAAGCTGAAGCTGAAGCAGCAGCCACTGCTCTAAGCGATGCTATGTAAATTCCACTTGCCTAACAGCTTTCATTCCCACAGACACATACACACACGCAGACAGTCAACCATCCGCATTAAGATGCGACTATCAATTTAATTATACGCTTATATAGTTAACACTGCGCGCGGGATTAGCTCAAGTGCTAAATGGTGCGGTAGGTGGAGGAGTGTGGGCAATGAGGAAACTCTGCTGGCAGCTGCATTACGCATACGCCACGTAATTCGCTTATTCATCGCCAACTTTATTTTGCCAGTTCCTGCAATGTATTCCCACTGTTGTTTCTCAAGCACTTGCAGCTTGACCATTAAATTCATAGTGAGCACAGGTTTAATTACACACAAACACAAACATACAGACACACATGAGCACACACGCACACACACTCACACACAAATTGTTGGCAGCGTAAATAAAACAACAATAAAGTAAAGTGGACTACAGACCAGTGAAGTCTTAATACCCTACCAAGCATATAAATTAAATTTGCCTTTATTATATAATATATAATTAACGATATTGTAACGGATATTACCCGGCATAGTTCGGCTTAAGTTTATTTTTGATATTTAGCCAGAACTTTTCCACTCACTGAACGCTGGTGAAAAATAAAAAAAATGTGTGAATAAGGTTAACGTTCTTCAGACCAACAGACAAACATGTTTCCAAACGAGAAATTTCAAATACTTCAGCATTCGGAAGCTAATAAGGGTATTCAAAATTAATGGGGCCTCTGTTAGTAAAACTTTTCTCAAAAGTGTTTGTGAAGCGTTCAAGTGTGTAAATCTGCAGCGCTGAGCGTTTAATTGTTGTTTGCCAAGGGCAACAACAAACGTGGCCGTTGCCACAATTAAAACATTATGTCAATGGGCGGGGCTACGATTTTATTTTTTTCCCTCTGCTGTTGTTGTATTTCGTAACCAGGCAACGTGTCGGAAATTCTTTGTTATATTTCATAGATGCTTTCGTGTTTAATTTGAATATCTTAAGACAACGTTTAAGTAGTTGCTCAAACTGCCGCTTACACTCAAGTTGATCAACTTTTGGTCAATCTGCATTTACAGCTATGTTGGACTATTTTGTTGAAATGTTTCCATTTATAAAACCCGGAGCTCTGGGCCAAAAGTCGAAGGATACGCTCCTGCAGCTTGCATGCAATTTTCGCCATTTTCGCCATTTTCTTTAAGTGCGGCCATTGTTTCACTTTCATTTACACACACACAGACACTGCGAAAGAGAAAGAGAGATGAAATTGGGCCAAAAGCAAACGAAAAGTCAGACAGAGATGTCGACGGGAATGTTGAGCAGGGTTGGGAATTGAAGAGGGAAGCGGTGGTGGGTGGTGGTCCGTTGCTTCATGCAAAACTGTGGAAAAGGCATTTTAACCCAAAATGCAGACAAAACTGTGGCGGCGGCGGCGCCCGAATGTATGCTATAAAGTACATAATGGCGCAGTTCAAGAACTGGCACGCCAAATGGCAGTGGCAGGGGGCAGGGCAGGACGCGGAGACGTAGGTGGGCTTGCCTGTAAGAGACGCTGACGACTGGCAAAACGAGCAGCGCGACGCGTTCTTCTCATAGTATATAGGAGCCTGGGCGAATTTCCATTACTATTGTTACACTCGGTCGCTGTCTGTGTGTGTTTGTAGCTTTTTGGCTTACTTACACGTGCAGCTCGTTTGCTTTGGCCGCTGTGCGCGCATTTTTAGGCTATGTGACAATTTTCTGCCTTATATTATCTTTGTTTTCTATTTTGGCTTGAATGTCAATTGCAGACATTTAAAGTTTCATGGCACAAGCGACAGCTGGCAAGGCGTGGGGTGGTGGGCAACGGTAGGGCAGTCGTGGCGGACGCCATAAATGATAAACTATGCAAGTGCATGTGCATCCCTGTGCGGTCTGTGTATGCGTGTGTTTGCAGTTGTCTCTGTGCGGTCTGAGGTTTCTACTGTGCGGCCTTTTGGCCTTTCCCTATTTTTTATGTGTATGCCCTCTAGCCACTAAAATTTACATGAAGGGTATCTAAAGTGCTGCAAGTTTAGTTAGGAAATGGAAATTGCTTTTTTCAAATGCATACCATATTATACATATTCTTGAGCAGTAATGAATACTTTTGTGAGTTTTTTGCTTAAAGCTGAATTAACCACATTTCTTTAAGTCAGTGGCTTGATCTTTTAAGTCACTGAATTCAAGAAAGTTAACTGAAAGAATCTGAGGAAAATTTATTACAGTCGTGTGATATGATTGGGGAACATAGGGAATATATACTACATTGCTTCACAAGTTACCTCACTTTTTTATTTATTCAATTTATTTTTGTGTGTTTATGTATTACTCACGATTGATTATGCTCATGCATACCATCTTCTATTATTGTACTAAATTGACAAAAACATAATTTCCTGTTATCATAATTATATGTAGGGAAGCTTAACAGCTCTGAGCACGAAGTACCTAGCTAATGGGTAGTTGCAAGGTGAACATGCCTGCCTTTAAACAGAAACTCTTGAATTAGCAAAGATACTTTTATGTTTTATTTGATCTAAAAACACTTTTGGGTATCTTTTTGTCGAGCTTGCTCGCCATTTGGGTGAAACATGGCTTCTATTTTTACATGCTGGCAATTTTTGCGGCTGCTGTTGGCCACTTTTTTTTTGGCCATGTTGCGCTAACAATGTGGACAGCATGTGTTTTCAGTCAGTTGAGGCCGAAATGCAATTTATTTTCGATTGCCAGCTGCTGTCAGTTATAATTTATGAGCCTCATAATTGCGTCATGTATGTGTGTGTGTGTGTGTGTGTGTGTGTGTGTGTGGCTGTGGCTGTGGCAGCAAATGGCCCAAAATGCGCTGCATAGTATATAGGTATATAGGGTAATAGGATATATGTTAATAGAATGCATATGATGTGCATTTATTGAAACATTCGAAATTATTTGCTTTTGTTTTGTGTTGTGAAAGCGTCGAAGTGTTAATAAATAAATGTTGCGTATACGCCCCATGCGACGCTCAGCTGCACGCATGATGAATGTATGTTCATTCATGAATATACTCAAAAAAACAAAAAAAATACAGTTTCGTTTTGTATTTGCAGTTTATATGCTGAATATTCAGCATTCAAGCCCGAACCGAGCTGCTGCTGCTATTTGCTTTAGTTTTAACCGAGGATATGCGGCACGGAAATCAATAAATTGTTGTTGCTTTTGTTGTTTGCCGTTGTCTGAATGCAAATATCTGAAACATTCATCAATGTTGGTGCTACACATGCACAAATATTTCGCTTCGTTTGCCATAAATATTTTCAATTTCATTTAATTGCAATGCACCCGTTTATCAGGTTTTTACTTTGTCTAGCAACCAAATGCCAACAAAATAACAGCAAATTAAAACAAAATACGCATCAAAATGTGCATCATGCATTGATAGAACTATATATTGAGCTGGAAATATAACATATATTTTGTGAAACAATTAAGCTTGGGAGCGGATTTCAAACAGTCGAACTCTAATATACCTGTGCACAAAATAATTATTCTCTTCTAACCCATTTTCAATGCGGTTAAGGTATAATTATTTTTGGCATGCGGTGAGGAATATGTGAGCTACGGCTGTGAGGGTAGCTTAAAAAGTTAATCTACATAGCGCATGCTCTCTGCGGATAATAGTTTAAAGTTGAAGTCTGTGCTTGATAGACTCGACAGGGTTAAGTTTACAGGGTATTAAAGCCATTACCCAGTATTGGAGTTGAACTAATTTCACTTTTCTGAGTTAGCTCTCCGAATATGATTTTGCAGAGCCTTATCTTTATTGTTAAAAAAAAAAATAGTTTTAAATTGCATTTATTTAAATTGTTTTTTAAAAAATTTTTATTATAGAGAAAAATATTCCCAATCTTTTGTATGTTTTTATTATTATTATTTCATTGAGTTAAAATATTATTATAATAAATTAACCAGCTTAAGATATTTTAATGTAATGAATTCTGTGCTCGAAGCTAACTGCATAAGAAAAAGACATTTTATCATCTACAATTTTTTATATTGTATTGAAGCAAAAATAGCATACATTTTTATTACAAATGACTTAGGTGATATTTCCTCAGGCTTTATTTTTATTTATATTTCTAAAAGTTCTGGTATATTATACTAACTTTGTAATGAAACATAAGATATTTTGGTTGTAAACAACTTTTGATCAAAAACCGATTGTACACAAAAAATTTACAATTCCTTTCATATTATTTGATGGCTTAGCTATTATTCAAGCAACCCACGCAATAAACTTTGCGCAGTTGACAATTTTCTATTGATAAACATTTCTATTTCAATACATTTTAATTGCTAGCCAAATATAAGATAGCAAGGCTAAAGCAATTAGAAAGCAATTTGCTTGCAATCGTAACCTCCTTAAATAGCGACAAAAGCGAAAATCTATAAAAGGATTTGATTGCTGCTGCTTCGGCAAAAGATTCCCATCAAATTTTTGATGTGCAATTTTGTAGCACTTTTTAATGCATGCGAAAATGGAAAATCTTGCATATGAGCAAGAAAAGGAAGGCAAAATCCTACTTCGTGCGGCATGCCTAATGAATAATTAAGGAATATAAATCATACGCCATGTTGCCGCTGTCAGCGTCAATGTGGGCACCGAGTTGAAAGTGCGCACAGCGCCATAAAACACGTAAAAATACATTAAAAATTGTATTGTAATATGGCCAATATGCCTTCAAAATTCGTCTTATAAACACAGCCGTGTGCTGATTTATATGCCAAGCATCAAATCCATTTATCTTCACACCGACAGGCCTGCCAAACCAAAAACCCAACTCCCTCCCTCCAAAGGAGGGCCTGCCCTGGCCTGCTGATTTTATTTTGCAATTTTCACAAAAGTTGGCTTAAGATTTTACTTACAAATATATATACAAATATTTGCAGTGTGGTACGTGATCTGATGGGACGCACGGACCGCTTCGGCGTCGAGGTGCGTGAGCGCACCATGTGGGATATACGCACAGGTGTTGTTGGTGCTGATACTTTTGTGCCCAAGCACGTGGTGATCGCCACCTGGAAGAACGTGTCCTTTGCCGGTGGCATTGACAATTCGCTTTTTACGGTAAGTTGTGCCATATCAGTACAAATAATCTTAGCCACATTCTCATGTTTCACAAGCGTGGTAAATTCACAAGCATATTACAAGTTGTTGTTGCAAGACTCCAACGTTGGAATAAATAATAACAACATAACATTATTTTAATATTATAAAATTTAAACATCAGTGGGTTTTTTTTTGGTGACTAGCTTAAATTTATAAAAATCACATGGTCGATAGCATTAGAAGAGAATAGCTACAAGGCTCTACAATACATTTTTCAGAATTGTTTATCGTTTAATTTTTGGAGCTAGCTTTAATGAAGAAAAATAATTGCTAATACAATATAGATTGGAATTTCTATTAGAATTTCTCAGAAATTACGTTTTTAAGCGAGTTAAATCTATGAACGTCTTATGTGAGCATAGATTTATAGTTTCAAGCCCCTAATTATTGCATTTATTAACTAAATTGAAATATCAACACAACTCGATGTTGGTGTGCGTTTCGTCTCAGGTACACTTGTACCTATAAAGCAGTTAATCTGATAATAGCTGATAGCTTTGATGAATTTCATATACTTTATAATATTTCACGTGTATAAACAAAAACAATTGTTATAGGTTCTTTTGTACTTGATTACACTTAATGCAAAATCTTTGTGTAGCATACTTTTTGGGGCAAGACAAGGGAGTGTTAAGTGACAGGAATTGGTAGAGGGATATAGCTCTATATATTTATTATTCTAAATTTTTTACTGATAATTTCTTTACCATTTTCCACCCACTGCAGACGAACACTTTCCAAATGGTTCTGGCCACCGATGAGGTCTATACTTATGCCATCTTTAACTATGCGGTTCTTAATTGGCTCTCGCACACTGAAGCGGGCGGTGATACGACGAAGGGCGAGGGCGGAGTGCCCGCATTTGTAAGTCTCTTTGAAATTTCTCTTTTCATATAGTTTTCAAACTTTACAACTTTCTGCGTGTTTTGGCTGCAGCGCATACACGTTTTGGTCGCACTTAATTAAACATTTTGCACAATAGGAAATTCACCGACGTTTTTATACACAACCATGCACACACTACTATACACACACACACACACATCCGCACACACATAGTTCACGAGCTGCAAACAGCGCAATTTTCATTAATGGCTGCCTAGCAACGGTAAAGTTTTATTACGCTTCAGTTCTAAGTTGCTCAGTTGCTGTTTTTGATTCAATTTTTCTTTTGAAACTGAATATTAACTATATCAAGTATTTTTGTATATAGTACAATATGAATGCCCACACATTACATGTCTTCATGTGTGGGTGTGTGCGGGTGCGCATAGATAATTGTGAGCGCAATCATCGCACTGCTACATACAAATCAATTATCAATAGCTCTATTCAATTCAAGCACACTCTGGCTTGTTATAAATTGCATACATGATACCCTACACAAATGGTATAGAGTTTTCGGAATGCGACTTGAAATTACAAAATTAATTAATTACATTAAGGTCAGTTTAGTCTCGAGTGTAGCACTATAACATCTGCGGAGACGTATCAGACGTAGCAGATGCACGATATATTTCTATATAAATACAAATCTACCTTGGATAGGTTAAGGACTAAGAGTAGAAAAATAGACAGACACGGATATAACGACTCGCCAATGTCTTTTTCTACAACTCATGACAAAATTATAATGTTCCCTCCCAATGCTAACAAAATCTCCATATATTGTAAGTCGTATTCAGGTTAAAAACTTGTTTTAATTAGTTTTTTTTTTATTATTTTTTTTTTAAAAACACAGAAAATCAATAAAATTAAATTATGATTTAACTAATTTAATATTTTGAAACAATTCACTTTAGATTAATTATTTTTATGTAGGGCATCGCGTAGTCGTTGTTTAAGAACTTTATACGGTTTGTTGTTGCGTGCTTGGGCTATTGTTGACTGTAACTAACAAATTATAATTAAACGCACATTGCGAACTTTGTCTGCATAATGGCCAACAAGTTGTTGGCCAAATTGATTCACGCGCTGATGGTTTTTGGTCAAGAGTTACATAGTTGCTAACAAGTTGCACATTGAAATTAATTACAATTAAATAATCTAGTTTTGTCTGATGTGAGCACATAGTATAATGAATGTGGCTTCATAAATATATCGATTTGGCTTTTCTAATTTATGCAGGTTGGTTTCAATGCTGGCAACGGCACACAGGCCTATGAATACAAGCCATACAGCCAGAATATGGTGATACGCGACTTGGCCAATCGGGGCTGGGGCAACGGTTTCCCTGGACGACATATTTTCCGCGTCGATGAGCAGATTTTAATTGGCTCCTGCAACAAGGATATTGGTGCGTGTAATTTGCTGATTGCTTTCGCTGATTTTGGTCCACTCTAATTACACATTTGACCCTTTGCAGATGCTGCTTTGTTGCCGCTAACCTTTGCTCCGGAGTCGGGCAACATGCTGGGTGGTCAGGTGGTAAACATAACGGGACCCTGCTTCGATCCGAGCATACGTGTTACCTGCCATTTCGACACGGAATCTGTGCTGGGCACCTACGTGGATCGGAATCGTGTCATATGCGTGCAGCCGTTCCTCAAGGCCGAGGGCTATATACGCTTCCAGATCTCAGTGGGCACACAGCGCTTTAAGTGGCGCGGCAAGTACTTTGTGGAGACACCGGCGGCGGCCACCGAGAAGATTTTCTTTGCCACCGACGATGTGCACAAGCGTAATCCGAGCGAGATACGCATCACCTGGAATGCCTTCAATTTGACTTCCAATCTGAATGCCAATGTCATGATCTCGCTGTGGGGCTATCGCGAGACGAAAATCGAGCCACAACTTGAGTACATCGATGTGATTGAAGCCAGCTACACCAATACGGGCAGCTATGTGATCACGCCCTCCAACTACCTCACCCGCCACAACATCAACAATGATATGCAATTTGGCTTCCTGCAGATCAATCTCACCCAGCCGGAACAGTACTCTAATCTGGCGCTAAGTCCGTGAGTATTTTACTAAAAGAAATTACCCGTCATCGCTTGTCATTGCCCGGCCTCGATGTGAGGCTTTCCACATTTATGCACCTGAAACCTGGTTTCTTTATATTTTCTCCAATTTCATATGCGATAAATTATAGAATGAATTACCCGACATTGCCCAGTCTCGATGTAAGCTTCCTTTTTTCACATTCATGTATACAACTTTTGGTTTACAGCTTGGCTCCTCACATTCATTCCAATTTCAAATGAAACAATTTTTTTTTGTAATTTACTAGAAGAAATTACTCGTCGTTGTTGTTGTGCAATTCAAGTTTGGGCAATTAGAAGTTAGAAGTTAGTTACAAATATACAAAACCCCTAAAATTGCCACCAGAGTGGGGCTTAGATCTCCAAACTTTGTAGCCATTGTGTCTACTCAAAAGGACCTTCCAATGAATACATATGTCAGTAGAATATTTAAAAGAAATACAATGAGAATGGAATTGTTTGAACTCGGTCGAGCTGCAGCCTTGATTTAAAGTGCTCGCTCCTCCTACTCATACGCCCAGCGGTCCTCTTGGGCCACGGTTTATTATGTTTTAATTGACTTTCAGTTGAGTCAGCTGCGCCCTGCAACCCCCGCCCACCCTGCCTGAGCTGCCTCTAGTTCCGCTCTTATATTTTTATTCAATTTGCAACAGCAATTTTCAAAGTGCTGCCTGCAACTACACAGCACATTTGCTGCTGCTGCCGCTGCCGCTGCGGCTGCTGTTCCTGGCGCCTCGGGGACCAATCAGTTAGCATTGGCTTTCGCCCAGTTGGCCGTAGATGGCTTATTATGACACTCTGTAATTAGGAGCGACGGCTAATCAATAGCTAAGGGAAATGTGCTTTCGATGGCCACAACCAGCAGCCACTTGACTGAAATTGTTGCCCTTTCCGCGCGCGCTTTACTCATTTGCATAGCTTGTTCGCTCATAAAATCCTTTTCCTATTTGTATGCCCTGTAAACATACAATTAACATGTCACTTGGGTCGTTTTGGAGTTCTCCTGAACTTAAGTAGGCTTAAATGTTGTATTTAAATTGTGGAATTATGCCGCAGCTTAAGCCACGGTGTTTGAAACAGAATACAAAAAAGTTGTATACCCATAGATGATAAAAGGTACATTAAGTTAATGTCCACAAATTTCGTAAAACAAATATAATATTCGCATATTTCAGTAAAGAACATTTTTTTTTTCGACAAATATCTTGACTATCCGATTAAAAATTTGAAAACTTTCCGTCTATTTTCTTATATATATTTTATATATATTTCCTACGAAGTTTTTACCTTCACAAAAAACTCATGCATAGTATAGACTCGATTGCAATATTAAATACAGGGTATTTCGCAATCGGGCACTCTCAAGTACAGCTTTCAGACTTATTCGTGCATTACGCTTTTGTAATTATTCTGCACTTAAGCTTGAAGTATTTGCAGCAGTTAAAAGCTCACAAAAGATGCTCATCGTGAAATTAAGTGACGATGAAATTCTTGAAAATGTTCGAGTTACTCGCACTGCAAGTGAATTATAGAGAATAATAGAAATAGCTTCGGGCTTTTAAAATACCTTTAAACATATTGATGGATTACACTTGAGCAGGTACTGCCGTTAGCTCCATAATAAATTCAATATGTTTGCAAAGGTTTTTCTTTAAATGCCAGCTTAAATTCTGGTATGCGAATATTAGCCCAATCGGCAGCTGTGTTGTCCGTTGGGTTTTCCTTTGTAATTCTCTAGTAAAGGCTATTATGATTCTGACATGAAACTTGTAACACACAGGAGGAAACGTCTCCAACTCCAGCATAAATAGACATAGGATATATCCAACTATCCCGTTTGTCTGTCTCAATGCATATTTGTCACTGAGTCGCAAAATTTCCCTCTTGATGTTTTGCATAGATTCGGATTTCTATTGCATACAGTACATTTGACTGAATTAACTGGATTGGACCCCTATATCATGTATCACAGAAATGTTCAGTCGACAATTAAGTTCTTGTATGATACAATTTAGAAATTTCTCTTGCCTCTTACATTTGATCATAATCTTGGTATAAAAAAATACTAAATAAAAAACTACTATATAGCTGCTGTAGAAATAGAAGTGCACAAAAATGTTCTTATTCTTTCGAATATCTCGGTTAAATTTGGCTCTAAGCGCACTTCTTAGCCCCTTTCTTACTAGGATATTTAGTTTTCGGCTTGCCAAAATTAGTCGTTCTTTCTCATTTTTGTTGGTTTTTTTTCGCTCTTGTTTTTGAGCGCTTTGGTTTATGATACCTTTGGGTGTCATTATTTTGCGCTACAGTTTCAACGTGGCACGTGGCAGGAGCCCATATATCATTTCATGTTGGATGTGTGCGTATGTTCGTGTGTATTTAATTTACATTTGATGAGCAGCACGCGCGACTCTAAATTCGTGCTGGTCGCATAACCCATCTATTGCAAACTTGTCAATGTGATGGCAGCTAATGCCATTCTCTTGTCCAGCTCGATGGACGTGGCTGACTCAATAATTGGCATATCGGCATGCACTTTAATTGCAATTAGCCGTTGTGGCAATTTCCAGTTTGGTTGGCAATGGCTGATGCGGCCAACATGGCGTATGCGTAATGTGACATGCAATATGCGTAGCTCTCGACTAATGCAAAGCTGCCTTTGTTTAATCCATATAGCATTCTCTGGTCACGACCGATACCATTGGCCTGGTACATGGCACCGCAGTGGGAGCAGAAGCATGGCAAACGTTGGCCCCGTGCTCTATGCGATAATTGGATACGCGCAGACAGATTTCTCAGGTAAGTCGAAAGCTTTAAACAATGGCAGACTCTCCAGTTACCAGTTTTCATGTGGCGGCGCCTGCATTTACATTTTCTGCTAATTAAAAGCTGGCAAATGTCAAGGGAACACCGCGCTTCTAATTAGACACAGCTCTGGCCCGGCCAAATAATCAAAATAATACAAAAATTTGTAATTCAGAAACTTTGCTGCCGACCTGCCGTTGTGCCCCTGCACCCTGGAGCAGGCGGTGCTCGATTTGGGCCGTTTCCGACCGGATCGGGAGTGTGACAAGGACTCGAATCCCAGCTGTTTGCGTCATCGTGGCGCCATCCATTGTGTGGTCAGCGGTACGCCAGTGTAAGTAAACCCAATTATCTAACAAATCTATTTCATATAGTATATGTTCCTGTATGGCTACATTTAGTTCCAAGTATATTTGTAGGCACTGGGTATCATCTAGTCGAATACCTTTCTAACTGGCTTCTATTTATTCTTTTTGTTAAATTTATTACCTTACTCTACTTTCACTTTGTGTTTATACCCTGAATGAGTAAAAGGGTATAAGGTTTTGTGCAAATATATTTAACAGAATGATCCACCTCCGGCCCCATAAAATGTCTGTCTGTCCTTATGTATGTGTGAATGCGTATTATATTAAACGTGGCTCAAAATCAAATTGAAAAAACCTGTTTTAGCTATGTCTTCAAAAACCTTTAAGAGCTAGGGCATCAAATTTGGTATGCTAAAGAATATATTACTTTTTGGAAACCCTCCCCCGCTCCTCCAAAAATTAGATAGATCGGACAGAGCCCTGCGCTTTACTACCTACACATATCTTATAATTAAGATCTGAGAATTGACTAAAGATAGGAAAATAAACACCGTAGTTAATCAAGAATGTTTAGTTTGCGGCGTTGCCCTCAGGGTATTTCCTAGTCGGACACTTCCGATTAATTCGCTTTTAATACTTTATACTTTACTTATACTTTACTTTTACTTATACTTTAATTATATTTATAACCTTTAAATAACTTTTGCGAGTTTATCCTTAGACAGCTATTTATATTCAGGCACAATCCTTGGGGTCTAACCCAGATTTTTTATAATCCCTGCATTATACTATGATATTCATGTCTTTGTTTCGCCCTCTCTATAGTGCCCAGGGTGCTGAGCAGCAGTGTTGCTATGATCGCTATGGTTTCCTGATGCTGACCTATGATCAGATGTGGGGCTCACGTCCACGTCGTATTCACAACCTGGGCAAGATGCCCTGGAACGAAGCTAGCAAGGTGCCATCACTGTCGATGTGGTTCCATGATATGCGTCCCTTCTACTCCTGCTGCTACTGGCAGGAGGAGCAGGCCGTTGGCTGCGAAACCTATCGCTTCGAGCGTCGCCCCTCCCAGGATTGTGTGGCCTACCAGGCGCCCGGCATTGCTGGCGTCTTTGGCGACCCACATTTGATAACGTTCGATGGCAGCGCTTATACCTTCAATGGACTCGGCGAATTCGTGCTGGCGCGCAGCACAGATCAGAGCGAACGCTTTGAGGTTCAGGGTCGCTTCCAACAGCTGCCGCCCAATTATTATGGACAGGTGATGGCCACACAGCTGACGGCGCTGGCCATGCGCGGCAATACGACAACCACGATCGAGGTGCGCCTGCGTCCGCTGCATGCGCGTTGGCGCTATCGCCTGGACGTGTTGGCCGATGGACGTAAGGTGTACTTCGATCGGGAGAGCTTGAAGTTCCAGCACTTTGACGGTGTCACTGTCTACACTCCCACATATCTGCTGAACCAGTCACAGGTGGTGGTGCAATTCGATGCGGGCATCGGCGTGGAGGTGGTGGAAAATGAGGGTTTCATGACGGGTCGCGTGTTCCTGCCTTGGAAGTTTATTGTAAGTCTTAACAAGAGGACGCAGATTAAATGCCCTTCAGTTCATGTGACACATAAGTGTCTTTTATACGATCGAGTTAACCTTATGTTGCTCTTCTGCAGAATAAAACTTCCGGTTTGTTTGGCAACTGGAGCTTCAATCCGCTGGACGACTTTACGCTGCCGAACGGACAGGTGGCCTCAATTAATCTCAACGACATGCGCAGCCTGTACAACAACTTTGGCCTCAAATGGATGCTCACGGATCGCGATGTGCCCAATGTGGGCGCTGCGCTGTTTACACGCGAATTCGGACGCATGGCCAGCTACTATTCGAATGCCACATTCCAGCCGAACTTTGTGATGGATCCCGCTGACTTCCTGCCAAGTAACCGCAGCTACGATCTCGAGCGTGCCGAGGAACTGTGCGGCGAGTGTTCGCAGTGTCAATATGATTATGCCATGACCCTAAATCGAGATCTGGCGCATTTTACCAAGAACTATTATGACAGTCTGGTCAACATGCAGGCGGAGAATGCCAAGTGAGTAAATGGTTTTGTCGACATTCATCGAACAGCAGATAACCCTGTGCTGGTTTCTTGCAGGCGAGTTGTTTCTTGCGGCGTGCTGCAAACGCCGCGCTTTGGCCGTAAGCTCAGCTTTGACTTTATGCCCGGCGCCAAGGTGGCCTTTGAGTGCAATGAGGGCTTCATTCTGGTCGGTGATCAGCGACGCGAGTGTTTGTCCAATGGCCTGTGGAATCTGCCCGAATATGGATATACAGAGTGTCTGCGTAAGTTGTGAATTCTCTTGTACTATATACCATATACGATATACATTTCCGTTTCGTTCGACCTCTTGTTGACCTTATTGTCCCTCGTACAGGTGAGGTGTATTACACGCGTCGTGTCGCTTTCATTGCAATTGGCATTATCGTACTGGTAATAGTCCCATTGATGCTGTGCATCGTTTGCGGCGTCTATCGCTATCGTCAGAAGCAGTTGAAGGAGGATCCACACTGGCAGATGACATTGCCACGTTCCCGTGCCGGGTCCACGCGCAATTTGCGCACATTAAACTATGATCCCGAGGACGATAGCGATACCGATGCGAGCACGCTGAAAAAAAGTAGGTCCTACGATAAAGTATATCGCACGAACGAACCATTACCGGGCAAACCGCAAATTGATTTTCCAGCTAAGAAATGGGATCTGGATATGCAGGACGAGGATGTGACCTCATCGGAAGGTAGTGATAATAGAACTAGCACAAAACTAGCCAAGGATATTTCCTACATTAATCCAATTAACGTTGCCCACGCAACAGGTGAGAAACCCAAGCAGACCGGTCGTCGCTCCCTGCGCTCCGCCTCCGGCACCGAACTGGATCAGCACGATGGCACCCCCATCGATGGTGGCCACCGTCACGATGCCGAGGACGAGGATGATGATTTCGATGAGGCAGATGTCCATACGGGTCAACTGCATCCGGCTGGCTATCATCAGCCGCTCTCGCCCGAGGAGGCCGACCACCTGCATCAGCAGCAATATAGTCCCACGTTCAGCGGCGTGGATAGTCGTACCAGCGGAGCCAGCTCCATTAACTATACGCCCCAGTCTGCAGCCCAGAATCGCTTTGGGGGCGTGCCCGTGCTGCCCAGTAACACGCAATACTACAATCGGCCGCCGTCGGGCGTGCCGGCAGCAGCTGCCACGCCTCTGCGTGTTGCGCCCACCGGGCCACTGACGCAGGACAGCGGGCTGCCCTCCCCGCCGCCTCTAGCCACATCGCCAACGCCGTCAGTGCAAAAGTCCACAGAGGTGTAGGAGTGCGACACACGAACACAGGCATACGAACACACCAACACACACACACACACACACACATTTGCCTGATATGAACAGGCTACAAAGTTCAAATTTTGTATAACTAATTTCATTTATCGCACATATACTTTATATATCTAATAATTATTATTGTATAACTTTGTTAAACTCTGCTAATTGACCCACCTGTTGTTCATTTACTCAAACCCATGACCTTTTTATTTGCAAATACCTCCTATTACTAAACACTATAATCGTACTATACAAATAGCCCAGTCCACATATTATTATTTAAATATATTTTAATAATTCATTTGTATTTTTACCAAGTCCATGAATACTGCCCACCCTCCGCATTATCACGGCTAAAACGAGTTAACAATTTGTTTGTCAATTGTAAAGTTTGTCATCATTTTATTAATAAAATACCTTGTTAATAGTCATATATCCTTAATCTTTATATACTAAACATATTTCAACAACTTTCAGCGTGCTCGGATAATGCCAATTGTTACATGAAAGTTGACACTTCGTTTAAATTTTGTTTTTTTTTAAATATCTTTTTAAAGTTTCGCTAGTTCGCATAAAATACCTGCCTTAAAGCTAGCCAGCGAAGGTCTGTCAATTTTCTGTAATAATTTGCATAACGAGCGATGCCAAATTGCATTCCCCATTTTCACTATGCAACAAATTTCAATGTGTTCAACAAATCTTAACTGCGGTTTATTTCCAACATTTTTAACTAAATATTTTTCCTGAGTTTTCTTTTGATATTCAAAATAAATGCTTTAAAAGGAGTACAATTTTTTTTTATAGTTGATTGATAGTTCGATTCAGATTTTAAGTTTTTCAATAATATTTCGAAAATTGATAAAGAAACAATTTGTTGAACAGTTGGGAAATATGCGGCATCTTAACTAAAAAGTCTTCCGATAGAGATTTCTTTTCTTCTTTTTTATTTTAAATTTTTTTTTAATAGTTGACTTAAGTAATCAAGTCATAAAAATACCTGAAATGAAAAAGCCCAAGCTGGTGTCAAATTTCTAATAATTAACTTTCAACTGCAATATTTCTCTATATTATATCCCTTGTTGGTGTATCTGCAAGATTAGATTGGAATCATAAAGATAAAGAATCTAAATTTGGCCCACTTTCGTGAAAATTCTAATGTGACCCGTTACCCCTGATAAAAAATTAAGTTAAAATTTGGAAAGAACCATTTAAAATATCTGTCGGTAGTCCTGCTCCGTAAGAGTTCAAAAATGTGTTTTTATGTATCTTAGATACACCTATTGCAAGTCTGAAAATGTAAATCAATCAAACACCTGAGTTGATTTATTTATTTTGAAAATTCATTTTGAGCCTCAATTAAGGTTAGGGGTTCGAGACCCTGTTTATAATTTTTTTGTCGAAGCTCTTTTTTTTGTTATTGGCTTATGAAATTTCACTTTTTAGTCCTTGGTAAATGAGTTGTTAAAGTAAAGTAGTCCTCCAGGAAAGTAAGGTAACTCCGGTCTCCGTGGTTAGTGCAATGGCAATAGCAGCAAAAACAATAGCGGTCAGTGTGATTAGATTCATAGTATAATAGTATAATATTATTAAAAACAAATAAAACGATGCTGACTCTAAACGATTTAGAATTTTGCTGCATAGTGCAATGTGCATTTGCAGTGCAAAGAAATTGCTACGAAATTTATAACGAAGCAATAAGGCCAGAGCCAAAGACATTAATCTTGAGCCAACTGTCACGTGCTCTGGTGCCCGCCCTGGACGAAGCCATGACACGCCCCCATTCACAGCATACATACACACAAAAACACACACATACCTACCAACACCGAACGACCAACACCCCGATTGCCACGCCCACTAGCAAATGTATTGTGTGCATTACACTGTTGTCAATCAATCTTGAGCAAATTGATGGACAAGTTGCCGTTACTTATCTATGTGTGTGGGTGTGAGTCGGTTTCTGCTTGTGTGTGTGTGTGGGTGAGGGTGTGTTAGCTGTCACGGGTGTGGATCACTCGCAGAATGACAGTTGCGCTCAAAAGTAGGCAACTAGTTTGAACGACTCGGAATACAAATGAATGCGGCTGAATGCTTGATTAATTTATGAAATATATTATTGTTTTTTGTGTTCTTGCGAAAATGGTCAAAACACATTTTGATCATTTTTATCAAATTTTTGTTCCATGACAACTGCACATTTTGCCCACATTTTTACAGGTCACGAGGAGCATGCGGCACGTGTGGCAAGCATCTCCCTGGGCATGGTCCTCCTGATTGTGATACCCACATTGCTGTTGCTCGTCTGTGGCGCAAATTATTGGATACGTGAACGAATTGCCAGGGAGGAGGCCGAGGCAGCCGCCGCCTTGCTGCCGAAACGCCCCAAGCGACCGCCGCGGGGTAATGGGAATGGAAATGGAAATGGGATTGAGAACGGGAACGGGAACGGGAACGCAAATGAGAATGTGAATGGGAACGAGCAGATTTGATTAGCACGTTAATGAGCCATATAATACATATCGTATGATGGGACTTATCTCTGTAGTTGTGTCAGCTGCCGACTGGTTTATTAAATTGATATTTAAGATTTAAGAATTAAGTTAACGTTCAGTATTTATAGTCTAGTTTTTAATGCGATAAAATCTATTAAATTAAAAATATATGAAAATAAATAGCTTGAGTAAGGAAAATTTAGTTTGATTTACCTGCTAGTTGATGAAGTGAATAATTTATTAAAAGATTAAAAGGAAACCAGATTTCAATTTCAATCCTTTGCAGTATTCAATAATTCGGGATACTTGTGCTTTGATCTTTTTTAAACCAAGTTCCCGCGTATTTCTTGTACAGTTTCAGTTGGATTCATGAGGAACTCAGCTTGGATATATTTATGAGTATTTCAACGTATTCCAGCTATGAGCTATCAGCAAAAAAAAACGTTTACTTTCAGGGTTCAATTAAATACTTTATTTATGTATAGTTTCTGGTTACATATATATGTAGTTATATATTTTATATTGTAAGGTTTAATATATTTAACATTTACACATTACATAGAGCGAGACAGAGTCAGATAGAACGAGAGAATAAGTACGGACAGTGATTTCCGTTCATCTTTACTTCCTAATTTACAATAATTATATTTCTTAACCTTTCATATGATCTCCCAATCTGATCCCTAGCTCTATATAAAACACTTGCAACAAACGAACAGCTCTATTCAATCTATAGTCAACATAATTTTTGTTTCTTTAGGTCTCATACGACGACGTTTCAGCCGAACAGTTAAGTATTTGATAGATGCATTTGTCATATCTTTTGTTTGTATATATTTATTTATATAGCTTTCTTTAGGTGTGATTATACTGTTGCTCATATTTGATATCGTGTGATTATAATGCTTGGGGCTTATAGTTGGATTATTCCTTCGTACTTTCAAATGTGATGGCTTAAGAGCTATAAAGCTATTTTCAGTTTTAGGTATAGTACTCGTACAGATTTTTCTTCATGACATATAAATATGAATTCTGCCAATAGTTTTTATAAATTTACATGGAATTTCACAAGCAACATAGTTAGTATTGTATTATTTTTCGGTTTTTGTTGTTGTTCTGGATGTGCTGGGGTTTTTTTTTTGGTTCTTTTGGTATTTTTTACGGTTAGTTGTTTGCTTAAGATAGTTGATATATATATGCTGTGGGATTTACAATCAATTTCATTACATATTTGGTATTTTGGTACTTTTTTTAGTATTTCTTTTGTATTTTTTGGTTATCGTATCTTATTGTGAAAGATTTCCTCTTTGGTGCATTTGAGTTTGCTAACCTTTTTGTTTCTGGTCAAAAGCCCTGTATAGAAGTTGTGCAAGTTGTGTTCTGTGAATTCCGCAATCGATTCAGCGTTAAGTAACCCCCGTCTATATCGTCTAATATGCTACTGCTTTTTGTTTAAGTGCTTTTTGGTATACTTAAATACGTAAATATATTAATTTTGCTTAATCAAAGTCAAAAAACATTTTTGGATTAGAGTATTTGCCTTTCATGTTTTGCTCATAGATATTTTTACAGTTCTTCTCTATATGAGTGGCAATTGAAAGAAATTTCATTTTTGTATAGTTAGTTTTATATGTATGAGTCGTGTCTACGTAAATTACATCTATAGTACAAAGCACAAAAAGTTCAGCCTAAGAAACCATCACAAAGTAGAAAAATAAATATTAAATCGCATCTCGTTTTATACACACTCAAGAAGCCTCGACGAATACAAATATTTAACTCATTTCTCCTTTTTATACAGTTGAAACATGCACACATACACACACACACACACATATATATATATACATATATATTTCTCATTAATTACTAATTACAACGTACGAGTAGTTATAGCTTGGATTCCCTTGAATTTCCGATTCCTGGAAAAAGAGAACAGAAAAGAAGATATATAAAATGTTAATAAAATGAATTTATCTAAGACATAAAAGTTTTATTTGCTTATGTACAAACAAAAGCCGTGTACAAGTGAAAAGTTCATACAGTTTTTAGATCGGCCATTAATGCGGTTGAATATAAAATCAAAGCTCAAAGACAACAACTCCCTTTGTTGACTTTTGTTTTTCATTTCTTTTTATATTTCCATTTTTGTACTCATTTAAAATGTGTTGAGTAGGGAAAGATAAAAATGTGCCTTGCTTGTAACAAGAAGCTAAACGCATGGCCAAGGCTATACTAAGTCAACAGTATATAACTATCCTCTAGCCGCCATGAACTCAGTTATTAGAAGAGTTAGAGTCCAAAAATTTGGTATTTGACCCGACGCTTACTATTCCAATATATATATTTATACAACAGCTTGAATAATTTCATCGTTCACACCCAATCGAACAAAGAAATATACGAAAAAATACGATTATCCTTTTATCGCTATTTTAGGTTTGATAACAGGTCATCTGCTAGTCAAGCATATACATTTTTAGTTATTTTCCTTTTTTGTTGCTTTCCAAGCGCTTACAATTCAATTTTAACCCTTTACGGCCAATTACGCTGCCAGCCGAGTCAGGCCAGGCCCGGCCGGCCAGGTCACGCCTAACCGAGCCGGGCTTCCAGTGTCAATGTCAAAGTTGAAACCTGACCGCAACGTGGCAACTTTTGTTGTATGCCTCGTTGTGTATGCCAACTGTGTGCGGCGGGCTAGGCCAAAAACAAACTACAAAGGCACAAAACAACTTTTGATTTCCAAAAAAAAGACGGTTCAAACCCGGCATATACCGTTATCTTTATTTGCGTCTGTTCCAGCGTCTGCAATATATAATTAAAAATTGCAACCACGTACTGTTTCACTACGCAGGGTAACGAAAGCTAAAAGGTCTGCCAAGAGTGCGATTATTTATAACGTTAGCTGAAGACTTTTATAGGGCTTTATCATTCCCGTCCTAGGCTCTCTCGTGGCTAGCAGGGAAAGAGGTAAATATCAAAAGGTGTTGTTATCTGACACGGGATGCTCATAAGATATCCTGCGTGCCTTTCCACGCATCAATTCAAAAATGAAAAACTTGTCAGTGGGTCGGTTCACGGTTCGACCAAATCCCTGTCCTTAGTTTCGGGCTATGAACCTGATGCTCTCCAGTTCTCTTAGTTCAATCATACTTTTGTTATATGTTTACAACTTTGGTCAAAAATACGGATCGGCCTTTTACTTTGACAACTGGTTTACTTTATAGTAAAGGGGTTCGAACCGGCTGGGTTCAAAACGAAACATATTTTACAAAATATAACCCAATGGATTTGAGGTATATTAATGCAAGAATAGTATTATTTATAAAGTCGCTTTTGGGCACACTGTTTAGAAAGTGTTACCATAAAATATACACATATAAATATTAGGAAAAAGGGTTTGTTATGTAGGCTAATTTGTAAGTAGATTTTTACTGGGTGCGAATTGTACAGAATATTCAAATAAATGTCATTTGCTTGTTTTGTAAAAGGACAGCACAGTGTAACCACATATTGTTATTTAACTGTCAATTCTTTAACAGATCTGGCAATGCAAAAATATAAAATGTTAAAATATATATGACAAAGAAAAAAATTAATTTTATGTTCGAGTCACATTGGGTTAAACAACGTCAACTACAAATTAATTCAATTTATGGTTAAAAAACCCTTTTAGTGTTCATATATTTAGTGAAAAATGTTTGAAAAAGCGCAAAGCTTTAATGCAGCAACAGCATGACAATTGCTGGGATTCGAAGGCGATTTAGGGGCGGGAGCCGGGTGGCATTGAGTGCTGATCGTAATTGCACATGCATGTAAACGGTAAGCCGTTGACAGGCGCACACACAATCACACCCAGACACACACACACACACACACACACACACGTACAAACAACTAGAGAGTGACACGCTAAGCAATTTAACAATTTTACAGACAATTAAACAACAACATGCTGCTCTCCGGTCCTGGTTCGGGGTCCTTGCGGACGGCATGTGTCCTTGGGGCCGAGCTGTCATTGAATTGACTGGCCCGCTCTCCACTCGGCTTAAACGTACTTGCATCTACGGCTTGGCCCGCACATAAACTATCGATTAGTTGAATGGGCAAAAATAGCAGCCAAGTGGCTTGTGGCACTTCGGGGCGGACACAGCTGGCAGGTCGCTCTGCCTCCGTCCCGGCTCAGATGCTACACTGTATAACAAATTGAATTAAAATTGTAAATATCAGAACAAACATGCTCCCGCGAACTTTATGCGGCCCACCAATCAAATGCACGAGCCGAGCCCCTGTGACTGCATGCCAAATGTTGCGCATACGCTCCTTTGGCCGCCCAAAAGTGCTGAACTGGTCTGCCAAAGCCGTAAGCTGTTGTGCATGTTGTGCAAAAATGTGGCGTTAAAAGGATAACAAAAGCTGCCCTCAATGTTGCCGTTGCTGTTGATATTGATGTTAACTTTGGGGGCGTATTGCTTTATTTTTCACAGTTTTACAATTTTTCGTTTGTCTCGTTGCTTTTGGGGTTTTTTTTATTTATTTACTGGTGTTCTCGATTTGTGGCCGTGAAACAAAAGCCAGCGCAGAGATAATACATTTATTTTAAATCAATAATATTTTTTTTGCAATGTGATATTGGAAATTGCTTTGGATGGTTTACGCTTGAGAATAGAATGAAATGAAATATAATAGAATGGAATATAGTTGTACGGGTGGTTAAGCCTGTGTAGCTGTTGCCTTTGTGTTCTTTGAGCATATAATAAATATACTAAATTAGCTGTGACACTCGGCGCTGCCCAGCGTAGATTGACAAACAGATAATATCCACGTAAAATTGGTAAATTGTTGTTGTGCTAATGCATAATCTACATTAGGAAGACTCTTGGTCAGCACGTCGAGCTGATTCAACGCAGCCAGGTCCATTTAACCATCCGTTCTTTTTGTACTTGGCTTTATATAGCATAGCTCGAGATTTATAAGCGGTGAATACACAAAACTTGGTATTTAAGTTCCCGTGTACACGGATTAAGAATGTTTAACTTATTCGATACCTCAACACATTTTCCAAAAACATGGAAAAGTTCGTTTGTAAAGTTCGAGCCTTGTACTTTGGTATAGGTGCACTTTTGCAAGCCATATTTTAACCTTGAAAATTTCATAAAAATCGGATTATAAACAGCTCAGTTAATTAAGAATGCAGTTCCCATACA
This sequence comes from Drosophila kanekoi, assembly GCA_037075305.1. Lineage (NCBI taxonomy): Eukaryota > Metazoa > Arthropoda > Insecta > Diptera > Drosophilidae > Drosophila > Drosophila kanekoi. The sequence goes on from JBAMCE010000278.1 coordinate 651,530, forward strand.
GTGTGTGGGAGAAAGAAGAAAGAAGAAGCGTAACCACCGCAAAAAGTTCTCAGCAAGCGGCGTGCGTGCGTGTGCATGTAAATGTGTTTTTTGCGTATTTATGCATGTGTGGAAGAGGAGGTAAGAAGTAGGCGCAGCTGGGTTTGGGTTCTCTCTGTGGGCAATGCTAAGTAGCGCACTTTTACCTTTAGTATATATTCAATTTAAAGAAAACCTTTGTCTTCGTTCTACACAATTTAAGTTAATTTGTAAAGTTGAAGAATTTATCAAGTCGTCTGTTGACAAACTTATTAGTTTGTTTTGGCATACAATAACCAAAATTTTTCAAATAAAATATGTATTCTGAGAAATTCTCTACAGTCACAAAGGATCTATAGCATGCTTTCGTCGGCATCTTTTTGTACAAGAAATGAGTGCGAATTCCTCTCTCAGCTGCTTTGTTCACATGAAATCTATTATTTCCAGTTTTAATTAAAATTTAACAAACGAAAATGTGTTTAATTGTTTGTGGTTGGCTGGGGTTAAGGTGAAGTCTCTTTGTCTTGGCCTCTTTTGTGTATAATATTTCAGAATAAGAAATATTTTAATATTTATTAAAATTTATTTAGGGTGCGAGCAATCAGTTATGAGTTAGACTGACATTCGCTCAACTGAACAGTGTTGACGCTAGGCGCTGATGATATCTCAGGCAAAGGTCATTGGAATGAGTGTCATTCAAAAGGAATATCGATATATCCAGGTGAAGGATATATTAGCCTTTGTAGCCAGACTGACTGATTGGATTGACTGAACTGAAATTTTACTGTAGTTACCTTAAAAGTGTATGTGAAGTTGTTTGAAACATGTTTTTTTTTACCATCCAATCGGATTTAAATTCATTTGCCAACATTTTTCAGTTGTGTTTTACACTTTTCGGCAATCCATACCCTACGGGTGGAAAATGGAAGCCAATCAATATTCATAGGATTCAAACATATTTTCACTTATGTATACTTTTGTTTTTTGAGCGAGCAATGGAAATAAAAGAAAAATAATTTATGCAGTCAGGGTATACCCACATGCATTCCATATTCTAGATTACATCACGTTTTTTCAAGAGCCATTTCGTTTTTTACAGTGTGTAGCTGGAAAGCACACCACAAGCTGGCGTAACAAATGCAAAGCGCATCGAAGTTCAATTAAATATGCTAAGCTTGAACCAAATTGATTTGTTATAGGCAACATTTGGAAGCATTTCGAGTTGGCTTCACTTGCAACGACTAGCAGCAGCTGTGGCTGCAGCAAATTGTGTGGCTGTTGCAGTGGCAAAGACAGGGGCAGGGACGGCGGCCTGGCAATGTATGCAAATGAAAGGCGTCTGTTTGCCAACGCAGACAACTGACTGTCTGTCTGTCTATCTGAAGGGAGTGTGGGAAGGGCTTGATAGGGCTCTTAGTTAATGTTGTTGTTAAATTGTGCATTGGTTGTGTGTGCGGGTATGTGTGTGCGGGTGTCTGTGTTTGTGTCTGTGGGCGTTTCAACTTTAATTGAAATTAGTGCCGAGTTTTCGATTAAGTCCTGACTCGCATGTTTGAACAGGTTCAGTTTAATGGGGGGTTGGGTGGCAGGCTGGTTGAACAAATGTTAGGTTATGTCTGCGTAAACCCTATGTTGACTGTGCCCAAATTTGAATTGCGTCAACTTGACAATCGCTTTGGGAACTTAACTTTGATGTACTTTTTACACAGGGTCGGTTCCGAGGCAAACAGCTTAATGGAGCTGGGAAAAGAGTGCGGCCACTTTATGGACACAACTACTATATACAGCTGCCAGGTATCATTTATTAATGTCGAAGATGAGACCTTAAAACTTTTGGTGCTGCATGCTGCAAGTGGCAATAATCAAATAGCAAAAGTTTTAGCAAACTAACCGCAAGGCTCAAACTTAGCGGGAACCCTATGCGGCCATGCGGTTGGCAGAAGTCTCAGTAAGACCCAAGCTGCCTATTTTAAGTTTTATTTGCCCAAGGTAAGCAAAAGGGTAAATGTTGAAAAAAAATAAATAAAAAGCAGAAGAGGATTCTATTTTGGCATGCCGAAGCTTAAATGATCTTGAAGGCGTACGACTTAACAATAATTTATTTAACTTTTTCAGATTTATCAATTTCGACCGGATCTTTCTATAAAGCTATACAATATAGAAGTCTGATGTCGATAGGATTTTGTTAACATGTTTTTCATACAATAATTATATTTATTGTATTCGTAGACGTCACCCTTTATGCGTTACACATTTCTCGACAGACTTATAATATTCACTAGAAGGGTATACAAATAATTCAATCTAAAAAGTCTCTTGAGCCCTTGGCCCTTACGAGCATTTCAACGTGTGCCAACGTGTTAGTTGTTTCTATTAAAATGCGCAACACATGTCGCAGAAGTTTGTCGCCTCTGGCAACCCTTTTTTTATTTTGTGGAGCACTCACTAATTTTGCGTTACGCACACGGCGTATACGTAATTTTTGCCTGACTGACACATAAGATGTCACGCCTGAATACCTGCCGCACCGGATGCAGCACCCGGCACACATTATCATCATTGACATAGTCGTTGTCATCAGCATTAACGTTAGACATATTATTATCTGACTCAACTTTTTTGCCTTGTAATTTCTTTTTTTTAGCTCCTCAACGTTTTTTTAACATCCGTCATAAGTGATTTGCCTGGGCGGGTCATGTTAGCTATGGGAAGTGTTTTGAATTGCTTGGGAAGAGGCACAGCCGATTGCATAATATTCATTGCTATCAGATATGAGATAAAAGGGAAATAGGATAAAGGGCGCGCTTAGTTTAATTGAATTGAGAGAATGGACTATTTTCGATAAAGAGCTCAGAGATATTGAAAATTATATGATAGTAAGAACCTAACTGAACAAATAATATGGCTAAACTTAGTAGTATATAAATTAACTAGCGGGTATACCCCGGGCTTGATATAATGGATAATGTTTTTGAAGCCGGATGGTTAGCAAAAAACTGTTATTCAACCGTTTTCGCTGATTAACCACTGTTGTGGGTGGAATACGTATTAATTAAGTTCTTATATAGAGCTATGAAAATAAGTTTAATGCAAATCAGACAAAACTGTAAATTTCTCATCAAATATCTTTGAATCGCAATTTCCATCGATGAAGCTTTGATTTTGCGAAAAGTGTAAAACACGTCTCGCATGATTTTTATATAGATGCTTGGAAATGAATTTGAACGTAAAAAGACATCCACCAAATCTTTGAACGTCATTTGCACCAAGAAGGAATGGATTTTTCGAAAAGTGTGAAACACCTCTCAAATGAATTTGAACGAAGATCTTTGAAAAAGAGTTTCAGACCAATCGAATGGTAAACAAAAAATCTCGCTATAGGCTGCGTCAGTCAGGACAAATAGTTTATAGAGATATTTCTTTTGTTTTATAGTTTCCTTTTCTCTATATTTATTTAGTGTTTGGTAACTGTTGTAGGGTATTCGGATATCGGCGTGCTGAAGTAAACTGTTTACAAGCCGTCTAAGTTAACTAAGATTATATTCAGTTATTTTCTTAACGTTTTTCATATATATTGTATAATTTGTATATATTTATTTACTTTTTTGCTATTTCTGATGAGCATATTAAGATCTTATCGCATACATTAATATTGCAAATTTACAGAGTCCTAGAAGAAGCTTTCATAAATTATATATTAGCAAATTTATTTTCTCATTCTCTGAATAGCTCCAATAAAAATTATAATAATGAAAAACAAACTCCAGTACGTGGCTAAAGTTTAAAATGTATTGGAAATCAGCTTTTTATCTGCAAGAGCATTTAAGCTTCGGCATGCCCAAAATAAACATTACCTATTTTAAATCCTCTTCCTCCCTGGCCTACTGACCTAAGCGCACATCTAGCAGCAGCAACAGCAGCAGCAGGAGCAGCAGTAGCTTTGCCTCTGACATTTTGTCGTCGGCGGCTCATCGCAATCATAATTTCCATCTTTATGAATTTTTAATGAGAAAAGCCCAACTCGAACTGGAAGAAAAAGCATCAGCAGTAGCAGCAGTAGGACGAGCAGAAGAAGAAGCCTGTCACTTGCAATTTCAACTAAATTTTGTATGAAGCTCACACGCAATGGCCTTGAAAAAGAACAGGATGCCACGGCCAGGCTCAGGCTCAGGGTCGAGGCCCAGCCCCCGGATCAGAGTTGGTCGAGAGTTGATGTTGTATTTAGTTAGGCAAATATTTATTTGATTGGTTTCGGGATTCGCATTTGTGTGTATTTGAAATGTAAGCAACGCGAACAGAAAACCAAATTGTGCGAGAAAAAACATGAGAAAAAGAAAATGAAGAAAAGGCAATATATATAATACATATTGATGGATGCGAATTGCTGCGGAAATCTAAAGAAATCTCCAAGCAGGCATCAAATGATAAATGAGTGTGGCACGATTTGCAAGTGGCCCAAAGCGGCACGGCCAGGCCCAATTAAGAGCTCATTAAAGTTGCATTTCGCAGCAGGCCAATGCGGCCTTTGAATGAATGAATGAGCGTTGAATTAGTGAATGCATTCCCTTAAATTAATTACAGCGGCAAAAGGTAATTAAAGGGACCAAACGTGGCATAAGCAAAGCACTCGGCTCTGCCCTCAGCATCGAATCGAAATATAACTTGAAGAGCTTCAAATTTTAAAGAGGATACAACAAAATGAACGCCAAGGCTGGCGACCTGCGGCAACATCCTGCTCAAATAAGCCGGATGTGAAGTATAAATAAAAGCTAAATAGAAGAAATGAAGAACATTTTTTAGAGAGCAGCCAGGCAGCAGCTGCTGGGTTAAGGGTTGGCTGTGGGGGCAACCGGATGCTTAGAGCAGACAGTGTGACGAAAGTATTGCTGGCATCTTTTTTCCTTTTTATTTATTTTTTCTTTTTTTTTTAACTAAAGCCAGCGAAGCAAATTTAATATGGTTTCCTGTTGGACAGTCAAGATTATTTATTCCGTGTTTCCAAAAAGGGAATTGGGTGTATATTGGATTATGCAAGTTTTTTCGCGACACCACAAAGGAAAGTCGAAAAGTATTTGGAAAATGGTTATATGCAGCTTTTGTTCTACATATTGTTATTTTTAAAGATCTTTGTGGAGACTCGACCAAGGCTGCAAAATCTGTAACCTTGTTTTCGAAGCTCTACAAGAAGTAAGAAATCTATGATTCACATGTGAAAAATGGGTGGAAAGCAAATGAAATGCTTAGTATATATCGATCGTTATACATTTTTTTTCTAACGATCTAGGTGGAAAAGCGATGACATTGGTAAATTAGAATGTGGGAACGTTTCACTAATAAGATAAACCTTGTTTAAGTAAAACACGTCTCAACCCTTTTACAGTTAAGACTTTCACCCAATCCCGCCGCAGCTTTTGTAAGCCACAAGACTTTTCCCAGGTATTGTGTATTGTTCCTTAAGTGTCAACAGAGCAACTCGCAGTCGAAAACTTTTATTCTTAAACCACCCCAATTCTGTGCTCCTAAGACCTTAATTTCAATCTCTTGTGCTGCCTGCATTCGTTATGAATGCAAATGAGCTGCTGACCGTAACAGGAATGTGATTTATATAAATTATGAGAAATGTGCTTAACAAACATTTCGTTTACCCTTTTTAATTATTATTTGCAGGCAAAAGAAATGATATAAATAAGGCAGAAGCAAGAGAATTGCGACAACTAATCAATGTTAATCCATTTCTAACGAGGCATCGTTAGGGACACACACACCCACACACACCCACCCAAGCACGAACACACACACTTGTATGGCATCATCATCAAAATGCCTTTCCACTTGCAAGTCATGAAATTGCATTGTTGTTGTTGTTGCTGTTGTTGTTGTTGTTGCTGTTATTGTTATTGCTATTGTTGGCATTTAACGATAATGTGCGCATATCGAGGCCATAAACAGACATAGAGAGCCAATATAAAATGCCCTGCCCACAATGCACAGCCCAGAGACACTTTCCAAAACAAATCTGTATGCAAGTCTATAAGCAGCTCTCGACATATTTGTTTCTCTAGCCTTATTTGTATCTGTATCTGTATCTGTCTATGTATCTGTATCTGTGTCTGCGCCTGGGTCGGCTCGTGGGCGTTTAATGCGATTCGCTTTGCCTCAATGTCATATACATTAACAAAGTTTTCGGGCTGAAGATAAACTTGAGTTATTTCTGCCGAGGGTCGCTGTTAAATTGTTAGCAAAAAGTATTTTCTCAGTGGCAAATCCTTAACATTATAGATGTGCTGTTATTGACGTTATTATGTTAAGCATATGTTGACCGTATGTTAAGGCCTGTTAAAAATGGCCGTGCAATTATACATACACATTCCTGATATCGGCATATTACGTTATTCATATGTTAAGCGGCTGTTAACGATTGTGTTTCATTTTTATTTTAAGCAATTGTTAAGCGGCTGTTAATGAGTGTGCAGCAAATTTTTAAAGTAAGCCTTTTGTTCTACAACTTCCAGAATTTAGAAACTTCGAAAGTTATGTGGTATCAAAACTTCTGAAACTACCCAAAAATGTACAGAAACGCGAGGCTTCTTTACAAAAATGTAGCTTCATCAAGGATCTCAAGCAAAGCTAATTTGATGTTAAATTTTTGTGTCATCTATAAACAGGTGAAAAGCTTACTTAACAAACGAAAGGTGGAACCTATTTAATTCTAAGCGCGTGAAGCCCAACTGTCTCAAGTAAACCTCTTTGTAAGTTATTCAATTTTCTCTCTTGTTTATGTGATAAATTAGATAATACCTACTGCTTTTCAATCATGACCAGCTCAACAAATTCGAGTTTCGAGCATACTTTTCTTAAGTATACTAAACTATTGTTTTGTAAAATTTTATTAAAAATGAAATACGCGAGGAAATAGCGTAAATAAATTGAAAACAACACCCTTTTACGCATTGCTGTTTTTCTGTCATTTGTAATTCTCAACAAGTTAAGTCTTTCAAATGGCTATAAGGCGATCGCAATTCTAGAGGCAATAGCAATTTCTCTGAGGTTCTTGAAATCGATTTTGGGATGTTTTATAATATAATTATAATATCTGCTGCATAGCTTTTTAAGCTGCCCTCGCCAATTTACATATATTTGCTGTTTGTTCCACGGTATCCTTTCTGCTACTGTGGTTGTTTGTTTATGCCAAATATTTGATATGAAAATATGTGTTAAACTCCAAAGCTGGTGCTCTTTCTTTTCAGCGCCCAGAAAGGCCCGTTTTGTTGTGGCTCTGTTATACCTTTCCATTTATATACATTTATATATATGTATGTATATATATATTTTATATAGATATATAGCAGGAGGCTGGCCAAACTTTTGTAAACAAAAGCAAACAATTCGCTTGGCGCTGTTGACAATCCTTTGGCAGCCCTGCAAGTATGCTTCAAAATGTTAGAGACGAGACTTGGGCTTGGGTTCAAGCTCGGCGGCTGCTGAAGTGCAGATATATATATGTTTAAATGTTTGCCATATTATGGCTTTTATATTGAGTTGTTTTGGACTTATCTAGTTTACTGCACAAGCAGCGAGGCTTTTGGGCAAACAGCATGAAAACTTGTACAGGATATGTGCGCTTGCTTTTATGGCCCTACAGCAAATCGTGTTTGGTTGAGTTTGCGGCGATAACACTTTAACAAATGGCGAACGTCTATGGGTGGGGCATAAAAATGATACATAATGCTAATTTTGTACAGCAGAGACACGGTTTTGATTTATGCAGTACAAATAAGCCTTGTAAATATGCCCATAAATTACGTATACGCAGCGTAATCGCTGAAGAAATGTAAATCATTTGTAAACTAACTTGTGTGGGCGTGTCGCATAGACACTAACTCTATTTTCTCTCTCCATCTCTCTCTCTCTCTCTCTCCGTCTCTCTATATCTCTCTCTATCTCTCTCTTAGTCTAGCCTCTTCTGTAAGGTTATAGCTGTAAGAGCATTAACATAAATTACCTTGCACAACGATCCAACGATGCCTGATGCCAACTTCTTCAGCCGCAATGTGGCAGCAGCAGCAGCAATCACACACACACACACATGCACACACACTTACACACGCAGATGCACACAAGGATGCGAGCCAAGACAGCACAAATACATTGAAATGAAGTGGTTAAGTGGCCAAGTCACACGCGCGCACACACACACACACACACACACTCACACAATCAGTTAGATAGTCGCTTGGCTGCTGAAGTCAAGGAGTTGCACGTAGATTTACAGTATATTTGCATCCTTTTGCATTTCCTATGCATCTGAGGGCGCCACAGGACCCGTTGCGGCTGCTCCCTCACCACTGCCACCGCCGCCACCGCCACCGCCGGTACTGCCGCTCGCCGAGGATGTACGTGAGACACTGGCATGTCCCATGCCCATGACCAGCCGTTGCGTTGTGGCCGTTGGCGTTGTGGGCTGCAGCAGCGGCGAGTCGAGGCTGCCATTGCCGCTGCTGCTGGCATTTAGTGCGCTGGTGGCACGTGTCAGGAACCAGCAGTCCATCGGCGTCGGCTTGCCTTTCATGATGACCGGGCCGCGGTACTCCAGATTAAATGAATCATCCTCGTTGATCTCCTGGCACAGCAGCCTGAAAAAAAACAGACAAGATATAAAATCAGCAATCAAAAGTTTGGTCTACATTATTCGACTTTCTTCAAGTATATCACTTAAGGACAATCGCGTGCAGCTGGCTCGGCAGTGCTTGGCAGAGATTTGAATTACGACCACTTCACATACGGAACGGATGCGCCCCGGAGATAAAGCTGGAGCCCACAATTGACAGCAATTTATTGCAAGCACTTGGCTAATGTATGTCAACATATAGACGCACATATGTGCAACCGGGCAGCTTCTCCAGGGCAAGTCTTGGTTCGTGATGATGGTAAATGATTTCGGAAGCATTGCATTTTCGACCGCAGCTTGAAACAACTTTCTATCCATGGCTGCAAATCCAAATGTAATGTTGCTCTAATAGGGTGTGTTCGACTGGCAGATACACTGAGCCTAGCGTCGTGCTACCTTTGCATCTTCTTCGCTCTGCCTATCGCTTTGGTATTCATTCATTCTTGAATAACTTCTGTACTTATGATCAAAGAATGCGTATTTTCAAAATTTAATTTAATACAGAAAGTGAAACTTTGTGAATCTGCAAATACGACGTGGGAGTATGTTAACCCAATCTGAGGCCTCTAGCTCTTATAAGCTCCAATATAGGTTCGAGACACAGGATTTCAATATCGCGTTTACATTTTATATCGATTTTTAGGAAAGGATTTCTTTGGTGTGTTTTCGATAATCTAATCCGGACTTATTCTGTAAAAGTCTTTCAGTTCGATGCGTTCCTAAATACTAAAATGGATTGACATTCAGACGCACATCGACTCATTTTGTCGATTTAGTCAAGAATGTTTATATTTTATCTGCCGAGTCGACATTTTCTTATGATGATTTTCAAAAGACGAGTCTAACTAAGAACAAACATGTGTGTAAATGGAATCAATTATTGATAAGGTCCCAAACGAAATTAAGTTCAATTTGTCAATACTTTTATTAAGATACCACTGACTTTAAGTATTCAATTTTCTTCTTTTTTTAAAATTTTATTGTGCTAAACATAACAATATGTAGTGTATTGTATTCATAATTTGTTCTAATAATTATAGATTTTGCTCACATTTTCAATTGCTTTTCGTGCATTATATTTATTTCCTGTCATCAATTTATGCAGATTTTGCCATTGTGTGTTTTTCCAATGAATTTCTCACACTATTTTCCATTTTCACCCCATTTTATTTTTTATTTTCTGAACAGAGCATAATATGAAAAATTTGTCTGGCTTCGTACGTGGCGCTTGCTGCGGTCGCATTTCCGTTTCCGCTTCGTGCAGCCACAACATTTTATATAAATACGCCAGACAACAACTGCACGTTCGTGTGTCTGTGTGTGAGTAAATGTTGGGGTACATTGCATCATGTACTTGATTATAGTGCTCAATAACTGATTGCATACACATTTAATTCAATTTATTTGGCAGTTTTTCACAGCTCGCCACTCGGTTTGCATTTCGGCCACAAATTCAATGGAACGCCCTTTAAATTGATGAAGCATTCGTTTGGGGAAGTCGCATTAAAATCGCAGGTAATGTTTATGACTTTTACTTATTTTAATGAAGTGCACTTAATGATGCACATTGCGACCAGGCAAGAAGACGTTAAGTTCTTACCCTTATCTGCTATGGGCATAATAAAGTAATGCAAAGCTGCTCTGAGTCTTAATGTATGTCAGAGATCAACAATCGGTAACATTCGGTCTATCTATCTAAGCTCATCGTACTACTGAAAAAGACATTAAGAGCTGCAGACAAAGAGTGTGCTTTAAAATGTACACAAATTTGCGCTAAACGTCTTGGGTAAAAATAACAAACTATTGAGGTCGACCCGTCTCTGAAGTAAGTCTAGCTTGCTCTTGCTTAAACATATTTAAACTAATAATTAAATTGTTTAATACAAATTTGAAAATTGGGATCAAAGAAACTTTTGAAAAAAAACGTGACCCAAACTATTTAACTCGATAAGCTCTCTCAAGTATAATTATTCTTTTAAATTTCCTCTTTTTATACAATTAACTACATCACGTTTAAATTGTGTACAAATTACAGAGTATCCTGCAGTCTCTCACCTGCAAATCGCGCAATCATGCTCGTTTATGCTTATTCAACAGATTAAAGAGCGCCATCGACATAAAATCGGACAATCAACCACTCTATCTTCTTCTTGCCCGAGTGAATGGGTTTAATTAATGTCTTCATTAAAATACACATTTGCACAGTGGGTAATTTTAAGAGTAAATATTTAAGATATCGTGTAAATACAACGCGAGCAATATGAATATGTAAGCTCTGTAATTGATATGCAAGCGCTAAAGATACAGAAGAGCAAAAATAAATGCTCGAATGGATGGTAAATATTGTCATATTGTTTTATGATTAATTGCATATAATGGCCTCTCTCATATCGCTCTTGAATTATTTTCAAGAACTGCAATTCAATTAACATATGCAAACAAATAAAATTGTGTTAAAAAGTATAAAAAATTAATAAAAGGCAACGGAACTAAAGGATTTCTGTTTATATATTGTACACAGCAGCTGGTTGCATTTAAGCGTTGTGAATGGTTAGCACTTAAATCAATTAAAGTAATCCCAATGCCATTCACATGTTCAAATAAATAAAATATTAAGTAGAAACAAGTTAGAGGTTCTAGTCGGGAGCTCCCGACTAGGGGATACCCTGAACCCTCTTCTTCTAACACCAAATGCTGATATATATATATACTATTCTATAACCTACTTGTCAAGTCTTGTGACTCTAGCTCTTTTATTATTTACCAAAATTGCTCCAAAAACAGGATTTCGGTATCGATTTTAATCGACTGCTTGGAAACGGGGCAAGTTATCGAATATCGGCACTAGGAGGACCTACTGCTAAACTTTTCTAGCTCCTATGGGTTCTGAGATCCTTGCGTTCATACATACGGACGGACGGACGGACATACAGACGGTCGGACAGACAGACGGACATGGCTAGATCGACTCGGCTGTTGATAAAGAATATATATATATATATATATTAGAATATATATATATATATATATACTTTATTATTAGAATATATATATATATATATATACTTTATGGGGTCGTAGATGCTTCCTTCTGCCGGTTACATACATTTGCACAAAGACATTATACCCTTTTTACACATTTTTAATTGGTTCAGGATATAAAAATATAGGTAACCATCGATTTTTACATAAGAATTTCCTCTTCAAGCATGCTTAATGTATCTTTTTGATTCAATGAAGATATGAAATATCTTTCATGTTGACTAAGAAAAGCTGTCAAATGAAATATCTTTAATTTTGACTAAGAAAAGCCTTTATTGTGATTTTAGGAGTCTAGTAGAGTAAAGCCTTACAATGAGACATACACTTTTAAAATAATATGTGCTAGATTTAAGTATATAGTGTTTACATTTTAGAGATACGCAAATATCCCAAAATCCTTTTTTTAGCAATCAATTAGTTCGAAATGATTTTTTTTTTAATTTTTACTTGTATTGGATGCCACCGATCAATTATGTATACATTATGTTAAGAAAGCTTAATATAAGTATTAAAAAATGTTAAATATTTACGGACTGCATTCATAATAAAGTGAGTTTTTCTTGAAAACAAATATCAGAACGGACAGAAGCAGTGCAAGAGAGTGAGGGAGAGGTGCAGAGTTCTAGAATGCGTGAGCGTGGGTAAGAGACCTGCTTCTAATGGTGGGTTGCCAAGAAGAGAGCAGACGTGAGACATGGTGTGGGAGAAAGGTAAGAACAGCTGAGCGCTAGGCCTGAAATTTTACTCATATTCTTTGGAGCAGCTACTCAGTTGCTTATCGGCGTTTGAACAGCGCGAATTATTGTATTGTTTAGCGCGTTTGTTTGATAATGCATTAAAGAAGCGAGTTTTTCACACCGAATGCTACAGAGTGGCTGCATAACAAATATAATTTTAAGTAAAATTTAAAAAGTGTTCAAATTGTGTGTCTTACGCCTGGAAAGCACAGATACCTGTTTGCTGGCCATAAAACATTTAAAAGAACACCTAGTCGGCATTTATAAACAATGTGATATGATAACAAGTATTAGAATTAATCGAATATGCAATTCGATTTAGTTGAATGCACGCGGTTTTCCATGAATTGATTGAATGTAAATACAGCACATACTACGCAATGCGAATAGTTTGTTTGTTTACAATTTTGCTTTTGTTTTTACCGTATTGTTTTTGTTTGTGTGCGTATTGTTGCCAACACGAAAAAATCAATAGGGAGAGCGCACACAGAGAGCGAGAGAGTGAGAGCGCCTGCTGTTGTGTTTGCTCACATTCGCTCGCACTCTCTCTTTCTCTCTCTCTCTCGCTCTATCTATCTGTGCTGCTCACCCTCTGTCTGTTCGCATGTAAAGTTTCCTTCCTTTTTATTTGCTTCCGTGAGCCGAACTTTGTTTAACGTATTTTCGTCAATTCAAAATCGGTTTTATTTAAACATTAATTTCTTCTTGAGTTTAATATCAATTTGTGGTTGTTTGTTATTTATTTGCTGCCAATATGATGTTGCAGTGGTTGTTGGCATTGCAGCAGCTCGTAAGTCAATTAAAACGGCAACTGGCTTCGGTTTGGCTGCTGTCATTGCCGCAACACTTGTACGGCTTCCGGCCATTGGTCGGGCCACGGGCAGCGACAAGCCGAGCCAGTCACCAGCGCTGTGGCAAGGTGCCGAGACGCCAACTGGTCATGGACTTCATCTTCGAGTGCTTCTTCAATGACACCTTCGAGCGTATCACCCGGAACGGACTGCAGGACCGACAGTCGCGTCGCGATGTCCTCGATCACCTGAGTGCCATCATCAAGGGCTGCTCCGTGGGCCAGAATGTACAGACCGAAGAGGTCGCCAGCATGGCGGTCATTGAAGCTTTGCGTTTCCATAGACTGGCCAAGCAGGGCAACGGCAATGTGAGATTTACGCAGAAATACGATTTACATATTTTCATCACGATTTTTGATTTATTTTCTGTTAATTTTCATGCAATATTTTGGGTTAGTTTGTGTGCAGGGAACTGTAAAATATATTTTTTTTCGCATAATATGACAAAAGCTGCCCCAACTAACTGATTTTCTTGAGCCTTAGGGGAACCATAATAAAGGCTGTCCATTAATTTTTGAGTAGGGATGCTCAACGATTTGAACGATTTATTTGATATTCTCTGAATCATACAGGATTTGCGCGTTTCCGTCAAGTTTGATCAATATATCTTATGAAAAAATGAATTCATATATATAACTTATATTCTGTTCGAGGTCTATTTGTCACCTATTTGGTATAGCAGTCCGATCTGGCCGACTATGGCAAATATAGTACAATAACATGGAGAGACTAATTTGCATAGTCAGACCTGACTATTTCGACTCATCCGGCGATAATAAACAAGAATATATGCAAGGGCATGCAAAAAAATATCTTACTCCATATTCGTTATATAATTGTTTTTATCAGAAGTTAGCTCTCAGAAATGTTTAGAAAGTAAGCTGACTTAAAAACATTTTTTAAAGCATTTACTAAATAGTGATTAAGATCCTAATCCACCTGTTAACTAGTGACACTTTTTATAATGAATGCCTTGTTATCGATAAGACCCAAGCGATAAAATCAGTGTTGTGAAGTATTGTTTGCTCATCTCTATGCATCGCTTTGTAAACGGCATTTTATTAAATTTCTTCCTAATCCATCTAAAGCATTGAAAATCTATAAATTTGGCTCTAAATATAATCTTTCTATCCCATTATAAATAATCAATCATGTGATTTTGGGTGCAGGATTTATATATACATGAATTTATGTACTTTTAAGCCCACACACACACATTTGAGATTAATGTTTAGCTTTTAATTCCTGCATAATACCAAAGCAATTTGTAGCATATGCGTTTGGTCAAAGTGCTTGGCATTTAATTTAAATTTAAATGCGTTTTATGCAAAAACTTTTCATTTTATACATGTGTATATATTTATATAGAGAGGGAGTGTAAACGTGTCTCTTGCAGGTCTGCCTCATGGGAAAATATCACAACATTTTGTATATTGCGTTGCGCACCTGTTGGGATTGGGGTGTGCGCGATTCCGAGGTGGTTGTTCAACTGTTGGGTAAGTCAAAGGCACAAACTTAATAATTTAATACACCGACATATGTATGTGTGTGTGTGAGTGGTGTGTGTGTGTGGTGTGCTCTTGGGCATGGCCTTTTGTCTTGCATATTTTAATGAATTTTATGGCATCGCATCAGATTATAACCATGCTTATATAAGCAAGCGAATCTCATTTAATCACGTGTTTGCCCTAATTGCCAGCTGAAATTACGTTAAGTTGAGGCGAAGGTGTTGCTAATGCGGCTGCTGTTGCTTGTTGCTTGTTGCTCTGTTCGTTGCTTGTTGCATCGTAAAACTTGTAAAGTGCCTTAAAGTGTTGCAGGCTATTTGGGCCATGCCTCTAGAGGCTGCGTTTGTGTGTGTGTTGGGTGTTAGGTCTAATTAAAATGCTGCGTAAAACTTGACAGCACGAAGACGAACGGAATTAATGGTATGCCAAAGCTTCAGACTGAGTGCTAAGTGTGTGTGTGTGTGTGTGTGTGTGTGTGAGTGTGTGGTGCGTGTGTATGTGTGTATGTATATGGGTGTTGGAACCTCGGCAAGCGTTAAAGCTTGCGTTGTTTAATATACCCTGCACCCATCAAAAAGGTATATTGCTTGTATGCGAATGTATGTAATGTATGTTAAATGTGTTTGAGTGCCATATTTAAGCTCAACAAATATCTGCTTAGACTGTAAATAGCCAAGTTACTCTAGAACACGTTTCCTTAGTGTGGGGCTGCGAGAAGAAGGAACACATGCCTTGTAGCATGTGTGTTTGTGTGCGAGTGTTTTTAGAATGACAGCTAGGTAGAGGGCATCTGCCAGTCGGGCACGCTCGGCTCGAGCACACCTATGAGTTTTTCGTGTGTAACGCGTGCAGTTTTACGCTTGCAACGGCAGCCAAAATGCTGTCAGCAGCCCTTCCACCCCGCTGCCCAGCGGCAGCCCGCTCTTAGCCCAGTTAACTAGAGACCTGCGCTTGCTTTTACAAACAATTTCAGTGTTTTTTTTTTCCTTTTTTTGGCTGCTGACATTTCAGCAAGCTTCCGTTTTCCGTTAGCTGCTGCTGCGACTTCATTTTGTGGCAGCCGCATGCTGCATGCGTGTTCCAAAAAAAAAAACAAAATAGAAGGGAAAGCTGGCAACAAGTGCAGCTGCGTAATTGGCTCCTTTTGCGGGACTCCTTTGTTGGAGCTGCTCCATGTGGAGTTTATGTTGTAATTGCCTCTCTTTCTCTGCTCCACAGTGGCCATTTTCGAGTGCGAGAAGACGTTCGAGCGCATTTTTTTAGGCGCACTATTTGGGCCACATGCACCGCACTTTATAGCCGGCTGGCGCAGCGATTTTCAGGATCAGGTAAGCCATATATATGCTTCATATGTAGTATATACCATTTTCTTTTCGCCCGACAGCATGAGAATGTGCGCGCCATGGTATATTTTTTGAAGCATGCAACACGCAAGCAACTTACGCTGCCCGTGTGGATACCGCGCTTCGAGCAGGAGCGCCAGCTGAGGTAAGTTAAAAGTACGCCGAATTTATGGCTGCTCAGCGAAAGTAAAAAAAAGCTGAAGAAAACAACAGTTGACAGTGGGCTGTAACCGACTGTAAAATACGCTGCACACGGTTTTAAAATTAGCTTAAATTAGGTTAAGACGTCGGCCTTATTTTGGGCTTGGTGAGTCTCCAACTGTAAGTTTCAAGCAGTGGCTTTCCAACTGTGACCAACCGCTTAAAAATTTCTAGGCGTGGCTAGATTTTCAGAGAAGAACATCAGTAGTTTGCCTGAATCTGCTGTCAAACACATAGACTTCCATGCTGTGCACGCCCCTTCAACGCCTACTAGGGGCCTCCACATTTACTAAGTTATTTATTAAGCTTCAACTTGACAGCTCTCATCTCACGCCCAGCGCGACGAACCGATATACTCGTCTTGTACACTTGCACATGGTATGAGAAACATTTTTGTAGCCATGCTCTAAATGCCGCAAGTGCTCGCAGAATGACTTTTCAAGTTGACAATGACAACAATATTTTGTTGCTTGTTATTTTACGTGTACTCGCATGTTATTTCTGTTCGGCTCGAAAGCCAGCGGCTGCCAAAAACTTGTTTTCAAGTCTTGCATGCCAAACTTTTGTCAAGATGCTCCAACCTTGCGCTATTTGGTCTAATTGGAAAACAACCCATAAGCCTTCAGTCATTTATTCCGTTTAATAGCGAGCCGCTATAAACAATTATTATTATTTTAAATGACTATCGAAAGTTATATAAATACTCAGAACTTTTCCGAAAAGTAAATAGCCATCTATTTTTAAGCCTTCGCTATTTTGATTTGTCTATTTCTTAGGCGTTTTAAGAAAGTAGCTTTTTTTTTTTGAGCAGCGCAAGAGAAACATATGTTATTTATTTATGGTACATACATAAGTCGAAATATTTTGCTAAAGATATACAAAATAAAATCAGCTAGGATATTATTATATCCTTGTAGAGGGTACTATACTTTGGTATGAAATGTGTAAGTCATAGACTGAGTCATCTCCGACGCCATAAAGTATATTATATAGATATATATGTATATAGTGTTGATCAGCTTTTGATATAGCTAGTCCGAGTGAACATAGCCATGTCCATCTGTCTGTTTCTATGCGATCTAGTACCTCAGACCTAAAGCTATCATACTTCTGCTGCAGCCAGTACATAGTCCTAATCAGCCGTATCGGATCCCTATATCATGTAGCTGCCATAGGATGAATCGATAGAAAAGTAGGTTTTTTTTTAATTCCCTGAACCTGTTAAAAATGGTTAAGAGGAGTATTATGTGTTTGTGAAAATGTATGTAACAGACAGAAGGAAGCATCTCCGACCCCACGAAATATATATAC